>WBNM01005976.1:5859-18329 GCA_013399055.1 Ramphastos sulfuratus | reverse complement strand
TTTGAGATCCCTTCCAACCTTACCATTCTATGATTCTTTCCCCATTCAAACCCCTGGAGACATACTGGGGAAGGGAGTTTGGAATGCCCAACAGCACTCACCCATTATATCTGTCAGTGCAGGGGCTGTGTTCAGATCCAAGATATGACCAGGACATTCTTGTGTGTTACAACCTCAAGCTGAACTGGGATCTCTTAATACAATGAGAGTACAATACTTTATGCTGCCTACTGACAGAGAGCTCAGAGGATTTACTGCTGCTTTAGGATTTCACTATGCAGCACTGATCACAACCCAGTATCTAGGTGAAATCTTGTTTAAACAGGAAAACGCCAAAGAAATTTTCTGCAGTCTCTGGGTTACAGTTCATTGCGTTTTTAGCATTATAGAATCATAGAATGGTAAGGTTGGAAGGGACCTCAAGGATCATCTAGTTCCAACCCCCTACCATAGGCAGGGACACCTCCCACTAGTACAGGTCACTCAAGGCCTTGTCCAACCTGGCCTTGAACACCTCCAGAGAGGTTGTGGAGCACAGAAGATATCCAGGGAGGTGATGGAGCACAGAAGGACCCAATGTGGTCAAAGATCACGTTGGGTGCTTCTATGCTCCACAACCTCCCTGGGCAACCTGTGCCAGTGTCTCACCACCCTCACTGCAAACAACTTCCTCCTAACATCCAGTTTCAATCTCCCCTCTGCCAGTTCAAACCCATTGCCCCTTGTCCTGGTATTACAAGCCCTTGCCAATAGTCCCTCCTCAGCCTTCCTGTAGCCCCCTTCAGATCCTGGAAGGCTACTCTAAGGTCTCCTGGAAGCCTTCTCTTCTCCAGGCTGCAGAGCCCCAACTCTCTCAGCCTGTCCTGACAGCAGAGCTGCTGCAACCCTCTCAGGATCTTTGTGGCCTCCTCTGGACCCTCTCCAACAGTTCCATGTCCTTCCTGTGCTGGGGGCTCCAGAACTGCACACAGGACTCTAGGTGGGGTCTGAGGAGAGCAGAGCAAAGGGGCAGAATCCCCTCCCTTGCCCTGCTGCCCACACTGCTCTTGCTGCAGCCCAGCATGCAGTTGCTGTCTGGGCTGCACTCACACTGCAGCCTCATGTAGAGCTTTTCATCACCCCAGACCCCAGGGTTCTTTTCCTCAGGGCTGCTCTGCAGCCATTCACCACCCAGCCATTGTGTGTTGCCAACCCATTGCTTCCATTGCCACACAACAAAACAACCAACGCAAAGGTTTTACCAATGGCAAATCATTTACATATAGTGTGAAGAAATGGAATTGACCTTCTTTACTGGGACAGCTTGTTATCCACAATAATTCTTCCTCCCTGCCAAAATATCAGCAAAATAATTTAAAGTAATGTGTTCCAAATAATAATAAAAACCACTTAACTGTTACAGTATAAAACAAATCAAACACATTGCATACTCTCCTATTATGAGCCTCAAATCAGTTGGGCTTAAAATTAAGATTGGCAAGCCATGACTGCATTTAGCAAAGAGAAAATGAAGTATTAATGGTCCTGTTTTTCACTATCTAGTCTGCAATTTAAGTATATAATTGGCTTCTTCTGTAACCTCTAACTGATAGAACACTTCCCTGCCTTGGAATTGTTCACACAGAGTTCCAAACATGCCCTAGTTTTTTTGGGGTTTTTGTGTTTTTGTTTGTTTGTTTGTTTTGGGGATTGTTTTTGCATTGACATTGAATATTCCAGCTTGCTTTTCAACTTCACTGCTCCTGTCGTTGCCAATGAAATGATATCAATAATCCGAAGCTTTCAGCATTCCACTTCCTTTGAAGTTGTGAATAACTGATATTTTGAGGGAAGCTGCTGTTCAGGGACTTTGTAAAATGAAATGTACTAAGACATAGATAAGGTTTTGACTTATCTACTTCTTGGCCTGCTTCTGAGATCTAGGGCCTGATTCTGCTCATTGTGTAAGCAGTAGGAGAGCTGAAGTTGATGATACTTCAGTGGTAGACACTTAACAGTGTACCTTCTTGCAATGACAGGACAAGGGACAATGGGTTTGAACTGGAAGAAGGTAGATTGAAGCTGGATGTTAGGAGGAAGTTCTTTGCAGTGACAGTGGTGAGACACTGGCACAGGTTGCCCAGGGAGGTTGTGGCTGCTCCCTCCCTGGAGGGGTTCAAGGCCAGGTTGGACGAGGCCGTGAGTGACCTGTACTAGTGGGAGGTGTCCCTGCCTATGGCAGGGGGTTGGAACTAGATGATCCGTGAGGTCCCTTTCAACCTTACCAGCCTATGATTCTATGATTCTATCTGATGAAGGATCTTCTGTCTGGTTTAGCATAGAGAACCATGCTGTAGAATCCAGGGGTTTTGCCTGGTTGTGCTGTTTTAGTGGAAAGGTAAGGAAACTTGAAGGACNCAGTGAGGGTGGTGAGACACTGGCACAGGTTGCCCAGGGAGGTTGTGGCTGCTCCCTCCCTGGAGGTGTTCAAGGCCAGGTTGAATGAGGCCTTGAGTGACCTGTGCTAGTGGGAGGTGTCCCTGCCTATGGCAGGGGGTTGGAACTAGATGATCCTTGAGGTCCCTTCCAACCTTACCATTCTATGATTCTGTGAAACCTCCTGCTTTCCTGGACTCAAATGACTAATATTATCTTAGTTGTCCTGCTCCTTGGTAATACCTTTAAGAGATTTAATTAAACAACTGTGAACTGGAACAATGAAAATTAATTTCTCAAAAATCACTGGACTTGTGATATCTGAGGCATTTTAATCTAGGAGGGAGCATTGGGCAAGGATGATGAAAGCCATAAAAACCTCATTGAACCCTCCTGTGACTTCTTGAACCTTTTAGGAGAAAGTATATTACAAATCCCTGACATTCCACCCTGATCTGTAGTATTAATAAAAAAAGGCTTCCCTCATTCTGCTTCTAATTTACGAGGATTAGTCTCTAGGACACACAAAAAATGTGGGATGCTGTGCAGTATAATTTTACACTTGAAGCAAAAATAAACGTATTTAAGAAGTAAGAAGATGGATTGGGGACTGTTTTGTCTGCAAATTGCTAATCAGTTAAGATTCATTAAAGGAATGAGAGAGGACACTAGGAAAAAATATTTATCTAAATCTACTTTTAAGAAATACAGTAATCAGTTATCAGAGCAATGTAAGTAAGATTGACTTTCCTTTTTCCCCAAATGAACTATGCTGCAATCCATGGTGCTGGTATAACCTCTCTTTACGTTTCACTGCCTCCAGGTATTAAATAGAGGCTTAATACAGCTTGTGGCAGACAGAAAGACTAATTACTTGAGCTTCTGACCCTCTTCTGTTCTGGAAAGATTGAGTGTCTATTGACATGCATGCACTCACCCCTGTGTTCTGACTGTTGATCATCCTTTGGCAGCACCTGGCTGATGCAAGCACTACTGTAATTGTAAAAATTACACAATTCTCTGTGCTGAAATGAAGAACTGAGCTTACCTCTCAGAGAGTCTCATGTGCCAGTTTGCCCTTCATTTGGGCTGCACGTGGCTGTACAGTAATATTTCCCAAATCAATCTTCTCCTTTTGTCACTCCACCAGGACAGGCTCTGCTGCACTTGTCACCTGCCTGAGACTTCTCTTCTTTATTGATGATGGGGTTTGTGTTTTGTTATGAGTCTCCCCATCCATCTGAGATGGCAGCAAATGGAATGAAATGAACAACAGCAGTCGATTTTTCATAATTTTTAGAAAAGGTGTTTTGTCTCACTGCTTTCATGAAAAATAACCCCATTGAGATTTAAAATGAAATCTTTCTTTACATCTTAAAGCAGGTAAGTTTTAATTTCTTTTTAATGCTTTCTCATTGCCAACATCATAGAACTGGCCATGCCAGGGTGGTGTTGTAGGCTTAGCAGATTGTGTGGCCTGGTGTATTACAGGTACTTTTGAAAGTTCTGATTCATTTACAAAGAAGCATTTAATTGTTTCAATGTAAAACATATTGAATGGGATGCATAATTTTACTTCTTTGCCTTCTTAAGTTGCTTACTTTTTGTCATGGCTATTTAAAAAGAAGAAAACTCCATCTCGTGTAACACCTATCTGTTTTGGGTGAAAGAATTCTGTTCCCTTTACAGTATGTGGAGGATTTTGTTTGACACTGTGTTCAATAAGGGATTGCTGCAATTCATCAGGTAATTAGTGAAGGTGCCAAGTATGCTTCCAGAGCATTACCAGACTCTTCAACTAGAAAGGCAGGAGGTAAAAGTTTTGCAAATCATCTTCTAACGATGTCAGAGACAAATAGAACAATGTTTGCCCCTTTGTAAGCTGTGAAATATCATTCCACAGAACAAATGGATCATCAGCACCATGTATCATCCATCTATTTTATCTGTTTAAGGACTTCCATGCATTTTGGATAGCACTCACATACTCCTGGTACACTCCTTCTGCAGCTGCTGCCAGTATCCTATATTCTAGGAGGCAGGGCTAGCATCCAGAGAGAGATGGACAAGCTGGAAGAATGGGCTTGGAACCTTGTGAAATTCAACAAGGACAAAGTTAATCTCCTATATCTAGGAAGAAATAATCTGTTGTACCAGAATAATCTAGAGACTGACTGGCTGAGGAGGAGGTGAAAAAGACCTGGAAGTCTTTGTAAAGACCGAGCTGAACAGCCAGGTGGGACTTGAGAAATTATACTTGAACAAAATCTCAGTGTCTACACTGAAACAAGATAGATTCTGACTGGACATGATGTAAAGGAAAACTTTGTCAAAATGGAGAGTGAAACATTGGAGGAAGTTGCCCAGAGACTTTGTGTTCTCTCCATTCCTGTACCTTTTCAAGACCAAATTGAATAAAGCCTTGATCAAGATCATCTAATCTCGCATCTGACCATGCTCTGATCAGGAAGTTCGACTTGAGGACCCCTGAGATCCATCACAAAATGAATTGTCCTATGATCCTGTTTTGAATGTCAGTAAGTGCCTAGGTGCTAATGCATCCAGTAACATACCCTTTTGTGCTGGTTTAAGGCTAATTGGAATATTTTAATAGAGAAAATTATATTATAGGCTGTGAAAAGGAAACAATGGTGATGTCTACTTCACTCATGGGCTTGCTGTGATGTTTAAGAAAGAACCCAAAACAAAAGATAAGTCAGTCGGGCTTGGGGCACTCTCTGGGGCACTGGGTCTGGGGCTGTCCTGCAACTTCTGGCTTCTTCTCTCCGACAAATTAATTTCACTAATCACTTTTCTTCTAACTCCTCCTCTGGCCGATCCTCAAAACCTTGGGGTAAGGTATAGGGGTGGGGAGAAGGTGGGGCGGAGAACTCCCAAACCCACATCACCTTTGTTTCCATTTTTTGTAAGTAGTTTTCTGTTGTCTTGAACAAAAATTATTGTAATAAACAATGTTATCACTCGTATAGAATCATAGAATGATAAGGTTGGAAGGGACCACCAAGATCATCCAGTTCCAACCCCCTGCCATAGTGTGATGGTTTGGGAGTTCCCCGCCCCCCCCTACTTTGTAAAATGACCCAGACTAGAACTCAGCCAGCTGGAAGTTAAGGACTGAAGCTCTATTTACNCATGTTTATCCCGATAACACAGCTCCTGCCCGGCACAAGGCTGGAGGGGGAGGAAAGGAGAACAAGCTGGCCTTGCCGTGAGCTTATGAAGAGATAGCAGAATTGTGGGATTGAGTAACAAAATCTTCAAGTCCCTAGAGGACTATTTTAACCCTATAGTTCCCAACCTGGGACAGAGGAGAAGCCAGAAGCTGCTAACAGCCTGAGAGACGACTGACTTACCTATGTTTATGTTCTTAGTTTTATCCATCTCAGCAAGCTTATGAGTGAAGTAGACATCACCATTGTTTCCTTTTCACAGCCTATAATATAATTTTCTCTATTAAAATATTCCAATTAGCCTCAAACCAGCACACATAGGCAGGGACACCTCCCACTAGTACAGGTCAGTCACTCAAGACCTCCTCCAACCTGCCCTTGAACACCTCCAGGGAGGGAGCAGCCACAACCTCCCTGGGCAACCTGTGCCAGTGTCTCACTATCCTACTGCAAACAACTTCCTCCTAACATCCAGTTTCAATCTCCCCTCTGCCAGTTCAAACCCATTGCTCCTTGTCCTGTCATTGCAAGACCTTCTCAGTAGTCCCTCCCCAGCCTTCCTGTAGCCCCCTTCAGATACTGCAAGGTTACTCCTAGGTCTCCTGGAAACCTTCTCTTCTCCAGGCTGCAGAGCCTGTGAATAATTAGTAATTGGATTAGAGGCATATTACAGGTAGAAAGGACTAATGTAGTGACTGAATTGATGAAAACTGCCAGATGTTAATAGTTTGAAGCCATGCTTTCCCATGTTCTAAGCTTTTTGGTTAATGCTTCTTGTGTTTCAGTCTTAGCTCCAGGCTATGCCCCACATTTATCCTATCTTTTACTTTTTACTTTCCCAAACTTCATGTCCCTTTTCTTACTCCTCCTTTATTTTAATTGGTCATCAGCTGTTTCTTCATGCTGAAAAGTTCACCCACCTTTCTATGATGCTGCTCTGCACAGATGTTTTTTAGCCTTACCACCCAGTCCTAACTGAACAGTATCTAATTCATCTTCCCATGGAAGCTCTTTTGTTAAGTGGTTTTTTTTTAGCACTTGAGTCATATTATAGAAGGCAAAATTACAGCTTGGCTCTCCATTTCATATTTAATAATACATTTCAAATAGTAATTCTTAGAGTGAAGGTAACATTTCAATTGCGTTAGACTTGAAATGAAATAAAACTAACCAAACAATATGACTAATAATGAACCACATCCCATGGTTCTCCATATTTAGCCCCTCTTTATTAAGTCAATTTCAAAGTTGTTTTTAAGAAATTAATTGAAGAGTGTTTCATGCAATCATTCCTTTTATAACTAAAACTGGATAGTATTTTTTGCAGTTCAGTAATTAATTGCAAATCCACACCAATTAATAATCAACATTCCAGGAAGAATTTCCATGCCTTGGTTAAAAGTACTGAGGAAATGTAGTGCCAGAAGGTGCAGCTTTGGGCTGAGAGAGGCTGACCCAAGAGGCTCCTTCCCCACTGAGTCTGTTACCAGCAGCCCTGGGGCACCACTCAAACTCTAGGGCTGGGAGGTTCCTCAGCCAACTGTGCTACCAAAAACCTCACTGCTTCTTGTGTAGAAACTCACCTCCACTTGGGAGTTGTGGAAAATAAAAAAAGTAAATCCAAGATGTTCTGCATCAGATAATTACTCTGGAAATGTTACTAATGGTAATATTGAATCTCATTGCATTCCAAGAATGATGTATTTTGACCTGAGAGGAGAGAGGCTCTTTGCTTAGCTTGGGTGTCTTGTATGATGGGCTCTGGAGATAAGTGTATAGGCCAGGACTGAAGCAAGTACGTGGGCAGCATTACTTTGGATATCAAGGCAAGATTTTCAGTCCAGCAGATGATGAAAATTTAGAGGAGGCTGTGATCTCATTGGAAATTTGATTCAGTCTGTGATCCAGGGTAGAAATTGTTTGTAGCTGCTTTGCTGTGGTAGCAAAGTGTGTTTTTGCTTTACTGCACTGTTGGTGCATTATCTCTTTTCTTTTTCTTTTTTTTTTTTTTTTCTAATAACTTTTGTGGTGCTTTAACTAAGGTCTCAAAGACATTTAAGTATTTTTTTGTGTTTAGTTCTTTTGAATAATTTTTTTTCCTTCATCAGTTTGTAGGAGTTTTGTACGGGTGTTTTGTGTTTCATTTTGCTTCGGTTTTGTTTCATTTTGCTTCGGTTTTGTTTCATTTTGGTTTTGTNGTTTTGTTTCGGTTTGGTTTGGTTTTGTTTCATTTTGTTTCATTTTGGTTTTGTTTCACTTTGTTTCAATTTGATTTGGTTTCATTTTGTTTTTCGTTTTGTTTCAATTTGATTTGGTTTCATTTTGTTTTTCGTTTTGTTTCAGTTTGGTTTTTGTTCCAGTTTGGTTTCGTTTTGTTTCGGTTTGGTTTGGTTTCATTTTGTTTTGGTTTTGTTTCATTTTGCTTCGGTTTTGTTTCATTTTGCTTCGGTTTTGTTTCATTTTGCTTCGGTTTTGTTTCATTTTGCTTCGGTTTTGTTTCATTTTGCTTCGGTTTTGTTTCATTTTGCTTCGGTTTTGTTTCATTTTGCTTCGGTTTTGTTTCATTTTGCTTCGGTTTTGTTTCATTTTGCTTCGGTTTTGTTTCATTTTGGTTTTGTTTCACTTTGTTTCAGTTTGGTTTTTGTTTCGGTTTGGTTTTTGTTTCGTTTCGGTTTTTGTTTCGTTTCAGTTTTCGGTTTTTGTTTGGTTTCGTTTCAGTTTTCTTTCATTTAGTTTCATTTTGGTTTTGTTTAATTTTGTTTCTTTTTGTTTTGTTTTGGTTTTGTTTCACTTCATTTCAGTTTGGTTTGGTTTCATTTTGTTTTGGTTTTGTTTCATTTTGTTTTTTTGTGTATCTTTTATAGCTCTTCATGTAACACTTGAAGTAATTGCCTTACTCTATTTAATTGAAATGAAAAACAGTGGAATTAATTAAGAACAAAAAATGTTTACTTCAGAGCAAGGTAGTAGAACGGTAAAGATACCATGACTTACAGTATTTGCACAACTTTCTTTGTAAAGCAATTGTTCTTCATTATAATAATGTCAGGAGAGCAAATAGGAAAAAAAAAATGTGTTACATTAGCAAACAATTAATGAGCATTTTTAGCTGAATGGAGCCCACTTTCATGTATTATTTCATTAAAGGTTTACAGGATCTGTGAGACCAGAGAATAAATAAAGGTAATGATTTCTAGGTAATGGTCTCCTAGGGGATATGAATATTGAACAAATGTGTTAGTCTTGCCTACTTACCTAAGCCTTAAAGCCAGGGGTTTTACACGTTAATTTTTCTACTCCCTCTTTCATTAAAAGATCAAAGTGTGCTATTAGATAAAAGAGAAACTGGCACAGGTATTTCAAAATCATCATTAGAGTTAACTTTCTCCATTGTAGTTTAACAAGAACTCCCCTTTTATGTTAAATCCCCCCCAACTGAAATTCTTTTTTCCATTATGAAGGATAGCCCTTTGTGTGCTTGCAGAAAGCAGCAGGCCTTTTGTAAAGGGAGATGACTTCTGAGGGAATGATCAGCATTTCCTTGGCTGTATGCCAACCTACACTTTTTATTTGGCAGTCTTTCATCAAATCTGCACCACCAACCTTGATGCTTGGATACACATTGGCATGATGGGGAGGCTTTCACCATCTTCATCCTTGCTTCACATACTTGGCATTTGTATGGGGAGGCTTTCACCATCTTCATCCTCGCTTCACATACTTGGCATTTGTATGGGGAGGCTTTCACCATCTTCATCCTCGCTTCACATACTTGACATTTGTATGGGGAGCCATTCACCACCTTCATCCTCGCTTCTCATACTTGGCATTTGTATGGGGGGCTTTCACCATCTTCATCCTTGCTTCAGATACTTGGCATTTGTAGGAAGAAGTAGTTAGTACCTTNATTTGTATGGGGAGGCTTTCACCATCTTCATCCTTGCTTCACATACTTGGCATTTGTAGGAAGACCTAGTTAGCACCTTCTCCATTTCAGCTGCCAGACAAGTTTGATGAAGGTTTCAACACAATACAGCTATCTTGTTTCCTTAGGTCATATCACATACCTGATAGACACACACTGTCTTGCAAGGCCAGCTGGATTTTATGTGCAGAAACACGCCTATGAGAATCTTGGGAGATTTAGAATGTTCTCTGAATCCAACAGTTTAGATACATGCAGAAACAGCTGCTGCTGCTGCTCATTTTATTTTTGTGTTCTTTTATTCTTGCTTGCCTGTCTGTATTTTTTTGTTAGTTGTGGTCTCATATGTAGATTGCAAAAGTTGTAGGAACAAAGCTGCCTCTGTTGTGCGTTGCTGCAGAGCCTAGCACAAAGGAAAGCCTTGACTGAGCTTCTTAGAAACCAGATGTGCATGCAATTGTCAGGTTTCTAGTGAACCTCTACAAATCTTAGAATCATAGAATCATGGAATGGTAAGGTTGGAAGGGACCTCAAAGATCATCTAGTTCCAACCCCCTGCCATAGGCAGGGACACCTCCCACTAGTACAGGTCACTCAAGGCCTCGTCCAACCTGGCCTTGAACACCTCCAGGGAAGTTGTGGAGCACAGAAGACCTCCATGGAGGCTGTGGAGCACAGAAGCACCCAACATGATGTTGTTGCTTCTGTGCTCCACAACCTCCCTGGGTAACCTGTGCCAGTGTCTCACCACCATCACTGCAAAGATCTTCCTCCTAACATCCAGTTTCAATCTCACCTCTGCCAGTTCAAACCCATTGCCCCTTGTCCTGCCATTGCAAGACCTTGTAAATAGTCCCTCCCCAGCCTTCCTGTAGCCCCCTTCAGATCCTGGAAAGTTACTCTAAGCCTTCTCCAGGCTGCAGAGCCCCAACTCTCTCAGCCTGTCCTCACAGCAGAGCTGCTGCAGCCCTCTGAGCATCTTGGTGGCCTCCTCTGGACCTGCTCCAACAGTTCCATGTCCTTCCTGTGCTGGGGGCTCCAGAACTGCACACAGGACTCCGAGTGGGGTCTGAGGAGAGCAAAGTAAAGGGGCAGAATACTAAGGAAGGCAAAGCCAAGATCAAAGGCTAACTTAAAACTAAGCAAGCTTTTTGTGAACTGGATAGATTGAAATGGAGGTTTTATGTAACTCTGGATTGCTACATTTTTTGTCAAGCCAAATCCCTCAGAAGAAGATTTAATAAATTAGAAGCATAAAAGGGAACTAACAGAGAAGTGATGAACTTCTCAGAGCCACTTAACAAAGGCTGTCTTTAACATTATTTTGGATCGTGGAATCACCTTATGCAAACTGGTTCATTTGTATAACAGCATTTGCATTGGCTTTGTTAGCTTAATAGTAGGATGAATGTAAAAGGATGTCTCTTTCATAGAATCGTAGAATGGTGAGGTTGGAAGAGACCTCAAAGATCATCCAGTTCCAACCCCTTGCCATAGGCAGGGACACCTCCTACTAGTACAGGTCACTCAAGGCCTCGTCCAACCTGGCCTTGAACACCTCCAGGGAGGGAGCATCCAAGTATTCCCCAGTGTTCAGTACAGCTAAAGAAGACAGGTACACATTATTGTTCTTTAAAAAGAAATAAATATTGAAAGGAGCTGTAAATAAATACTGGTCATCTGAAATACTGGAATTTCATCAAAAGGTAGCTTTAATCCTAAAGAAGGTTGGATTTGTTTGCTTGTCTTAGTTTTTATTCATGTTCAGGCAAAGAAAGTGAGCCCCTGGTGGGAGAAGGAGGCAGTAGTTCTCTGAAGACTTGTCCATCTTATCTTTTTTCCCAGCTGGGGTTGTGAGAAGCCTTTTACCCAGAAGAAGGAGGAATGGGATTGGAAAGGAAAGGATGTGGTTAAATATCTTTACAAAATTGAAGTCCCCTGCCATTTCCTGATGAAGCACGTGATAAAAAAGGCTCAAAAAAACCCCCAAAAACCAAACTGTCTGACAGGCATTGTTTGAAGGTTCTTCCTAATGGGGAGTGACATTGCTTTCTTCTCTTTCTTGTATGTAATTCATCAGGGCAAGCCAGCCCACAGATCTTATAGCATACAGAAATATTCCTAACCCCAAAGACTGCGTCAGTTCAAGCAGCAGTTGTGCAAGCAGAGTGACAATCTATTGTACTTCTTTAGAGAGTTCATTTTGGGTGTCACTTAGAGCATCATAATGTGCATCGTGTTATTGTTCTACTTAGTGAATTGCTGATGTGTATAACCATGCACCTGTTAGTCAAGAAATCTCTGAAAAGCCAAACTGAGCTATAAAATTGACATCCTCGCACACAGCCAGAACTGTCAGGATGTTTCATCTGCATTGTGCAGTATTTTCTGCTTTATGGCCATTAAAGGCAATGATAAAACATCTGCTGCTGAGTGGTATCTTGTCAAACCTCTGTGAAAAGCATTGAGATGATGATAGTAATGTGATGCACTATGCAATAGCTAAGGATGGGTCAATGTTTTTATTAGCAGATCAGGCTGTCGGTTTGTTTTGGTATTTTTTTTTCCTGTGCCCATGTCTTTGCCCTAGGCAGGAACTTGCCAGACAGCAGATAAGCCCTGGAGCTATGACCAGCTTTTGCACTTGCAAAATTTTCTATAAATCTAACTGTGTAACTTTATTTAGTTCCTGGAAATAAAGTTTTGTGACAGACTGCCAATGAATTTTCCAATTTGTGAGTCTACCACTGATGCTAACAGGTCTTCTGATTTTGTATCTCTGTTCAGCTGAACTGACTTATTGTAGAATCATAGAATGGTACAGTTGGAAGGGACCTCAAGGATCATCCAGTTCCAACCCCTTGCCATAGGCAGGGACACCTCCCACTAGTACAGGTCACTCAAGGCCTCATCCAACCTGGCCTTGAACACCTCCAGGG
>WBNM01005975.1:0-23547 GCA_013399055.1 Ramphastos sulfuratus | reverse complement strand
ACATGACTGAGAAGAGCCTGGCTGCGATCTCCTGACACTGCCCTTCACATCTTTATCAACACGAATGAGATCAGCCCTCAGGCTCCTCCAGGCTAAAGAGTCCCAGCTCCTCAGCCTTTCCTCACAAGAGACATCTGTTCCACTCCACCATCTTTGTGACTCTGTGCGGGACTCTCTCAAGCACTTTTTCCCTGAGGTCCTTCTTGAACTGAGGGCCCCAAAACTGGACACAATATTCCACATAATTTCACTATTTCTTCTCTAAAAGGGTTGTGAAGGCCTGTGTCAGGCTGCCCAGGCAGTGGTGGAGTCCCCATCTCTGGAGGGGTTTTAAAGCCACGCAGATGTGGTGCTGAGGGCCGTGGTTTAGTGGTGACCTAGCGGTGCTGGGTTAACACTTGGGACTTGATAATCAAAGAAATGAATTGAGGTCTCCTGCTGTGATAGGTTCTTCTCACGGGGCTTCTGCCTTCAGGTTATTCCATGTAACACACAGTTAACACATATGCAAACTAAACCTGTGTGCATGGGCAGCTCAGGCAGGTCATACATCTCTGCTTCAGTGTCAGGCACCTTTCCAGTCAAGCTGCAACAACAAACTAGTGACCTGGGGTACTGGAAGAGGACTGTGCTGTGCTCTGCCTGTTACAGTAACATCCAAACATCACCATTAACATGCCTTAAGCAGTTTGGCCAACAAGCTGTCACCTACTTTGCTCTTTCTCCACATTACAGAATACTCAGTGAAACATCTCTGTATGGATGTCTGGGTAAAGTTCTTTCATCCAAGGGTTTTTCCATGCCTGTTCAATAGTGCAGCTGAAACAGACCATTTCAAAACACAGTCTGAGTTGAAGTATAGCTCTGAGGAAAAAGAAATCTCTCTTAAAAGCTTACATCCAGCATCCTCAGCAGCACCAAAGAATGGGATGGTTACGTGTCAGAGCGTGACAGCTGGGTAACATCTGCATCACAACCACAAACCATGATCTGCTCTACTCATCTTTAAAACCCCAGAAGTTAGAGGGACCATTTGCAGCACCAAACTTCCTGGTTTGGTTTCATGGGAGAGCATTAATCTCCATTGTAGGCTATTGATTTGTGCATTTCATCACAATCTCTCACATCATTGTGTATGACAGACTGGACTATTTGAGTTATATTGCCAGTTTAGAGGGGAGGGGGAATGGAAGGTATATCTGATTTAATTCCTGAAACATCTTCCAGCTTACTCAGATTAGAATTCTGTGTGGTTGGAGCTATAGGGGGAAAAAAAAAAAAAAAAAAAAAAAAAAAGCTAAAAAGGATCTTTCAGTGGCCATTAGCAGAGATAAATTCTCTCTCTGTTCACTAACTTTATAATTTAGTTCCTACACTAGAAATTAATAGAGCCCCAACTCCTAAGTATCTAAGGGATTGATGCTGCTCACACCGACGTCTTTCTGTTCAAATGAACCTTTTACCTACAGTCCCTGTGTACCTTTCAGTCAGGTTCATTTCAATCAGACTCATTTTCTATTACGTTTCAAAGAACAGGACACGAAATCATCGAATTTCTATAGAAGCGCAATTTTTCTCGAATGTCTTTTTTCATTTACAAGACTATAGGGAAAACCAACTCAATTTGCCAAATTTGCATAAATATTATGTAGATTTTTTTTTTTCCAGGGCTAATCGTAACTCTCCGTTCCTCATTCTGATTTGTGTTGATGCAGCTGTAATCAAACTTCAAGGGGTTCTTTTACATCTGAAGAAGTACAGCACATCAAGCTCATGTTTCTTGATGGGTTCTGCCACATATTTCTTTAAACCCCATATTTTGGAAGGTATTTTCATTCCAACTACACCAACGTTTGAAACAAGAGTTAAGATTGATTTTATCATCCTGCTAGGAGAACAGAACTTCACCAAAATCTGTAATTTTTCCTCAAGGTCAGGGGAAAATTTATGTAGCAAGCACATCGGTATTTTTTTTAGCACATAACATAAAGTAGTCTTAAAGTTCAGCATTTGACTGCCTCAAAAATCTCCTCTTTAAAAGTTTTTGACACAAGAATTAAAAAAAAAAAAAACACACAGGAGGGAAAAATAATAATTCAGCAGCCTGATTTTCTCCACTAAATCCAGATGACATTCTGTCAGACAGAGATACATACAGATTTCCTATTTATAATTAGGGAGCCAAAGTTACTGTCTATAACAAGGAAATGCCATTTAAAACCTGCAAAGGAACAATCCATCAGCTCTTTAATTACAGGAGGACAATGAAGCCCATGACTTCTATAAATTCTATTTTTATTTGCAGGGGGAAAATATCCTCCACCATCGGTGCCACAGACTTCCAGGCTGCCACAAGCACAGCTGTCTCACTGCAGTCTGCTGCTGCTCTCTGCTGCTTCCCATCGTGGGTGAGAGAGGACAGAGAAGATCTGGAGATGGCCACGTAAAGAAAATAAATGTTTGTTTTCAAGGAAAAGCAGAATGCTGATGCAGAAGGATACTAAAATTATTAGACTTGGCCCTGCTGTGGAATCTCACAGGAGTGAGCAGTGCTGTTCCTCAGTGATTGCCTGGAACAGGGTTATCACGATAATTTGCAAGACCCTCCGAAAGTGAGGAAATAAGTTATTGCTTCTCTTCCTTTCTAATTCCCACTGCAAAGGCAGTTATCTAACACAAGTAATTTTCTATCTTTTCACTACCACAGACATCATATAGTGAAGTTTTGAGTCCTCCTACCAAAACTTCATAGAAAGGAGGAGGAAAGAAAGAGCTGACTCCTTTGGCCCTGTTCTTGAATACTTCTGCTCTGGGACCTGGTGTCCAAGTTTTCATTGCTGTTGGTGCAAGGACTTCCATCTCAGGAGTGGATCAGGCTGATGATGCAGGTGAGAAATTCAGTGTTTAGAACTTGCAGAGTCATCTTTACAACAGCATTTCTTTACATACATAGTGGTTTTATACCCACCCTCACCATAGTAGCACAAGCTGCAGTGGGGAGGTTTAGATTGGATATTAGAAGAAACTTCTTCACCGAAAGGGTTCTCAAACCCTGAAACAGGCTCCCCAGTGAGGTGGCTGGATCCTCATCCCTGGAGGTGCTTGGAAGGTGCCACAGGTGCTGGGGTTTAGTCCCAGCCTTGGTAGAGTTAGAGAATGGTTGTGCTCTATGATCTTAAAGGTCTTTTCCAATCAAAATGATTCTGTAATTCTGTAATATGCCCATCATAAACATTCAGTGGAAACTAAAGCAGGAAAATGATGCCTATTACTGCCTATTACTATTATGCTGGGTGATACTGGGAGTTGACATGCAATACAACCATGGCATGAGGGCCCCTGTGCTCAACCCATGGGATAAAAGCATATAAGGCAAAGGAAGGAAGCTGGAGATAGTTAGCAAGTCCTGAGATTTCTTTATTGCTCCTACTGAGCATCTCTGAGAAATTTTAACCTCGCTGCTACTAGAATGTGCCCAGCTATGGCAGAAATAGCATACTGTCATTTATGTTGTTTGCATTATTATAGCATTAATTACCTAACAGACTAAGTACTTCTTAACTATGTGTGTTAAATATTACTCAACATTCTAACAATTAAAAAGGTTTTGGAATACTGCCTTACCAGCACTATACTAGAGTACATGTAATTCAGATAGAGCAGACTCAGAGGAATCAGAATCTAAATGCCAGTCCTTGGTTCACTACGTTCAATTTATCATCTCTGCTTCCTCCATGTACCAGTTTCTGGAGAGGTGTTATAAATAACAAAGGACAAGCTCTTCATTTCCTAGAGACAATGGCACCTGATCGTTGCTTTCATTTCATGCATTTTCATGTCTTTATTATAAGAGAGATGAATACATAACTTTCTACATTGATCAAATAATGTATCATAGTGAAATTCACCTTTTTTTTTTTCTTCCTTCCCACATCTTCAGATTGCCAGTGAGTGCAGCAAACTGAATTCCCTTAGGCTGATCAAAAAGTAGGTCAGCAGTGTCCAGGCTTTCTACACTTATTCTTCTCTAAACTGTATCTCCTAGGAAAGAATCACCCCCATGTACCAGCTTGATCAATACCTGTATAGACAAAGATGCTTTAAAACCTCCAGTAAAGCTCACAGAAAACCAGCCATCTTCTTCCCATCCCTTCCCACTGCCTCTTGTAGCCCCTCTGCCCAACTGCCACAGGCAAAAGCATTTTGCAAAGGCTCACTGGAGGAAGAGGCAAAGCAATGTTTATGAACCAAATCCTAGGGAATAAATTGATCTTACTTTCAATGCATTCAGAGCAGAATCTGGCCTCAAATAGACCTTTTCAAACTCCTTGGTCATAGTAAACTCACCTTGAACTAAATAGTTTTTTTTTTAAAAAATCCCCAAACCAACAGTGAACTGAAGGTGAATTACTAAATGTTTAGTTCTTGTTTTAAATCCTGAACATGTTTGAAATAAAGCAGATCACAGGTGTGGTTTATATGCATTTTAAAGGTTAGATGATACTCAATTACTGATAAATCACAAGGTAAACTCTGCCAGTTGGATAGAGCAAAAATGGCTGTGTATTGTTAATGATCTCACTGTACCACATCAGACCAGCTTCAGGGCCTGCATAATTGTTTTTCTGTCAACCTATAAATTCCTGAGTAACAACACAATTATTGTGATTTTTCTTACTAAATAATTCATGTATCACAAAGCATGTAGCTAACCAGGCCCATGAATCACTAAGCACATTGCAATCATATCTAACAGCATTTCCTTTTGAAAGACTAGAAAAGAAGTTTGACTTTGTCATATTTTAGATCTTGTCCAAACATTTCAAGTGTTCCTGAGAATTAGGCTACTTGATATTATATTTGAAACTTGAGAGTTTCCTTGATCAGACTTTTTTTGTCCAAAGGATGGCTTTTAATCATGTTTTAGTTTTAATTCTGTTAGGATTATTAATATCAAGGAAAGTAATGAATTGGTTTTATAATGAACTAGAACAGGGCTCAGAAACTGTCCTTAAGGTGATGCCATTAAAATCACACTAAGCCATGTGAATTCTACCTCACCAAGCAAACAGCATCCAAAGTGGCTAAACTACCACACAGAGGATTCCATCATCTCAGACCTTTGAGGCTTCCTCTGTGTTCTTTGAAATACTGAACAGATAAACACTTGAGTTTTCTGAAAGAGAGCCTCAACACTGAAAATGTTTATGACCTGGATCATGTGCAACTTAACTCTGACAAATTAATAGAACCATTAAGGTTGGAAAAGGACCCCCAAGATCATTAAGTCCAACCTATATCCCAGCACTGCCAGGTCACCACTAAACCATGGCCTTCAGAACCACATCTCCATGGCTTCGAAACCTCTCTGAGGATGGGGACTCCACCACAGGACTTGACAACCCTTTTGGGGAGGAAATTGTTCCTCATATCCATCCTAAACCTCCCGAGGCAACCTGAGGCCCTTTCCTCATGTCTTACTGCTTGTTCCTTGAGAGAAGAGGCTGATCTCCACCTGGCCTCAACCTCCCTTCAGGGAGTTGTAGAAAGCCAAAGGTCTCCCTTAGGCCTCCTTTTCTGCAGTCTGCCCAGTTCCCTCAGCTACTCCTCACAAGACCTGTTCTCAAGACTCTTCACCAGCCTCACTGCCCTTTTCTGGACACCCTCCAGCACCTCAGAATCCTTCTTCTAGTGAGGGCCTGAAAACTGAACACAGTATTTGTAGTGTGACGTCACCAATGCCCAGTACAGGGGAATGATCTATACCCTGGTCCTGCTGGCCACACCATTACTGATGCAAGCCAGGATGCTATTGGCCTTCATGGCCACTTGGGCTGGCCCTTGCTTCAGAAAGCTCTTGTGCTACACTGATATCATTACTTTCTAAAGCCTATCACAGTGCATTTGCTAGACCATTATGATGTATTAGCATAAATAATTAAGGTTAAACTACCCTCATCTATGAGTAATAAATATCCTGTGATGCATTAGCTCTCTTTACTTGAGCTGCATTTACTCACTCACTAATTCACAAAGGTGATTGACCTTGAGCGTCCCAAGCATTAAAGCACATTTTGATGTTCTGCTGCACGCATGCTTCAGTTAAAATACCTGAATGTAACTGGAGTAATAACATCTTATTTTTTTCCAGCAACAGCCTTTGAAATCAACTTGATTAGTGACCATTTTCATTCTGCGCTCCCCTTGCTGCAATGCTGAAGCTGCCATTTTTTCTTAGGTGCTTTTAAACTGAAAACAAAGCCCAAGAAAGTACAAGATCAGCTTCCACATATAGGTACAGTTTGGGATGAGATAAAGACAATTCTCAGATTATCAACTTACTTTTCTGTAATGAACTTGACTAAGGAGTTACAGCAAGAGTCAATTCAAATTAAATGGCTGAAGTAAATAATATATGAAGTAAAATCTCTTGTGTTTCAGGCAAAGTTGGTCTAAACCAGAGGCCTAAGGGCACTGCAAAAAGCAAAAGGCCAAGTTTCATCTAGTAATAACAACATTAATCAGGGAGATACAGAGTTTTGGTTTGCAAAGAGATTTAGACATCAGGCATCTTTTTACTGCTATTAGATTCTCGAAAGGGACAATTTAGTCAACTCATACTTTTCTACTTCGTTTTTCTCGCCTGTAGGATGATTCCAGTAAATTCCATTTCCTCAGAAATGTTAAATCTGTCCATGACAAAATGCAGTAACACTTTTGGGTTTGAACTCTGAATTCCTGATCTCCTTTTCTAGACCACACTAGTAATGGAAAGAGCATCGATAGGTCTGACAGGTTGAGGGAAGTGGCTTCTTCAAACTGGACATTTTTTGCTCATTCTCAGTCCCATTTTGGACATCCTTCCTACTAAATTGGTTTTTCTATCCTTCCCCACTTGACCACCACCCCACCCTTTCTATTCCACTGCTGAAGTCTAACTCAGCACATCTGCCAGGGAATTAATGTTTCCTCCACTCCATTTTCCTGTTCAGGATTCTACTTCATGGCAGTCTTGATAAACCCAGGTCTGGCAAGTTTTGCGTGCAGAGTAAGCACAACTAGGCAAAAACAAAGATAAAAAACCTCAAAAGGTTCTACCCAGTGCTGCTACACACCCAGAATTACCACAGGTCAACCATGCAAAGCAAGTTGAGGACAGCTCTAACATCTGCTTCAGCCAGTGAAAGGTCAGTTGGCTCCAAGTTTCTCTGAAGACTGGAGAAAAGCACTGAGCATCACTCTAGGGGAAGAAAGGAGATCAAGATGGGGACATGGCGCCTTATTTCTGAGATAACATGAGAATATTAATCATAAGCAACTGGGAGTATCAATCCTTACTGGTATTAATTTACAATGGAAATGAGGTTAATTGTTCAAAGATGCATTACTTGCACATGCAGCACTTAACTGCTGTCTCACCTGCAAGGTCCTTTGGATTGTCTTGTTGCTTCCAAAGATAAACCTGTAGGGGACCACCAAGCTGTGTTAGTTCCTCTGGAATAATGGGTTTGTAATTATTTTAATAAGCTGGTCCCTTTTTGTATGTATTATACTATCCACATGCCGTGTGTGTGCAACACACACTAGTGTTGACACATCTTTTATAGATGATTGAGCTACAAAATGACCCTCCTGACTTTGTACAGATTTGATCCGCGCCATTGCCGCCTGAAATCAAATGCAGTTTATCTTTCTGAGTCTTGCCTTAATTATCTCTCTGCTTTATTCAAGAGTGATGTTTAAATGAGAGATGCCATAAAAAGGCAAGGAGCTTTGTTTCACCTCACTTAACCACTACTTCAGAGAAATGAAACCTTAGTCTAAACCCAGAGGATCAGGTAGCCACTTCTTGTCGCGGTCTTTTTAAACAGTAATGACTATTTGAGGGCATCTTGCCCTCAAGGAAGGCTTTGCATTACATCTTGCCCAGGTCAATGGGCTCAGGTATCTGAGTTAAACTGTGGTACTGTAAATTAATGGAAAATGTAACTGTGCCTCACTGAAAGATCAATGTCCAATAAAGGCTGCACCATCAAATCTTGTTGCAATGATTGAGGCCCTTAATTGCCTTTCAAAGATAAGGTGGTAATCAACATAGGTTTAACTGATCTTTTTTACCAGTTCAATTACATGCTAATGACTGCAGCCAAGTCAGGATCTTTAACTACTTATACTTATTAAATCTTATGTTTGCTGTGAAAAATTACTTAAGCCACACAATCGATAAAGCCCAGGTCTTAATTACTATATTTCACTTTTAGACTTTTTGTGCGTGTTTGACAAATGTTTCGCTAGAGACTGCACAGCACTAATGAGAGGACCCGAAGAAATGCTGATTTCTGTTCCTGCCTGCTCCTCCCACGGTTCTGGTAATGCATGGGTGGCTCTATGTTTGTTTTCATGAAGTTCTGTGACATCCAAAAGTGTCCCAGGCAGTTTGTGGTACTTAAATATCATGTTTGCATACCAGAGCACTCATGCTATCCGAGAATCATAGACTCATAACATCTTTTTGCTTGAAAAAGGCTTTAGAGATCATTGAGTTCAACCATTCTCTAACTCAACCAAGTCTGGTGCTAAGCCTCTTTAAATTCCTCCAGGGATAGGGACTCCACCACCACCACCTTAGGCAGCCTGTTCTAGGTCTTAACAACCATTTCCGTGGAGTGTTTCCTCATGCCCAACCTAAACCTTCCCTGGGGCAACTTGAGGCCTTTTCCTCTTGTCCTATTACTCATTCCTTGGTAGACACCAACCTGGCTCCAACCTCTTTTCAGGGAGTTGTAGAAAGCAATGACATCTCCCCTCAGCCTCCATCTTTCCAGGGTGAACAATCCCAGGTCTCTCAGCTGCCCCTCACAAGACTTGTTCTCCAGCCTCTAAACAGAAGATGTAGTACTTGCTAACTTTGAGCTGGGCACAGATTCATCATACGTTTCTTTAACTGATAGAAGCTCATCTTCAAATCCTACTTCAAGGACACATTTTAATCCAAGCACTCAGACCTGACCACATCAGGCCCTGCTCTCCTCATGCTGGAATGTCCTTTAGGAGTGGATCGCTGCAAGCAGAAGTTAGGATGACAGGGATTAAAAAGGCAAAGCAGGAAAGGTTCAGCTGAGAACTGTACACTGCATCCTCCTCCTCACTTGCCACTCCCATCTTCCCCGAAGCCTTACAGACATTTTGGAAACAAGATTGGCATCCTTGGCCTTCAACACTTCCACCTTGCTTTCAGACCAAATGATAATGAAGATATACTAAAAATGAAGTATTTATAGCAAAGAGAGAATGAAAGCCAGAAGTCTTTTACCTTTGGCTGAAGAGAAGCGAGTGAGTTTATATTCACACTTGAAAATTATTTTGGCCTTGATTTAATAACTCCTTTTCCCTTATAAATAGCTAATATCCCTCTGAAGTGCTGTACCAGTTCACACACAAGCCTCATGAAACGAACAAATGATGCTATATTTGCACTCTGCCCTCAGACATCTTCCAGTTCATCCTTTAGCATGATCAACTTGGTAGGAGCAAGAGGTCCATTGATTTTCATGTAATACAAGAAAATATTACATTTGCTTAATTGTTACACAGTGAGATCATTGAACAAGAAATCAAGTCTCTATTTAATGCTGCAAGCAGCACAGAATTGCAGCAATCAATAGGGTAGTTTGTCAGAGATGTTCTC
Source organism: Ramphastos sulfuratus (assembly GCA_013399055.1). Lineage (NCBI taxonomy): Eukaryota > Metazoa > Chordata > Aves > Piciformes > Ramphastidae > Ramphastos > Ramphastos sulfuratus. The sequence continues at coordinate 13,859 of WBNM01005975.1, read as the reverse complement.
TAAGGAGACTTGCCCATCGCTCTATGGACAAGGAGTCACGTTGCCTGCAGTTATCGAAAAGCAGGTAAGCAAAGTCAGCAGTCCACATTATCAGAAATCAAAGGAGCTGCAGTGAGCAGAGCTGCAGCTCCAATGAAGAGCTGTATTTATAGTCTGGTAATTAAAAACCCTTTTATCAACCTTGCGTTGAGACTAAACCTTTACAGCAAAGTATTGACGAGATGCGTGGCAATGAATGAGCAGTATCTGACTTTAAACTTATGAGCTGCAGTTAAACAACTTCACCCAATAGGGTGAAAATCAAGCCTGGAAAAATGCTAACAGTCATTTTTTGTTATTAATGAAGCTAATGTCTCTTCATCTTTGAGACCCATTTAGCTTGTGTCAAGAATATTCTCCAGAATTAAACAGAACAATGTGAGCGCTTCTCTGATTCAACTGTTATTTAGTGGGGCTCTTAGAAAAGCTTCATTAAGTGGGAAACCAGTTTCATTATCTGGAATTAAGCAAAAAAGTATTTAAATTAAACTATGCTGTAGTCATAGCTTGATAATCAGTTATTTAGGGAATCATGATTACCCTTCAAAACCACTTCCTACCCATTTTACCACTTCCTACCCATTTTACATCTATCTTCCTACTTCTGAAAACTGGGATAATCAACTTCTGTCACCAGACGTGAGATTTGGGACCAACAGGGTAATTTGCTGGCACAAAAGCTAAGCACCAGTGATACTTCCTGGACAGGTGTTTGAACCAAATATCCAACCATTCCCTATTTCCACTACTCAATGCCCTAAATATTTTTTTTTTCTGCCCAGGTTTCCAACTGAATTTAAGTATTTCCATCATCATATGTGTCTGTTAAAGCTGTGCTCAGTTACTCCTGCAGAAATCAGTTATTCTGTGTCAAAAAAATGAAGAGGCCAGTGTTCTCCTTCTCCTGTATTAATTACAAATATCAACAATTTGTAAATTAGCACAGGGGATGTAAACTTCATTACTGAGGTTTTCTTACTTACCTGTAAAGCAAACATAAAGAAACAGCATGGAGAAATAATAAATAATAATAGTAGTAGTAATAACAATGCAGATATCTGGAGTTCAAGAATTACAGAAGACAGAAGCATAAAATGTATTTTAGATATTTTATTTAAATATTATTAGAAGAAATGGGATACAGCCATTTTAGCTTCTGAGGTGGTATTTTTCCATAGTATTCAAGGTAATGGTGACTAGGCAGTGCCATGGATTCATTCGGATACACTGCACCTACAATCAGTGCACTGGGAAACATCTCATCAGTCTAAACCTAAGCAACTACATCTTCCCAGAGACATTCTGAAAATGCCCAGTGTGCTGACAGCTCCCTTGCCCCCTTGCCATAATTCAGCTCTAAGCTGGCAGATGTATCTCTAAGTGGTCACAGGTTCGTTCAGCACTGCTACTCACTGCCTTCCATAAATTCTAACACCCTCTGGAATATTAACTCTTCTCCCACAGCTTTTACTTTTTCAACTTCACTGACCTCTGCAGAAATAAATCTCTTCTGCCCACAAAGTCCACAAAGCTTCCTGAAGACAGCATGTTAAGAGAAACAACACACTGCAACAACAAAGTTGCTTTCAGTTGTTCTGAGGTAGAGGGAACAGGTATTTGCAGCAGCCCCCAATACAGAAACCCACCAAAAGACAGGTAACTTGCGGGGAGATTTCAGTACATGGCACCTTCATCTTCTTTATTTAGAAAATAAATAGTAACTGGGCCATGGCTTGTGTGAACAGTCTCTGTGACACTGACAAAGAACCAGGAGCCAATTCCATATAGCAAAGTTGGGATGCCTAAGGAAAGACAAAAACACGTTACACACAATGACAGCAAGCCAAGAAAACGAAAACCACCTACTTACAGTGAAAAGAATGACACAAATTAAATCAGAGCAAAAGTATTCCAGTAAAAGCTGCCTTCTTAATATTTTGTCTTTACTGAAATGCTGGCAATCAGCTATCAACACGTAATAGCCTTTTTGTAAATCAGGCACACAGGGATCAGAAAGCAGCAATATGCAGGAATTCAATAGAGAAAGAAAACAGGACAGCAGTGTAGAAGAAGCTGAATACAGTTGCGTACACTATACTGTGATACTGTGGTTTCTGCCAACTATGGCAAAAAAAAAATAAACACTGAAACACAAACTCCCCAGGCATCCACTTAATTATCAGTTCAGAGTTTGTATGAGAGGAGAGATGGGAGGGAAAACAGGCAGTGATTTCATAGATCAGCATGAAGCTGCTCTTGGGGGAAAATCTGATCAGTGGTCAACACTAACCACTCCAACAAACCTGCAGTAAGTAGAGCGATATATATACACAAGTGTATATATATATATAATATTTATATATAAAAGAACTGCCGTGTTATCCATCTATTGCAGATGGTAATATTTTACTTATGGAATCATAAAATGGTAAGGTTGGAAGGGACTTCAAGGATCACAGGAAAAACTAAAGAATTCAGTAAGGTAGAGACCCACTAAATTTAATATGCTTTCAAGTTATCCAAAGTGCTTTCGCTAGATTCTCTAAGAAGTCATCTCTCTTTTCTATCATGCTTGCTAATTTAAACGAGAAACACGCAGAGTAGTTGCAAGGAGGGAAGATGAAAGGTCTGACTACACAAAGCGAAAAATAAAATCAGATTTGAAGTTACTACAAAGAAATCAATCTCTGTGATGACATTCACTGTATCAGCTGAAAGAGGAGCAGCAGTCGCATTTTGTAAAACGCTGCTGAAGAATTGCAAAGCCAATGAGGTTTCTTTTTAGAGTAAAATATGAAAACAAGAACATTGATGAAATTGTATACCGATCCCATCTACATGTGTCTATATACTACATTTTGAATTAGTGTTTCAAAATGTATCCATGTCCATTTTTCTATTAATAAGGTGCTGACGGCGCCGTTTTAGTTATAAGCATTTATATTACAGCAGCACTTATGGATCAAGCGTGGTCCCAGCTCTCCATTACCAGCAAATTGGCCCAAGCACTTTCTAAGAAACAAACGGCTGTGCTTCGTCTAGCACTGGTATATTCGCTTAGAGAAAAAAATTTAATCTGCAGTAACAGAACATAGATTTTTATATGGAAAATGATCCATACCAACTGGTGCTAGCCATGTAAATAACAACCGCTAGTGCGCTTGCTTTAAGGCGATTGAATTTTTCTCTCTCACAACAGGACAGAGAAACACCAACTCGGTAAAACCCCGAAGAGTATCGATTTACTCTAAGGAGTAAGCCCCTAGAGTATCGATTTACTCAGAGGAGAGCTCTACGCCCTCACAGGAGACGAAGCTCAGGCATTTTGCGACTCCTTTCCTCACGCCGCCCGGTCCGACCCGAGAGAGGGCAGAGGGCGAGGCGCCTCAGGCAGGGTCCCCAGCTCAGGGGGAAGAGGAAGGAGAGGACCGAGGCGGGAGCGGAGCGCTGCTGCCCGCAGCTAGAGGCGTCCGGCTCCCGCCGCTCCAGCCTCACCGCCCCTGTGTCCCTCTGCCAGGGGCCGGCCCTCCGGAGCCTGGCCCGACCGCCTCCAGCGCCTCCCTCCTCCATCCTGCGGCTACAGCAGCCTTGGGGCTGTACCTCTCCACCCGCTTCACACTCAGGCGAGGGAAGCAGACGAGAAGCCTGGGAGCCGGCCCGGGCCACAACTCACCGGCGTTGAGGACCTTGAGGGCGGTGAAGGCGACGTTCTGCAGCCGCAGGTCCTGCGGGGCGGCGCGGGAGCAGTGGTACTTGATGAAAGGGAAGCAGCCGGTGCGCAGGATGTGGTAGTTGGCGCCGTTCACCCGCCAGTTGAAGTGGGAGAGGCCGAATTGGTCGTTGCGCACAGCGCTGTACTTGACGCAATACGAGGTCCAGTGGGGCAAACGGCGCTGCCGTAAATGCTGGCTTAGCACCTCCGAGGCGGCGGGACGGGACTCCGCCGTTCCCCGCCACAGCAGCAGCCCCACGACCGCTTCGTGCAGCCGCTTCAGCGCCCACATTCCGCGGAGCAACCCCCCGCCCCGCACCCACCACTGCGGCCGCCGCGCCTGCGCTGCCGCCGCGCCTGCGCCTCGCCGGAGGGCGGGAACGGGCGGTGGCAGGGTGACCCCGGCGGAGGCGTCCAGGGTTGGGCTATGGAGTGGCTGTGGCCGTAGGAGCGGCGGGGTCGCCCGAGGCTGCGGGTGTGAGGGAGAGAGGGGCAGCGCGGGGCATGCGGCTTCCTGAGAGGAGGGGCAGAGGCGCCAGAGCCCGCTCCCGAGCTCGCCGCACTGAGGCGACCCGGTCAGCGAGTCGTCCTGCCAGTCAGAGGGCCAGAGGAGCCAGGCGTCCACTTAGTGCGAGAATAGACGGAAAATCTGGCTTATTACACAACTAGAAATGGTTTTGCTCGCAGTTTACGTGCTCGAGGGAGCACCCCGAGTGTTGCTGCAGCATCAACCCAAGTTAACGTGCCCTCGTGGAGACTATAGTGAGCTGCTTTGATTTTACTGGGTGAAATTTGACAGTCATACCAAGGAAAAGATATTTCCTTGAAAGCTTTAGACCCAATTGAAGAGAAACATATAGAAATCATACTCACTCTTGCATGATTTGTAAATAAAGGCTAAGGTTTGGAACCACTGAATATTCTGTTTGAGGCAAAAAGATTGAATAAAAAAAAACTTGGAATACATAACCTTTAAAAGTCCCTTCCAACCCAAACCATTCTGAGATACTAAACTGAGAAATGGTAGCAGATTTTTCTTTTCAATAATTGCAAGCAATATCCCAAACTCAGCTATCTTCAACCATTGAGCTATGTAGTATGAATGTGCTAATTAATCAATTACTACCCAAGGATGCAGTAAATAAACAGGGTACAATGTACTACATGTGTGTAGAACCAGTAATTATTAATCATCAGCAACAACTCTGACTCAACTTCACCTTCCTATAATTAATAGAGCATATCGTTAGCTTTAATATCTTTCTTTATTAGTGGCAACAATAAGGATAGAGAAGGTGGTGGAAGCTGATGCTGTGGCTCACTGTAGTGAATGGCTCAATTTACATACTACACCTTAAGAGTTACACCCAGCTTTTATGTTTCACAGGCAAAATTACCTCTTATAAAGTGGACATAGGACAATCTTTAGTGCCTGATTGCAGTAACAAAAGCTGTAGTCTAAAATGAAACAGTACCACAGGTCTATGATAGCTGATCTGTTTGATTGGAAGTGATATTAGGTAATCACTGAAATGTTGAGGACCAGGATAGCCTCCAAATACCAAGGATTTGTTACCTTAGCCTCTATGGAAGGTGGTAAATCCTCCTGACCTCTCAGAATGAGGTATTGGAGATCTTTCAGGAAATGGGTAAGGTGACTATTTCAGAAGACGTCTGGAAGTGGTTGTAGTGATGAACTGTTCTTTGTGCTCAGAGTTGTCATTCTAAAGGTGGAAACAGGCTAAATACCCCCTTTTGTTTTTAACTCACTAGGGCTTTGAACTATCTAAAACAGGAGATCCCGTTTCCAGTATCAACTCCAGGCACTGTTCTCTCAGCAGAATGACCTGAAACAGGTACAACACATGCTACAGACAGTATGTCATTGCACAAACCAATCCTATGAAGTGCTGTCAGCAGAGTACACATCTTTTTTGCAGCTCTGGCCCATCAGAAGCTTGAAGCCTTTAATTCTCTGCATCTTCCACCACTGCTGCTCCCAAACCCCACTGCCCCTCTCGTCCTTACATACCTTGCAGCTGAGGAACCAACTTGTGCTTTTGCTGTTCTTAGCCTCAGAATTCTCTGGTGATTTCTGATGACCAGCCACATCTGATCTATCTTTTATCTTTTAATCCCCACTTGCTCTGTTCTCTAGATCATGACCTGAAATTCAAGCTGCTGTCCAAGATCTCTCTCACGCCTTTGGTGAGTGGGAATAAATATCCCAGGATAATCATGACTATACTTATAACCTTTTATTTTTAAATAATATCATTTCATTTCTTACCTGCTGTATTGGTAAAAAAATAAATTTTTGGCCCAGCAGCATGGGAGTTGAGTGTGAGAATCCAAAGCCATTTCAATCCTTCCATCAGCTCAATGCTCAGAAGTGTTAATAGTAATTAAAAACTTCCCCCCCCCCCAATACATTTCACAGTTTCCACATACTAAGAAATGTCTCTCACCATGGGAACTTTCAGGTCACTTGTTTCCTGCAAAAAGAGGTATAGTTTTCTTTTGTCAAAACAGAAAAAAGACATAAGGAAGTGCAGGTTTCCTTTACTCCTAGGACACTGCAGTCTGTTAAAGTGCCAGTGAACTAATGAGCCTCTCAGACCTTATGTTGTTCTGGCTTGGATTGAGGCTTCGTTTTCCTTAACCCTTAAGAAACTAGCCTGGTACTGCCATGCACTCCTGTGCCTCCTTTTCCCCCAAGATACTGCTTCTACTGACCAAAGAGGGATGTTGTACAGCTTGGGGAAGGAAGCTAGGTGAGAAATCTACAAAGAGTATTAAAATAGGAGAGAGTTCATTACATATGCAGTGAGGAAAATGAACAACAGACTATTCTACAGCACCTCAAAGTAGAACAGGGAACAAATTTAGCTTGTAGAAAGAACTAATAAACAAATTAAACTCTTCTTTTTGGCATGTAATTTCCTGACATGTAAGAGATCACTGTTGTACCTACCACACCTAAAAAATACATCCTTTATTTTCATTTCTAACATAAAGACTTCCAGGAATCTCATTCCTGAGCTGAATTTCCCCTTAGAAAAATCTGTCTGTCTGTGGTGTAGTCAAGCCCAAGTCCATATTGACATTACATGCCAGAAAGGAACAAAACCAACCAACCAAGGATCAAACAAAAATATTATTGTGGATTTTTATTTGAAGCAGGGATCAGCATTTATGCAAATGTTCTCATCTGCAGTCAATTAGTCCTGTCACCAAAGCAGAAGAGCAAAAATGCCGACACAAAAGATAACACATGAGGAGAATGGATCAGACTCAGGCATGAGGAAACCTGGGCACTGATCTGCTGCAACTTCTTGGTGTCACATTGGTTATTTGTCTTAAAAACTGGTTTTGCCTGAGCTTTTGGGGAAGGAATCTCAAAGATACTTAGAATCATAGAAAAGACCTTTAAGATCCTCAAATCCAACCATTAACCCAATAGTACCAAGTCTGCTGCCATGTCCCTCAGCACCACCTCTACATGGCTTTTAAATCCTCTTCTTTTCAGTAGAGGATGATCTCTTGGCCTGATTCGTGGACAAGGACAGAAGATTCTGAGACCAAATACTGTACTTTAGAAACAACACTATGAACATCAGGGGCATTTATCACAATTATTTGCTTTTCAGCAGCTGATTTCTAAGCAAGAAGAGATACTCTTTTAAACACACTTGGAAACTGCAGAAATGAGGCCAAGTACCAAATCCTACAGCAGGGCCAGGGCAATCCCAAGCACAAATACAGGCTGAGCAAGGAGTGCCTCAAGAGCAGCGCTGAGGAGAAGGACTTGGGGATGTCAGCTGATGAAAAACTCAGTGTGAGCTGGTAATGTGCACTTGCAGCCCAGAAGGCAATGGTGTCCAGCTATCAAAGGAAGTGTGGCCAGCAGGGTGAAGGAGGGGATTCTGCCCCTCTGCTCTGTTCTGGTAAGACCTCACCTGCAGCACTGCATCCAGTTCTGGTGCCCCCAGCACAAGAGGGACATCAAACTGCTGGAGAGGGTCCAGAGTAGGCCACAAAAACTGATCAAAGGACTGCAGCACCTCCCCTATGGGAACAGTCTGCTAAAGTTGGGGCTGTTCAGCCTGGAGTAAGCTCCAGGGAGACCTTAGAGCAGCCTTCCAGCACTTGAAAGGGGCCCAGAAGAAAGTTGGGGAGGGACTTACAAGGGCTTGTAGTGATGGGATGAGGGGCAGTGGATTGAAGCTGGAGGAGGGGGGACTGGATATTAGGAAGAAATTCTTACAGTAAGGGTGGTGAGACACTCAGAAAGGTTTGGCCAGGGAGGTTATGGATGCTCCCTCCCTGGAGGTGTTCAAAGCCAGGCTGGATGTGGCCTTGTGCAGCCTGGTCCAGGGGAAGGTGTTCCTGCTCATGGCAGGGGGGGTTGGAACGAGAAGATCTTTAAGGTCCCTTCCAACCCAGCCCATTCTGTGATTCTATGAAATGTGCTGCTTCAGCTCCTGTCTCTTCAGCTGCTGGCACAGAAGGAAAATCAAACCTGCTGTTACAGATGAGGAAGCCTTTCCAGAAGCACAAAATAAGGCACGTAAACATTTCCCTTTAACTATTCTTCCAGAGCATCTGCTGTTGAAGGTTGCCCCTCTTCCCATTCCAGTGTGTTTCCTGCTGTAGTCCCTAGAATGGCTGCGATACCTTGCATTGCCACCTGCAACAGAGTCGAGGAACACAAGTTATTTAATGGGCACTACAGTGAAATGCAGCAGGCAGCGTGCACAGCTGCTTCTGCCTGCCTGCAAAGGTAACTGGTGAGACACAGGACATGCTGCACTCATTAAAGTTACAATTACTTTGGGGGGCAGGTGGGGGAACTATTAGTAAATAGGTACAAAGCTCAGGTAAATAAAAAATACAACTCATTGCAATTTGTAATTGCAATTAGCCAGCAGGTGTTGTTTCATGTATGTAAATCGTTGTTAACTCACTAGGAAGTTCCTTTTCTTCAGTGGTTGCTTTTTGCTCCTTCATAATGAAAAATAGCATTTGGGTTTTTTTTGTTTCCCCTGTAACAGAATCACAGAATCGTTTAGGCTGGAAATGACCTTTAAGATCATCAAGTCCAACCATTAACCCAGCACTGCTACATCACCCACTAAACCATGGCCCTCAGCACCACATAGAAATGTCCTTCAAATCCCTCCAGGGATGAGGAATCCATCACTGCCCTGGGCAGCCTGGACCAGGCATTGACAACTCTTCTGGAGAAGGATTCCTCGTGTTCAACCTAAACCTCCCCTGGGGCAACTTCAGGCCATTTCCTCTTGACTTGTTGCTTGTTCTTTGGAAGAAGAGATCAACTCCCACCTGGCTCCAACCTCCTTTCAGGGGGTTGTATAGAGACAGAAGGTCTTCCCTCAACCTGCTTTTCTCCAGGCTGAACAACCCCAGGTCCCTCAGCCACTCCTCACCAGACCTGTTCTCCAGACCCTTCACCAGCTTCATTGCCCTTCTTTGGACCCACTGCAGCACCTCAATGTCCTTCTTGGAGTGAGAGTCCCAGAAACTGAACACATGTCAAAATTTAATTAGGTCTTCTCTAAAACTGTCTTCTCACACTCTGCTTGCCAGAGGAAAATACAGGCACACTGGAAAGAATCTGATCCAAATTACATTCTGTGATTTAAGATATAAATCTCTACCAATGTCCCCTTCGCCTTTCCACAAAAGGATGAAAGAGAAGATCTTAGAAACTTTCTGAGGTTAAAGGTGATAAATTTTAGCAGCAGAACTCCCTCTGGAAAGTTCAGCTATTCTCTGGAATCAGAAAGCAGCATTGTAAGAAGCACTGCTTGCAGGGCACAGGGTCGGATTCATTATTCCTTTCGTGGCTCTCTTTCACCAGCAAGGTCATCACAAAGGAGCTTCTAAGTAAAGGTGGGTGCTCCTGAGGGAACATTCCCAGCCTGAGGAGCCCCAGTGCTTTGTCCTGCCTCCACCTGTACCACCCTGGAACATCCTCTGGCCCTCAGGGATGGGACTTGTGCAGTGGATAGTGTGGTGAAAGATGTGAACTAGTGGATTAAGTGGCTGCCTGTTTAGAAGAAATCAGTGTTAACAATCCAAGGAGCTATTAAAAACTGAGAAGTTTGTTCCTAATTTCAGATTCTTGTGTCCCTTTAAAACAGACAATTGTGACAACTGCCCCTCCCTGGAGGTGTTCAAGACCAGGTTGGACAGGGCCTTGAGCAACCTGGTCTAAAGGTGTCCCTGCCCATGATGGGGGATGTGGAACTGGATGATCTCTAAGACTCCTTCCAACCCAAACCATGCTATGATTCTGTGATAGAGCTAACTGAGGCATCTCCTTTGCTCCCAGAGAGGACAGTCAGGAGCGTTGCATGACAAATCATTTCACACTCAACTATTTCTCTTTTCAAAGAAAAAAGTTTCCAACTTAAATTTAACTAACAGGCTCATTGGGAGACTTACCATATTGACCTAGACACTGCAAAATACATGCTGCTACCAATAAAAAAAGGAATGGTTTAGCACTTGTTTATGATACAGCATGAGGTATTTTCAGCCCTTGTACAGAAATTAACCAGGATCGTTAGTTAATTAACACCTCACCTTAAAATTGGTCTCGCCTTGCATATTAGGTGGTGATATTTCTTGATGGATGATGAAGAGATTGCGAGCAAAGGTCAGGAGGACCCCCTGGAGATCCTCTCCGATTGTTCTGTTAATGATATCCAAACAAATGAGTTTACCGATGATTCCCTTCACATGCTTAAAAACAATCACCCTCTCATTTGTGCCTGTCTGCTGATGGAATTTAATGAGTGTTTTCAATCTCACAAGGTGGCAATCTTCAGGGAGATATGAAAGATGAGGCTCCATTTTAACTTGTCAACAGAAAGGATTTGTGCAATAAATAATTTTTATTAATCAACTTCACAGAAGGAAGTGGTAAGGTTTCAGCTGCTCCGAGTAAAAGGCTACTGTTGAGTTAGGACTGAGAGCAGGACACTCTAAAGACCTACATTAGTTCAGGAGAACTGTTGCTTCTGCCTACAGCTAGTGCAGGACACCTGAGAGGGAGACATTTCAGCATTTCTTTGGTTGTTGGAGCTTCTGAGGCTTTGTTTCTCAGTGGCACATGCAGACTCTCTATACATATCATAGAATGGCTTAGGTTGGAAGGGACCTTAGACATCATCTACCCCAATGCCCTTGCCATGGGCAGGGATGCCTTGCAACTAGACTTAGCTGCTTAAGGCCTCATCCAGCCTGGCCTTGAACACCCCCAGGGAGGAGGCAGCCACAACCTATTCCAGCCTATTCCAGAGTTTCACTACCCTTTTACTAAAGAACTTCTTCCTAAGATCCAGCAGAAACCTACTCTCCCTCAGCTTGTCCTATCGCTAGACACCATTATGTAAAGTCCTTCTCCAGCCTTCCCACAGGATCCCTTGATGCTGAGGAAGGGCATGCCTTGATTTACTGACTGAATTGACACTAGTTTTCCAGTGCAGTCAGAAGGATGGTAATTCAGAGATGTTTCAGGTACTTCAGTGATTTTATAAGCTCAAACTTGAAAATATTTTCAAATTAGGATTATGAAGTTGCATTGAAAAATCCGATGGAAGACAAATCTGGGACCAGAACATATGGCAAATGTATTTGAGAACATTCTGGCAATAATATCACTAACTGCCAGTTCCAGCTGGTCAACAAGGAATCCTTTTGCTTCAAAAAGATAGTTGAGATCATTGAATCCAACCATTTGCTAACTCTGCCATGTCTGCTGCCCTCAGCACCACATCTCTGCGTCTTTTAAACACCAGTTTAACAGACAGTGATAATATCCAAGAGGCATTGTTATGTTTCTTACTGGGGAGCAATTAGTAATAGAATCATGGAGTCATTAAGGTTGGAAAAAGTCTCTGAAATCATCAGGTCTAACTCTTAACCTAACACTGCCAAGTCCATCACCAAGCCATGTCCCTCAGCACCACAGCTACATGGCTCTGAAACCCATCCAGGGATGGGGACTCCACCACTTCCCTGGGCTGGGCCTTGACAACCCTTTCCATGAAGAAACATTTCCTAATGTCCAACCCAAACCTTCTCCAGTACACCTTGAGGCCCTTTCCTCTTGTCCTATCACTTGTTCCTTGGGAGAAGAGACCAACCCCCACCTAGCTCGAACCTCCTTTCAGGGAGTTGTAGAGGAGCCAGAATGCCTCCGAGCCTCCACTTCTCCAGAATGTATTGTTCCAAAGGACTTAGCAAGAATGTAGTTCGGATGCAGTACCCCTAATAAAAAACTCCATTCTGCAGAGTGCAAGGCTAACACAGGGAGAAGCCAACACAATGGTCCACTGGCCCTGAAAAGGACAGGTTCTGCTACTCTCCTCAGCTGCTCCCCATCTATCTTGCACAGCTCTCCTGCTCACCCTCTGGACTGATTCTATCTGAGCCTCAGAAAACCATTCCAATAGCAGAGAGCTTTCTGCAGAGTTTCTGAGCCGGATCAACTCCTGGAGAGGTGTAGACATGCCAGAGGCAGTGCAAAAGAAGGATCAGGAGGGAGGAGGACTCTAGAGCTGGGATCAGGGAAGGAAAGAACTCCCCTTTCAGTATCAGGGGGCTATTAGGAGAGTTCAGCAGTTTATGGAACACTTTCAGCTGCCTAAACCACTTTGTTGGTGGCTCCTGTAGATATTTTACAGGTTCTTGTGTGCTGATTTTCTTTCAGTTTTATCTGACAGCTCCACTGTGTGAGCTGCCCACACTGTGACTGCAAGTGGGTGTAATATCCCACAGGAACACCCAAGTTTTAAACAAATCTGAATCACTTGTACCTTACCAAAAGCCTCATCCACAGGGAGCTTGGACAGGCTGAAAGAATCACAGCCCTAGAAACAATCTTCAGGATTCATTTAGGGCATTCCCTGTGCTCAGGCAGGATCAATGCTCCTTACATCATCCTGACAGAGGTTTGTCTCATCTGTTACTAGAGGCTGTCAATGACAACTGCACTGAACAATCTAATTAGTTCTTCACTTTCCATTTCTACCAGAACTATTTCTTTCACTAAATATGAATCTCCCTGACTGCAAGTTAAGTTCAGGTCTTCTTGTTCTACTACAAAAGACCTGGAAATCAGACTTTTCCTTCCCACAGAGGCTTTTTATGTGCTTGAAGAACATTAGCAGACCTCACTTCTGCCTCCTCCTCTCTGTCCTCTCTAGCTTGGCCTTCTGAGTCATGCTTCCTGGGACTCTCAACATTTTCTACTTATGTCTCTGAGCAGAATGGAAGGATTACTTCCAGTGTTTCCAGGTTAATATTGTTTACCTCCTGCAAGATAATGGCATTGTGATTTGCAGGCTGGAAGCCACTGTAACTCTCAGACACTCTTCGGCAGGGCTACTTGTCCTTCACCATTGCTATCTCTGCAATTTCTTGCTCCTGGTTCCAACTGGATGTCATTCTGGTTTTCAGATAGTTTCTTCAGTCTGTCAGATCATTTTCAATTCTGTTCTGCCCTCCACAATACTTGCCCAGTCCCATAGAGCACTCAGGAAAGCTGTTTCCTTATGCAGGCCATGAATGAAATAACTCCGGCATCACGGGAATGCAGAACAGACTGAAAACAGGTCATTTCTGCCCCTCACTCATTTCATGTTATTTTGGAAGTAAACTTTACATCAGTTCTCTCCAAGGAGAGGTTTTCATTCACTGCAGAATAGATTAATGCAGATGATGCTTTCACACGTCTGAAAAATTACCAAACTACCAGAACTGCTGTTGCCTGACTGCCATTGCTCACTTCATGAAGAATGAAGAACGGCTGTGTTCTCACAGGATCCCAGCATGGTGGGGATGTAAAGGGATCTCTAAGGATCATCTGGCCCAAGAACCCATCTAGTCACCCAGAACAGGTTGCCCAGGATCACAATTGTCCAGGTGGGCTTAGAATCTCTCCAGAGAAGGAGACTCTACAACCTATCTGGGCAGCCTGCTGCAGGGCTCCAGCACCCTCACACCAAAGGAGTTTCTCTTCATGTTCAGATGGAATCTCTTGGATTTCAGTTTGTGCACATTGCCCTTTGTCTTT
>WBNM01005973.1:0-21216 GCA_013399055.1 Ramphastos sulfuratus | reverse complement strand
GCCTTGAAGTCCCTTCTGATTGCCTTTAGACCTGCGGTACCAATCTCATCATTCCCCACCTGTATAACCAACAAGGGGCAGCAGTCAGAAGCTGCACTACAGCAGCAACCTTCTGGTCACATCCCTGCCCCAGACCCCAGGGAGGCAGCAGCCTGCCCTGTGGGAAGGCTCCAGCTGGCACATGGGGCCCTCTGCTCCTTTCAGAAGGGAGTCACCAATAGCAGTTACCCTCCTCTCTTTTTCTTTTGGGTACAAGTTCTGGTGCCAGGGGACAACTGATTTACTTTAGTCAACCCCCAGATGGTGTCACTTCCGCTTCCAAAACCATCTCACTTTCAACCTCTACTGCCCTGTATCTCTTGTGCAGGGGCAACTGAGAGGGTGAGGGGGGCTGGAAGGGGCTTCCCTTGCCATTCTGACAGGCACCTGTGTCCATTCCCCCTAGTTTCTTGGGTCACCTCCCTCTGCTGAGGGGCTCTGCAGAGCCTGGTGGCACCAATCCAACTCCCTTTCACATTCCCCTATAGCCCTTAGCCTTTCCACTTCGTCCTTCAGTTCAGCCACCAGGTTAAGCAGAGCATTGATCTGCAGCAGGCCATTATCTGCTCATACCTACTGCAGGCCTTGCCTCTGCCAGCCTCACCTTCGAGTGCCAGGCTCCAGCACTGCTGCCAGCCAGCTGCCTGGACGCCTGTGTGCCTACAGGTGGCCTCTGTTTGGGTACCCACAGCTTTACAGACAGCCTCTGACCAAGTTTTAACCAGGCCTCACTTCCTTCGAGGAACTTGGCTTCCTCTTTCCCTCCTTTCCCAGCGCTGCACGGCTGAGAAGCTGCGGGCTGGGCACGTCAGGCACTGCTGCTGCTTGCTGCTGCTTGCTGCTGCTGCTGCTTGCTTGCTTGCTGCTACCCCTGAGCATGCCCCTGCAGGCTGAGTGTGCCCCTGCAGGCTGAGTGTGCCCCTGCAGGCTGAGTGTGCCCCTGCAGGCTGAGTGTGCCCCTGCAGGCTGAGTGTGCCCCTGCAGGCTGAGTGTGCCCCTGCAGGCTGAGTGTGCCCCTGCAGGCTGAGTGTGCCCCTGCAGGCTGAGTGTGCCCCTGCAGGCTGAGTGTGCCCCTGCAGGCTGAGTGTGCCCCTGCAGGCTGAGTGTGCCCCTGCAGGCTGAGTGTGCCCCTGCAGGCTGAGTGTGCCCCTGCAGGCTGAGTGTGCCCCTGCAGGCTGAGTGTGCCCCTGCAGGCTGAGTGTGCCCCTGCAGGCTGAGTGTGCCCCTGCAGGCTGAGTGTGCCCCTGCAGGCTGAGTGTGCCCCTGCAGGCTGAGTGTGCCCCTTCAGACTGAGTATGCCCCTTCGGGCTATGTGTGCCCCTGCAGTCTGAGTGTGCCCCTTCATGCTGAGTGTGCCCCTGCAGGCTGAGTGTGCCCCTTCAGGCTGAGTGTGCCCCTGCAGGCTGAGTGTGCCCCTGCATGCTGAGTGTGCCCCTGCAGGCTGAGCGTGCCCCTGCATGCTGAGCGTGCCCCTGGCCTCTCAGCCGTGCGTGGATCATGTCCCCAGCCTGTTAGTGTGGAGCACACCTTGGCTACCCTCGGCACAGCCATGCAGTGCCAGCACACACCCGAGAGCTGCCAGGCCCTCCATGGGCAGTATCTGTCTGAACCGTGTCACAGTCACAGAATGGTCCAGATTGGAAGGGGCCTCTAAAGCTGACCTAACCCAACCCCATCTGCAGTAAACTTCTGCAGCAGGCAGGGGCATCCTCACCTACATCAGGTTGCTCAGGGCCCTGCCTGAACTTGCCCAGTGGAAGCTGCAAGATTTTGGTCAAATTTTGCATGAAAAAGAAAAAGATAAAAAAAGCCAGAAAGTGCANTGGGTGATTCTGTGCTCCACAACCTCCCTGGAGGTGTTCAAGGCCAGGTTGGACGAGGCCTTGAGTGACCTGTACTAGTGGGAGGTTTCCCTACCTATGGCAGGGGGTTGGAACTGGCTGAGCTTTGAGGTCCCTTCCAACCTTCCCATTCTGTGATTCTATGAATAAAGGTGAGGACAGGCAAAATTAGATCGATGCTGTGGATAGTGTCTGAGTATAACCAGTGCCAAACAGCCAGAGTGCCACATGTCAGCAATTTAATAGTGCACAACATAAAACAATGTTTTCAAACCAAACATTTCCTTGGCTGCTTCCCCTTGCAATCAGATAAAGTACATCACTAGAGAGAGATTTATCTTTGGTCTGTTCTGCAGCAGAAGGCCAGGGGTGGTCTGAAGCAGCTGTTCAGAGACTGAGAGTAGCAGAATGAAGTGGCTTAGAACATTGAGACATCTCTGGGCTCTCAGCATCCTCCAATGTGAAGCTGGCTCCCACTAGCCCAGGCTGCCCAAGGCCTTATCCAAGTGCAGGACTGCAGGGTAAAGCTCCCCAGGTGACCCTGAGAGGAACCTGCAGGGCAGGATCTGAGCGAGGTGAGCTGGGTCTGAGATCTTCATCATGCCCCAGAGCTCCTGGGACAGAGCATCCCAGGTGGGCACACAGAGTGTCTCCATCTCCTGTGGTCTCACTGGGGGCAGGCAGAGGTCCTGCAGAGCCAGAGAGGCCTTTTCCTCTCATTCTCCCTCTTGCTGAGACACAGCCACTGGCACAGCAAGGGCTGCCTGGCCGTGCTGGGGCACAGCTGTCCCCAGCCAGCTTGGACAGCTCATGGCAGCCAGGCGGATGGGACAGAGCACAACCTCCTCACGGAGTGGCACACTGAGGCCCAGGCCTCTCCCCCCGGAGGAGGTCACGGCTGTGAGAGTGGGTGCAGGAGGTGTGGCTGCGTGGAGTGGGTTCAGGGTCAGACCCGGAACAGGCAGTTTGCACAAGCTGGACCTCCTTTCCGGGCGTTGCTTTGGATGCCCTCGGAGAGCCTCTTGCTGGCAGCTGGGCTGTGACACGGCGCAGCGCTGCCCACGCGGGGCTCAGACGAGGCAAGGGGGCGCAGCCTGGCACAGGCAGGCAGCAGCGAGCGCAGCCCGAGCTGCAGCGCCCCCGCTGAGCACTAGGAGGCACTGTGGGAGCGTCGGTTCGCTGCCGCAGCCTGCCCCGGGGGCTCGGTGCTGTGCGGGGCTGCGGCCGCCGGAGCCCTGCGAGCCTGGCGGCTTCGGGCGCACCTTCCGCGGAAAACACCCACTGCGGCGGCTGCCTTTGATCTCCCCTTCTCGGCCAGCCCTTCTCCCACCCTTGTAACCACACAGCTTCTCTCTCGGAGGTCCGCTGCGGGGCAAGGGGCGGGCGGCAGGGATGGAACGGAGAGCGAGCACAGGGAATGCATCTCACCTGCAGGGATCCTTTGGGCTCTGGAGCAGGGTTGGAGCACAGGGAATGCATCTCACCTGCAGGGATCCTTTGGGCTCTGGAGCAGGATATGAGCACAGGGAATGCATCTCACCTGCAGGGATCCTTTGGGCTCTGGAGCAGGATATGAGCACAGGGAATGCATCTCACCTGTATGGATCCTTTGGGCTTTGGAGCAGGGTATGAGCACTTCAGATGCATCTCATCTGCAGGGATCCTTTGGACTCTGGAGCAGGGTTGGAGCACAGGGAAATGCATCTCACCTGCAGGGATCCTTTGGGCTCTGGAGCAGGATATGAGCACAGGGAATGCATCTCACCTGCAGGGATCCTTTGGGCTCTGGAGCAGGATATGAGCACAGGGAATGCATCTCACCTGCAGGGATCCTTTGGGCTCTGGAGCAGGGTTCGAGCACAGGGAATGCATCTCACCTGCAGGGATCCTTTGGGCTCTGGAGCAGGGTTGGAGCACAGGGAATGCATCTCACCTGCAGGGATCCTTTGGGCTCTGGAGCAGGGTTGGAGCACAGGGAATGCATCTCACCTGCAGGGATCCTTTGGGCTCTGGAGCAGGGTTGGAGCACAGGGAAATGCATCTCATCTGCAGGGATCCTTTGGGCTCTGGAGCAGGGTTGGAGCACAGGGAAATGCATCTCATCTGCAGGGATCCTTTGGGCTCTGGTGTGCTGTTGATTCAAGGACCTGCAGCCCATCCCAGTGCAGTCACCAACCTCGTGGCTCCTGGCACAGACCTTCAGGGCCATGGTCTGAGGGCACTGCCAAAAGGCTGTGAGCAGTGCTCTGCTGGGAGGCTCTGCCAGGGCAGTCATTGGCACCTGCTGGCTCCAGGCAGTTCCTGATGGAGCAGGACACCATGCAGGGCCCTTCCGAGCTGTAGCACAGGAGGCACTGGCAGCTGCCAAGCAAAGTGCACTCTGTACCAAGAATCCTGCCTCCTCCTCCCTGGGGAGCAGCAGTTTCAGGGCAGAGGAGTCTGCATTCCCTTTGGCTCCATCCTTTCTCCTCTACCAGAGTGTTCCAGGGGCATACTCTGAGCCTGTACTTCCCTGTTACTGCAGCTAAACTGCCCTCAAAGCTGAGCCTGTTGAGGTCTTCAGGGGAAGCAGAGATTGTAAATGGGTTTGCAGTGTTTCACTGCTTTGAAATTCAGCCCAAGTGGGTTCTCTGTGGAGAGCTGGACTGGTGTCACCCCGAGTGGCTCTCCAGTGCCCTCCTGTCACCAGACTCCTTGGCTTTTGACTTGGTTGCTTTTTATTGCAGCGATTCCCAAGGGGCACCATTGGCATTTGCCACTTCTGCTCCCTTTTTGTGTGGTATGTGGGGAATGTGTCTTGTGTCCAGGTTCCCACAGAATGCCAGACTGTGTCCACTCTGTTGCTGAGTGTGTGGGCCAGTGTCTGAACTTCAGTGGCCCCTAGAAAATGCAGTTCCTGGGCTCTGGCTGCTGTTGCAGCCTCTCAGGTTGGTGATCAGGTTCCCTCCAGTCTCTCCACAGATAGATTGGAGTTTCAGGAGGCTGCAGACTTTCTTTTTGAGATGGGGCACAGCATTTCTCTTCAGCTGAGCATCAGCACCCATCCCTGGCACCATTCCAGGCATATCCTCATCCTCCAGCCAGCCTGCCTAGGCATCTGTCCATGATGTCAGCTCTCCACCCCCCTGGTGTTAGTGCCTGGCCTCTTTTAACCAAATCCCACCTTAAATGTGGCCCACAGCTCACCCCTCATCTGCTGGAAGGAGCTGCTGTTGTCTGTCACTCTCATGTTCTGTGCTGCCACCAGCCTGCTGTGCTCTTACTGTCTTGTCTCGGTACTCTCTAACAGCCCCTAAGCCTCTCCTTCCAGCTGTGCTAGTGCTGGAACAAGCTAGGAGACTGTCATGGTAGGCCTAAGCAGGCCAAAATAGGCTTATCCATGTGCTGGCTTGACCAGAGATGTTTTTCTGCTCTCCCTCTCTCTGTTTTGGGGAGAAGCAATCGTGGGAAAGAGGACAAAGAACCTGGAGCCACTGAGTCTGGGGACCTTGGCCCTTTGCAGCCTGTGGTAAACAAGGCACACAGGCTCAGCTTGTGTATGCCTTGTGCAAGGCCTGGCTTCTGCCCTAAAAAGGATAAAGCAAGGCTATGGCTTCACCTAATATGGTCAAGCTTGGCTAACTGCCATTCTGATTGGCTATTCTGTGTCCAAAGGCACATTAGTCTCGGGCTATATAGATAAAAGGAGATGAGCAGGGAGCACAACTGTGCTCTGCCATTGTATCCATGTGCTCTGCTGTTATATTTGTGCTGCTTTATATCCTGAACTGCCTGGAAACCATGTTCCAAGAGTTTCCCAGGAGCAGGCTCTGAATGCCTGCGGGCACTCGGCCTGCACAGCAGCATGACACCGTGCTGAGACTGCACATGGCATTGCATCCTGCCTGCACCTGAGAGCCTCCTGCCAAGAGGGGAAGTCCTGGGGACACACAGATCAGCCAGAGAGCCAGGACCAGGTCAGAGATGTCTGCCTCCCTTCCCCAGAGGTCTCACAGATGACAAGAATTCCCTGGAAACATTTGGATGCTGTCTGAAGCTGTAGCCAGCCCTGCCAGGCAGGAGATAATATTTTGTGAGTGAATACTTCAAGCCTCTTGTAACTCACCATTGCCTTCTGCCATAGGCAGAAAGCAGCTCCCTGAGGCCCTCTACTGGACAAGTGGAGTATTGACTGCAAGTGGTGTATTGACCACAGGAACCTTCTCTTCCAGTTCAATTAACATTACATCATTAGCAGTTATTTCTAGATCCTCTGTTATTATCTGTATAAAGTTTCCATGACTGTGCAAAGAACCAATCATTATTAAAATGAGTGGTTGGGGTGACGAGAGTCCTGAATATTACAGTATCACAGTGTCACAGTATCACCAAGGTTGGAGGAGACCTCAAAGATCATCAAGTCCAACCCATTACCACAGACCTCAAGACCAGACCATGGCACCAAGTGCCACGTCCAAACCTGCCTTGAACACCTCCAGGGATGGTGACTCCACCACCTCCCTGGGCAGCCCATTCCAGTGGGGAATGACTCTCTCAGTGAAGAACTTTCTCCTCACCTCCAGCCTAAACCTCCCCTGGCACAGCTTGAGACTGTGACCTCTTGTTCTGGTGCTGGTTGCCTGAGAGAAGAAAGCAACCTCCTGCTGGCCACAACCACCCTTCAGGTAGTTGTAGCCAGCAAGAAGGTCTGCCCTGAGCCTTCTCTTCACCAGGCTAAACAATCCCAGCTCCCTCAGCCTCTCCTCATAGGGCTCGATATGCAGGAGCAGGCTGCTGTGCACAGCCCCATGCCCAGGGCAGCCACACAGACCCATGCCAAAGCTGCCCCTAGCAGCCCTGAGCTGCCAAGAGAACCCTCCCTGCCTGAAATGCTGAGCTTCCCCAGGGCAGGGGCAGGGATTGCCACCATGCCCCAGGGCAGGCAGGGTTGCTGCAGCCCAGGCCTGCAGCATGCAGAGTGTCAGCCTGGGGAGGAGCTCTGGACTGGCTGCTGGGCTCACACTGAGGTCACATTTCCCTCCCATAAGGAGCTCTGGAGGAAGCTCAGTGCCAGTGCTGACCCAGCTGGGCTGAAGTCACCAAGGAAGTTGTGCTGGTTTGAGGCTAATTGGAATATTTTAATAGAGAAAATGATATTACAGGCTGTGAAAGGAAAACAATGGTGATGTCTGCTGCACTCGTAGGCTTGCTGAGGTGTTTAGGAATAAGAACTCAAAACAAAGATAAGGCAGTGTCTGGGGCTGGCACTCAGGCTTGTTGCCAGGGGCTGTTAGCAGCTTCTGGCTTCTCCTCTCTGCTGATTAATTTCACTAACAACTTTTATTCTTCTAACCCCCCCCCAGCCGATCCTCCAAAATTCACCTTCGTGTGGGGCAGACCTTGGGGTAAGGCAGAGGGGTGGGGAGGAGGTGGAAGGGTGGTTGGGAGCCCCTCCTGGGGTCTCTGATTTCTGGGAGGGGAGTTGTGTTTCTGTATTCCCTTACAGTTACATAGGTCTGTAACTGTTCCTGTCTATAGTGTACAGATCTGCTTGTACATTGTGCTGAGCTGTAAATAGGGTGTCCGGCTGACACATCTGGGTGCGATGTCTGGAGACCATGTCTGGGTGCCATGTCTCAGTGCCATGTCTTGGTGCCATCTCTGAGTGCCATGTCTGGGTGCCATGTCTCAGTGCCATGTCTTGGTGCCATCTCTGGGTGCCATGTCTGGGTGCCGTGTCTGGGTGGCACATCTGGGTGCCACGTCTGGCCTGCTCTGCTGGGTTGGGCTCTCTCCAGAAAGTGATTTGATTATTGTGAGTTCAGCTCCAACCACAGTTTCCAGCCCCACCCCTGGAGCTGAGGGCTCTCATTTAGGGCTAGAGGCAGATCCTGCCCTGGTCCTCTCTGGTGCTGCACCCAAGGGCCATGGAGTCCCCCATGGGGCAGTGCTGGAGGTCCTCTCTGTAGCAGCAGCTGAGGGTCTGTGTGGGTGAGGCTGCCCTGGCTGGGACACAATCAGGTGAGTCTGAGCTAACCAAAGCAGCTTAGCAGAACCAACCAAGCCCCTGCTTGTCCACCTGGGTGCCTTGCAGAGGCAGTTGTGAACCAGGAGTCTTCCTCTCCCTCCAGAGATGCTCAGAGATCTTTTGCTGTCTGCCCTCACCTCAGAGCTGTGAACATCTTCTCCTGAGACTGGCAGGAGAGGGCAGGTGTGGGGAGAACAGAACACAGAGGTGGGGAGCATTTGGTCACCAGAAATGCCCCAACCTGGCCAGCCCCTGGGGCAGCACAGAGCTTCTCCACCTTGGGGAGATCTGATGGGCACTTGGACCATAAACTGCAAGAGGGCTTGGGCAGGCAGGTGCCAGGGCAGGCACAGGAGGCTCTGGGGACAGCAAGTGCCCCTGAGAGCCCCTCCAGCTAACTCAGGCCAGGCAGGAGCCAGCCTGCCACCCTTTCCCAGGCTAGTGGGTTTGCTGCCCCAGTGGTGCCATGGCATGGGTTGGCAGCAGGGCTGGGCTGAAGAGACCTCATTCCTGGCACCAACAGAGACAATTGAGGGGTCAGCTCCTGCTCTCCCTGACCTGGGGCAGATCCTCTTCTTGCACCCAAAGGGAGGAGTTGGTTCTTGCAGTCACAGCCAGCACAGGGACCTGTCAGAGGGACAGCTGTGGGTGTGAGAGCTCTGGTGGGATGGACTCAGAAGCACAGAGTGCACCAGGAACCTCCAGGCAAGAGGAGCTCCTCTCAGTAGGCAGCCAGAGCCAGTTGGCCACACTCCCTTTGGTGTCCCCTCCTGAGCTCTGCATCTTGCAGCCCCTTGGCCCAGCACCCTTCCCAGGGGGGCAGGGGAATTGCTCTGTGCCCCACATGTGCCCCTGCCAGGGGGAGAGGGGGGAGCTGCCCTGCAGCACCAGGCAGCACCAGGCAGTAGCACAGCACACACTGGGCAGGTCCTTGGGAGGCTCCAGAGCTGGAGGCCTGGGCAGGGGTCGTGCAGGTGCAGATGGGTGCAGTCAGACAGCTCTTGTGCCAGGCAGCCTCCTTCAGGAGGCCAGTGATGGAGGCTGGAGGGAGACTCTTGGGCTCCCTTGCCCCAGGGAGCAGGTAGAAGTAGAGGCAGTGGCTGTGCACAGGGGCTCTGCTCTGCAGGTGCCAGGCAGAACCACAGACCTGTTTGGGTTGGGGAAACCCTCCAAGATCATCCAGACCAACACCACCATGGCCACCAAACTCTGTCCCCAGGTGCCATGGCCACAGGTTCCCTGAACACCTCCAGGGACAGTGACTCCTCCCCCTCCCTGGGCAGCCCAATCCAATACTGCTGAAGTGTCCAAACCTGCCCCAAGCAGTGGGGGTGGAGCTGCACCAGGGCAGAGTGAGACATCCTGGTTAGAAAACATGGACTGGATGTGTGGAGCTCTGCTGGGTAAGGAACTGGCTGGATGGTGGCACCCAGAGAGTGGTGATCATTGCACAATGTTCACCTGCAGGCCAGTGCCAAGTGGCTCCCTCAGGGGTCAGTGCTGGCACCAGTGCTGTTTGACATCTTTGTCAGTGCCATGGACAGAGGAATCAGTGCAGCCTCAGCAGGGGTGCAGATGGCACCAAGCTGTGTGGCACAGTCACTTGCTAGAGGGCAGGGATCCATCCAGAGGGACCTGCACAGGCTGCAGAGCTGTGCCCAGGCCAACCTCAGGACATTCAACAAGGCCAAGTGCAAGGTCCTGCACCTGGGTAGGCACAATGCCAAGCACAGCTCCAGGCTGGGTGGGGAATGGCTGAGAGCAGCCCTGAGGAAAAGGCCCTGGGGGTCTGGGGTGATGAAAAGCTCAAGATGAGGCTGCAGTGTGAGTGCAGCCCAGACAGCAACTGTGTGCTGGGCTGCAGCAAGAGCAGTGTGGGCAGCAGGGCAAGGGAGGGGATTGTGCCCCTTTGCTCTGCTCTCCTCAGACCCCAGCTGCAGTCCTGTGTGCAGTTCTGGAGCCCCCAGCACAGGAAGGACATGGAAGTGTTGGAGCCAGTCCAGAGGAGGCCACCAAGATGCTGAGAGGGCTGCAGCAGCTCTGCTGTGAGGACAGGCTGAGAGAGTTGGGGCTCTGCAGCCTGGAGAAGAGAAGGCTTCCAGGAGACCTTGGAGTGGCCTTGCAGGATCTGAAGGGGGCTCCAGGAAGGCTGGGGAGGGACTATTGACAAGGTCTGGGAATGGCAGGACAAGGGGAATGGGTTTGAAGTGTCAGAGGGGAGATTGAAAGTGGATGTTAGGAGGAAGTTGTTTGCAGTGAGGGTGGTGAGACACTGGCACAGGTTGCCCAGGGAGGTTGGGGAGCACAAAATCACCCAATGTGATCTTTGATCTTTGATCATGTTGGGTGATTCTGTGCTCCACAACCTCCCTGGAGGTGTTCAGGACCAGGCTGGATGAGGCCCCTGAGCAACCTGTTGCAGTGGGAGGTGTCCCTGCCTATGGCAGGGGGTTGGAACTGGCTGAGCTTTGAGGTCCCTTCCAACCTAACCCATTCTGTGACTCTATGATTCCATAACCACCCCCCAGGGCTGGCTGGCACTGGTGTGCTCCACACAGCCCCTGAGCCCCTGAGCCTGCCTCAGACACTTTGAGGCCAGCAAAGCTGCTGCCTCCCTGCTGGGGCAGAGGACCCCTGTGGGTGTGGCCACGGGTGGGTTGCCAAAGCCAAGGAACTGGGGGCAATGGGAACTGAGCCCATGGCTGAGTCAGAGGCTTGAGTCAGTGGCTCCCAATGTGTGGGTGGCAGCCTCCAGCCTTGTCCTGGGTGAGGTCAGTGCCCAGCTCCTGCTGCTGGGGATGGCCAGGGACAGCCCAGGGCTGGCCTGTGTCTGCCCTTGTGGCATACAGAGGTCTTGGAGCAGTGAAGCAGGGCAGGTGGGTATCCCCTTGCCCACCACCACCTTCTCCTTCAGATCTGTGGCCATGACAAAGGGACTTTGCCTGGGTTGTGGTCCTGGCCAGCAGGACACTTTCCCAGGAGAGAGCCCCCAGGCCCAAGCTTGGCTGCCATGGCTCAGCATGCAGGAGAGAGAGCATCTGACTGGATGGTCCCTTCACTGCAGCCCCCTGCCATGGTCCCTGCACTCTGGACTGTCTGCTGCTGCACACCCAGAGCTGCCCAAGGGGCAGGCAGCTGGCTGCTGGTGCTGGCCCCTGCCCTGTGTGCTGCAAGCACTGTGCTGGCTTCAGTCTCCTGCCACCAAAGGTCCTCTGCAGAGCTGCCACTGTGTGCAGCAGGGTCAAGAGCCAAGGGCAAGCTTTACCTGCTCTTGCCAAGGGTGGGAAATACAAGTATGGGGTGAGAGGGAGATGCAGGATGAATATGTGGGAGATGCTTAGCTTGGTGCTGTGCTCGAGATGAGCTGAACCCCCTCAGTGGTGCAGGAGGGGTTGTGTGCTTTGCAGAAGGCTTTTCCTCCTTCACTCACCAGTGAGCATTTCAGGAGCCCAGAGAGCTCACAAATGGGTGTCTGCCTTCTCTGTCCCAAAGCTCTTGTGACAGCCTGATGGATCTCTGCAAGCAGCCCTGGCGTGTGCTGGTGCAGCAGAGCTCTGTCCTGCAGCCTCCATGCTGGAAAACTGCTTCCTTTGGTGCAGCTTAAGCTTTGCAGTGAGCCTTGAGAGCACTCTGAAGTGCAGCTGTGCCCCTGCAGAGCCAAGGCTTGGGATCTGCAGGCATCTCTGGACACAGGGTGAGGCACACTGAGCATCCTCCTGAAGTCACTCCAGGGCCACATGCAGCCAGGGTTAACCAGTGAATGTTTCTGGTGAGCCACCAGAGACTCTGCCCTGCGAGGTTGTTGACCTCAATCTGAGTCTCTCTTCACAACTCTGCTGCTCCTCAGCCTTAAGTTAAACCACAACAACCTTTTGTGTGGCAGAAAGTCCTGGGCTTTGCTTCAGCTGCAGCTCACTCATCTCTTCAGCTGCTGTAGTGGAACCATCACCCCTCACTGACACACGTCAGGGCTCACCAGGTGCCACAGACCACCGCAGGATCACCCCTGGGTGAGCAGATGTTGGGGGTTCCAGAGGCTGTGGAACCTCTGGGTGTGGGGGGATGGGTGACACAAGGAGGGACCAAACATCAATGTGGTGGATCCAAGATTGCCCCTTTAGTGCCCAAAGTCAGCAGGGACTTACAGAGACTGCCTGAGCACACACTCTGCATTCTCTCCTACCTGGACCTGAGTAAGGCATTTGGCTCTGTCCCACATGGCATCCTGGGCACCAAACTGGGACAACAGGGACTGGATGTGTGGAGCTCTGTGGGTAAGGAACTGGCTGGATGGTGGCACACAGAGAGTGGTGATCAAGGGCACAATGTCCACCTGCAGACCAGTGCCAAGTGGCTCCCTCAGGGGTCAGTGCTGGCACCAGTGCTGTTTGACATCTTTGTCAGTGCCATGGACAGAGGAATCAGTGCAGCCTCAGCAAGTGTGCAGATGGCACCAAGCTGTGTGGCACAGTCGACTTGCTAGAGGGCAGGGATCCATCCAGAGGGACCTGGACAGGCTGCAGAGCTGTGCCCAGGCCAACCTCATGACATTCAACAAGGCCAAGTGTAAGGTCCTGCACCTGGGTAGGCACAATCCCAAGCACAACTCCAGGCTGGGTGGGGAATGGCTGAGAGCAGCCCTGAGGAACAGGCCCTGGGGGTCTGGGGTGATGAAAAGCTCAAGATGAGGCTGCAGTGTGAGTGCAGCCCAGACAGCAACTGTGTGCTGGGCTGCAGCAAGAGCAGTGTGGGCAGCAGGGCAAGGGAGGGGATTGTGCCCCTTTGCTCTGCTCTCCTCAGACCCCAGCTGCAGTCCTGTGTGCAGTTCTGGAGCCCCCAGCACAGGAAGGACATGGAAGTGTTGGAGCCAGTCCAGAGGAGGCCACCAAGATGCTGAGAGGGCTGCAGCAGCTCTGCTGTGAGGACAGGCTGAGAGAGTTGGGGCTCTGCAGCCTGGAGAGGAGAAGGCTTCCAGGAGAGCTTGGAGTGGCCTTGCAGGATCTGAAGGGGGCTCCAGGAAGGCTGGGGAGGGACTATTGACAAGGTCTGGGAATGGCAGGACAAGGGGAATGGGTTTGAAGTGTCAGAGGGGAGATTGAAAGTGGATGTTAGGAGGAAGTTGTTTGCAGTGAGGGTGGTGAGACACTGGCACAGGTTGCCCAGGGAGGTTGTGGCTGCTCCCTCCCTGGAGGTGTTCAGGACCAGGTTGGATGAGGCCTTGAGTGACCTGTGCTAGTGGGAGGTGTCCCTGCCTATGGCAGGGGGTTGGAACTGGCTGAGCTTTGAGGTCCCTTCCAACCTTCCCATTCTATCATTCTATGATTCTTTGGTCACTGGCAGTTCTTCATGAGCTGTTCCCACACACACTGATTAAGCTTCTCCAATACAGTCACTGTCAGGCACCCTGTTCTGCTATGCTACATCCTTGTTTAACAGAACTACCTTCTACATAGCTACTTTCTTATCTTGAATGGCTCAGAGCAGGAGGAACAGCTACACCAGTGTAGTTTGGGAGTTACCCCCACACACACACTCTGTAAAATCCCCCAGACTAGGCTCAGCCAGCTGGAAGTTAAGGACTGAAGCTCTATTTCCAGCTCAGCACAATGCACAAGCAGAGATAGACACAACAGACAGGAATAGTTACAGACATAGACAAGTGAAAGGGAATACAGAAACACAATTCCCCTCCCAGCAATCAGAGTCCCCAGGAGGGGCTCCCAACCACCCTTCCACCTTCTCCCCACCCCTCTGCCTTACCCCAGGCTCTGCCTTACATGCAAGGTGAGTTTGGAGGATGGGCCGGGGGGGTTAGAAGCAATGAAGTTAGGAGAGGCCAGCAGACAAAGCCTGCAGCTGGAGCACGAGACTCTGCTTCTGTCTCAGCTATGTTTGTGTTCTTGTGCATCTCAGCAAGCCTGTGAGTGCAGCAGACCTCACCACTCTTTGCTTTTCACAGCCTGTAACATGATTATTTTTCATTAAGATATTGCAATTAGGCTTGAATCAGCACAAGCAGCAGCTCCCCCCTGCCAGCAGGACCTATTGTACTGCCAGTGCAGGTACCCTACAAAGAACTGCAGCCCACAGCACAAACAGGCCACTGCATTTTGGTAGGGTGCATCTCCAAGCAGGTGAGTGTTGCCTCCCCACAATCACAGCCAGGACAGGAACAGCCCTTGGGGGGTTTAACTTTCCTCAGGAAGAGCAATTGGAGCACAGATTGAAATGAACAATTGCTGGGTGAAGAGGCAGTGAGAAGGTTGAGACTCCTGACTGTGGAGAGGGGAGAGGTGGGAGGGATGGGCCTCAAGCTTCCAAAATGGTGCTGAATCAGGTGCACATGAAATCAAAGCCAGGAGCAGTCAGTGGGACTGGCAGGGTGTCAGTGGGGCTGGGAGAGTGTCTGTCAGTGGGGCTGGGAGAGTGTCTGTCAGTGGGACTGGGAGAGTGTCAGTGGGACTGGGAGGGTGTCAGTGGGACAGGGAGGGTGTCAGTGGGACTGGGAGGGTGTCAGTAGGACTGGGAGGGTGTCAGTGGGACTGGGAAGGTATCAGTGGGACTGGGAGAGTATCAGTGGGACTGGGAGAGTGTTGGTGGGACTCAAAGGGTGTCAGTGGGACTGGGAAGGTGTCAGTAGGATTGGGAGGGTGTCATTGGGACTGGGAGGGTGTCAGTGGGGCTGGGAAGGTGTCAGTGGGGCTGGAGGGTGTCAGTGGGACAGGGAAGGTGTCGGTGGGGCTTGGAAGGTGTCAGTGGGGCTGGGAGAGTGTCAGTAGGACAGGAAGGGTGTCAGTGGGACTGGGAAGGTGTCAGTGGGACTGGGAGGGTNGGGGCTGGAGGGTGTCAGTGGGGCTGGGGGGTATCACTGTGAATCAGAAAAGCAAGAAAATATTTCTTCATGCAGTGAGTAAAGCCTGAGGAGTTCACTGGCAGCAGAGGCCCTGGAGGGAAATGCTGCCTGCAGGGCCCAAGAGGGATTAGAGCACCTCGGGGGCAAGGCTCCAGAGCAGTGGCAGAGGGCACATGCAGCTCTGTGCCCTCCACTGCCCCAAGCCCACTGACTGTGGATGGTGAAGTCTGAGGTGCTCAGGATGCAGAAGGTTCACCTGGAACAGCATCTCCCTGCTGTCTGCCATCTGCCCCTGCTAGACACAGGCTGGACAGGCTGCAGCTCTGACCCAGCAAGGAATCCTTCTTCTGTCCCCTCTCCTGTTGCAGTTGTCTCCTGCAGGACTTCTCCAGCAGCACTCAGCTAACTGCACCTCAGCAGTGGGGCTGAAGGATGTGCCCATGAGGGTGAGCTCCATGGGGAGGGCAAACTCTTCCCTGGCAGGGAGGAAACACATGGAGCAGGATGTCCTGTGTTCATGGCCAGGCTTGGAGAGCATCCACATCCAGCTGCAAACCTGGAGCACCCTTGTCAGAGCCTTGCCTTTGCAGGCCTGCAGTGCCTGTGGCTGTTGCTGGGGCCAGTGGGTTTGCTGTGCCCCTCTCTGCTGGAGGTGCAGCCCAGGGGTGGGCTCCAGGCACCTCTTCAGAAGGAAAGGCAGGCAGTGGATAGAGCTGTCCTGCTCCAGGGGCAAGAAGGCACATCCTGTCCTGTCCTGGGTCCAGTGAAGCCTTGCCAGTGCCACACAGATCCTGGGCACCCATCAGAGGGGTGCAGGCAACTCCAGTTCTCTCCTGGTGGCTTTGCAGGGGCAAACAACTCAGCCTCCTTTTCTAACATTTGCCCTCAGTTACTGAGCCAAATGGAGCTCACCTGGACAGGAGGCAGAGTGTGGAGCTCAGGCAGGACATCTTCACCCTGAGCCAGCATCCCTGCCAACTGACCTGAGCTTACTGCAAGCACCCACCCCAGGAAGGTGCTTGTTAAAGGTGTGCAGGACTCAGCTAGGGATGGCTAAAATAAACTGGGCTGGGTCAGACAGAGGACTCCTCTGTCTCCTCTGGCCCCCAGCTCCCCACACAGGCCTGGGTTCACAGAGGAGTCACTTAGAAGCTCCTTCCCAGGGCCCAGCCCCTGGCATGGGAGAGGCAGCTGTGTTTCTCCACATCTGTCTGAGCATCCAGAACTCCTCAGAGCTGGATGAACCTTGGCTGTAGCCTGAGCTGAGGGAGAGAGTTCAACCCCAGGGTTTGAGTGTGCAGAGCAGCTTGAGCAAAGCATCCCCTCTGACCTCAGCCTTGAGACACCTTTGGAGTCACCACTGGGACATGAAGGCTGTGGCTGTGCAGTGAGACAGGGGAGCTGATGAATTCTGCACTCTCCATATCCTTCCCAGGGTGATCCCAGTTCCTGCCAGGGCCTTCCCCGCAAGAGGCTCAGGCAGGTACCCTGCACAAACAGGACTCAGCCTCAGACTGTTTCCAGGATTTATTTGCTGTTGATTTGCCATGATGCCAGGGTGGAGCTGGTCAGCCACCTGTGGTGACTTCTGCTGATGGCATGGGTGGGCCTGAAGCTTTCCATGCAGGAGGCAGATGGGTGCTGACTGGCAAGCAGACAGCACAGATGGGTGTTTGTGCTGTCCTCCAGCCAGTGCCAGTATCCACAGCTGGTGTTTGCAGCAGCCTTCCTGCTGGGCAGCTGCCCAGAGGGGTGGCCAGCTTGGCTGCTGCCTGGGGAGCCTGTGGTTTGCCTCACCTCTACCTCAGAGGCAACCTTCCTGCCACGGAGCTTGTCTGAGCCCTTTCACACCAGAGAGAGGACATTGGAGGTGCAGAGACCTCCCTACAGCAAAGCTCTGTCTGCCTGACTGGAAGGCTTTTACCCCGGTAGTGCTAAGGCTTCTTAGGCTCTTGAGAGGCAGGGGAGGGCCCTGCAGGCAAGGAGCAGAGCCAGGCTGTTTGTCTGCAGTGGTTGTGCAACCATCCAGCACTGCCCTGGGAGCCTCTGCAGCGTGCAGGCTGTGCTGGGATGCCATGGAAGGTGCCTGCAGAAGTGGCAAGTCCACTGACTTCTCCTGGGTGAATGCAGCTGCTCCTCCAGCTGCAGGCCAGCAGTTTCCAGCAGCACAGACAGGAAGGAGGTGCTGTGGTGTTGATCCTTGCTAGAGGCAGGAGGACAAAGTCCCTAAAGGAGTCTGAGCCTCTCTGCTGACCCTTCGGTGCAGCTGCACTGAGCAGTTCTGGGCTGCCCCAGGGGCATCTGCAGGACTCAACATCCTCCCTGCTGACCCTGGAGCAGGTGTTTGTCAGGCCTGAGTTTGCCTCATTCCAGGTTTGAGCAAGTTTTATTTCCAGCTTTACCCTGGAAAATGTAACCTTTTGCTTTTCTGGAACAGAATTGGTCCCTGCTGCTGTTCTAGATCTGCCTCACAGACACAGACACTCCCAAACAGGCTAAGCAAAGGAGTTTGGGAATAAGGAGACCTGGGAGCTGCCTCCCAGCTGTGCCTGGGGAAATTGGGATTTTTCCATGCTGAGGAAAAGGGGAAAGCTCTCCTCTGAGGGCCCCCAGTCAGGACCCTCCAAAGGTGACCACCTGCACATCCATCACATCCTGCCTGCAAAACCTTCACCATGTCCTCCTCAGGCTGCACTGAGAACTGCTGCAGCCAGTTCCTGCCAGAGAAGCTGTGAGAAGGAGCAGCTGAGCTGCCACAGGAACCAGCTTGAGGAAGTTTTGTTGTAGGTAACTTCCAGGAGTCTTCTCCCCATGGAAGCACATTTGCAGGATGTGTTTTCCACACTGCAGTCATCTGCAGAAAGGGATTCTGGAATGGTTGGCAGGGACAGAACCAGCTCCCAGGAGTGTCCCATCCACACAGGACAATAAAGGATCAGCATGGATGAATGCAGCAGAAAAGGGAGGCTCACAGAGAAGGAAATCTGCAGACTCAGGTAGGACTTTACAGAGAGCAAAGGCAGCTGTGTGCTCCTCTCCCTTTGCAGGTGTCAGTAGGAGCTAAGCCTGGTCCTGAGAGAGGAGATCCTGCCCTGCTCTGCTCTGCTCTGCTCTGTCAGACCTCACCTGCAGGGCTGGGGCCAGCTCTGCAGCCCTCAGCACAGGAAGGACCTGGGCCTGATGGAGAGGGTCCAGAGGAGGCCATGAAAATGATCAGAGGGTTGGAGCAGCTCTGCTATGGGGACAGGCTGAGGGAGCTGGGGGTGTGCAGCCTGGAGAAGAGAAGGCTCCAGGGAGACCTGAGAGCTGCCTGCCAGTGCCTGAAGGGGCTCCAAGCAGGCTGCAGAGGGACTGTTTGCAAAGGGCTGCAGGGACAGGAGCAGGGACAATGGCTGCAAACTAGAGCAGAGCAGATTGAGGTTGGCTGTGAGGAACAAGTTCTGCAGCAGGAGGCTGCTGGAACACTGCAACAGGTTGCCCAGGGAGGTGGTTGAGGCCCATCCCTGGAGATATTGAAGGAGAGGCTGGAGAGGGCTGTGGGCAACCTGCTCTAGTGGGGAATGTCCCTGCTGAGTGCAGGGGGTTGGACTGGATGAGCTCTGGAGGTCCCTTCCAACCCAGCCCATTCTGTGACTGTGTGATGAAGGTGGAGTTGTCTGTCCCTTGCCACCTTGGGCCACTTGAGATTTTCTCTGAAAGTTCCCATTTCCAACCTGACTGAGAGCAAGAATCTGTGCTTCAGCTCACCATTGGCAGGGCAGTGGGCAGGCTGCACCTCCAGGCTGCATGGGGGGGGAGTTCACCACACACCCTTGTTCCACTGAGCAGTTATTCCCACTGTTAAAATTAGTTACTTTATCTCCAGCCAAACATCCCCAGCCTTGCTTTCCATCCCTGGATCTTCTCCTATCTCTGTCTGCCCTCCTGAGGAGCCCTTTGCACTCCAATTATTCCTCCACATCAGTTCCTGCAGACCATGATTCAGTCAAACCCCAGACAGCCTCCACAGCTCACACTCCAGGAGCCTCTCCTGAGCAGGATTCCAGCCCTGGCATCATTTTCCAGTTCCTTCCTGAGGCCTTTCCAAGCTGCCAGGATCACTCTCAGGCACAAGCACTAGACCTGGAGGTGCCATTTTTGTGCTGGTGTCACTAAAATCTTGTGCAGGAGGTCACTCCTGCTCAGGCAGGTCAAGGCCAGGTTCAGCCTTGCAGCAGCAGCCTTGCAGCCTTGCAGCCTTGCAGCAGCAGGTTCTGTTCCCCTGTGTTCAGCTGAAGCCTGACCCCTTGGCAGGGTCCTTGCTTGCCCTGGGCACACGAGGCCCACCCTGGTCCCAAGCCATCATGAAATGCTGACTCAAGTCTCCCTGTTTCGTTGTGTTCTGGTGCCCATGAACCCCCCCAGCTTGATCTCTTCCTGTGCCACCGAGTCTCCAGCTGTGTTTTATCCCACCCCAGGCCCCTGCTCTGTCATTGATCCCATCAGGAAGCTTTGCCCATGGAGTTGTGCTTGCAGCACCCCAGCTGCTTCCAACAGGGAAAGAAGATCTTTGCCTTTGGAGCACAGACCTGGGCAGCTGCTTTCTGAAGCACCAAGCCAGAGAACTTCTTAGGCAGCATCTCAGGCAGGCACAGGTTGGCATTCTGGGTTGACAGGAGCAGTGCCTGCCACATCTGTGCTACTGAAGGGACATTGCCATCTGGTGTCCCCCAGGGCTCAGTCCAGGCCCCAGAGTGAAGGCTGAGGAGGAGCCTCTGGGACACATCAGTGGAGAAAGATTTTTTTTGTCCTTTCTTTTTTCAGCTGCCCTTTTGTCAGCAGGAGTTGTGAAGCCTCTGCCTGCCTAATCTGATCTCCTCCTGCTACAAGGTGACCTGTCTAGGGGATGAGGGCTGTGGGCATTGTCTGCTTGCACCTCAGTAATGCCTTTGACCCTCTCTGCCCAAGCATCCTCCTGCAGGAGCTCCTGGCACAGGGCTTGGCTCAGTGCCCTCTGCTCTGGATAAAAGCTGCCTGCTGGCTGGGCCCAGAGAGTGGTGGGAATGGAGCTGCCCCTGGCTGCCCCCAGCCACCAGTGGTGCCCCCAGGGCTCAGTCCTGGGCCCTGTCCTCTCTAATGTCCTTGTCAATGATCTGGGTGAGGGCACTGAGGCACCCTCAGGAAGGCTGCAGGTGGCACCAAGCTGGGTGGCTGTGCCCATCTGCTAGGGGCTAGGGAAGCTTTACAGTGGGGTCTGGACAGGTCAGAGCCATGGGCCAAGGCTCACTGGGGGAGGTTCAGCAAGGCCAAGGGCCAGGTCCTGCACCTGGGTCCCAACAACCCCATGGGGNTGCTCAGGGGCTCATCCAGCCTGGTCCTGAACACCTCCAGGGAGGTTGTGGAACACAGAATCACCCAATGTGATCTTTGATTTGATTTGATCATATTGGATGATTCTGTGCTCCACAACCTCCCTGGGCAACCTGTGCCAGTGTCTCACCACCCTCACTGCAAACAATTTCCTCCTAACATCCAGTTTCAATCTCCCCTCTGCCAGTCCAAACCCATTCCTCCTCCTCCTCCCATGACAAGACCTTCTCAATAACCTCTCCCCACACTGCACCCCCCCCCAGCTCCCTCAGCTTCCCCTCCCCAGCCCTGCTCTCTAGACCCTTCCCCAGCTTTGTTGCCCTTCTCTGGACCTGCTCCCGCCCCTCAATGGGAGTGAGGAGCCCAAACCTGCCCCCAGTGCTGGAGGTGTGGACTTTGTATGAGTGTTTCCTCCACTCCTTTGTTGAGCAGCAATGTCTGAACCACCTGCAGGCTCCACAGCACCCTGGTGGCCACATGGCAGAGCTCACTGTGAGGAGAAGCTGGCAGCAGGAGTGGGAAATGTCACTTCAGCTGAGGTCACACTGCAGCCCATCTCTCAACCAGAGACCTCAAATGAAGCAGCTGGGAAGGCAGTGCTGGAACAGTCTGAGCTGTTATTCTGCTGCTTGTCATTACCCTGAGTCAGGAGGAGACAGCAGAGAGGCTCTGCCAGGGCTGGATGGTGATGGCAGTGATGGAAAAGTCCATGAGGTCATCTGGGCCACCTGCCCCCCCGGCACACGCCTCTGCCCTGCTCTGTGCTATCTAGAGCTGAGCCTGCAGGGACTCAGAGTGCTGCAGCTTCCAGTTTCCCATGGCAGACCTCTCCTAATAAAGCTCCAAGCTGATGGAAACGTTTCCTGAGCCTCTGCCTAAACACTGCTGCTCTCATGCTGCTGCTGCTGCTCCCACAGGACTCTCTGGGGCCACCTCCCTGCTTGGGCTTCAAACCCAGCACATGGCTGCTGCCAGCTGCTGCCAGCTGCTCTCACATTTTCCCTGGGTTGCCATCTGGACAAGCTGCATTTCAGAGCATGGTGGCAATGACTGCAGGCCAAGGCTGTCAATAGTCTTCTTCGTCCCAGTCCCAAGCACAGCTCTAGGGTGGGTGAGGAATGGCTGAG
>WBNM01005967.1:0-16365 GCA_013399055.1 Ramphastos sulfuratus | reverse complement strand
ATCTCAGCAAGCCTGTGAGTGACTTCACTCATTGTTTCCTTTTCACAGCCTATAGTATGATTTTCTCCATTAAAATATTCCAATTAGCCTCAAACCAGCACAGAAGCAAAAAAGCTTATGTCAGTGAGTGCTGGTCAGTGTGCATAGGGATGTTGTTTCTGATCACACGTGCAGTGGCTTCATCAAGAAAGATGAGGAAAATGTAGTAGCTTTCATTTTAATAGCAGTTCAACTGCATAGCATGGAGATCTGCCCAGTCACTTCTTTCTTTAAAAAAAAAAAAAAAAAAAAGGGGGGAGGTTTATTTCACAAGATTATTGTAGAATTTTCCTTGTAGGAAAACACCAATTTCCAATTTGGGAGAGTATCCAAAGTGGCTTCCTTCTGATGAAGTGTTTTGTAACCCATCACCTAAGTTTCAGCAAAGCCCCCAAGTGTAACAGACTTTGTTTTCTGAACTGTAATGTGAAACTGACAAGGTACTATTCAGCATGGCTAACAGCTGTGTAGATCTGAAGGAAGAGAGATTTGAGGGAGTGAATGGAAAATATTTATGCTGTCAGTGTTTTCTGTGCCAGTTAAGTGCTTAGGAAGAAGTTGATGTGGTATTTATTTTTAAAAATAAGTGATTTCTGATTTGTCACGTAATGGAGCCTGCAATCTCTTTAACAGTTAATGTATTACTGCAGTTTCTAAAGTTTCTGTGTTTCCATCTGGGTAAAAATCTGTTGTATAATGTTTCCCTCTTTTTATATAAGTGGAATTCTGTCTTCTGAACCCTCTATGTCCATTCAAATAATACTGGGAAGAATTTCTCCTCAGGTTGTCTTGGGAAGACAGATGAAGAGAAGTAAGGCTCTGTCTTTGACTGAAGAAGTTGTTCAGTGTGTATTACTATAACCTGTCACAGTACTTAACTAGGGATATTATATCTAAATTTTTCAAATGCTGACAAGCCCTCTCCAGGGAAGACCTGTCAGTATAAGATTAAATACCGCTTCTGGGAGGTTCTAACACAAAATGCTTGGTTTCCAACTTAAAAGATTGGTATGTCTGAAGTTGACCTACCATCATAATGCTTTCTTCAAAACCTTTCAAATCCCACTTTATAAACTATAGGTTCTCTTATTTTCCTGCCAAGAAAAACAAACTCTTTAGCTGCAAGACAGTGTTGCAGAAGAGTACAGAAAAAAAAAAAAAGGAAACTTGTTTTCCTCCTTTTTTTTCATCATCCTTTGTTCTTTCCATTAATGGCATGAAGTGAACTCAGTAGTAATACCCAGCTGCATTAGGGAATTGAGGATTTGGACGGAGTCTTCCTTGTCTTTGAAGTCCCTCTTGTGTTTTGGTGTTAGCAGACGAGGCAGAGAATGACCAGTTAGTAGGAGAAAGTTCTTCTGTGTTCATTTACTTGGATTAACCAAGTTTGCATGTGCTCTAAAATCTGGCACACTGATCATACTATTGAGAATGTAGTAGTGGTTATATNCAGAGTAGAGGGGCGGAATCATCTGTCTTGACCACACTTCTTTGGATGTGTCCCAGGATGCAGTTTGCCTTCTGGGCTGCAAGTGCACATTGTTGGCTCATGTCCAGCTTATTGTCCACCAGTACCCCAAAGTCCTTTTCTGCAGGGCTGCTCTCTATCGTACTATCCTCCAGCCTGTAATGGTAATGGTAGTGAGGATTGTCCTGACCCAGGTGCTGGGCCTGGCACTTGACCTTGTTGAACCTCATTTAACCATGGTTCTCTCCTCCAGCCTGTCCAGGTCCCTCTGGACAGCATCCCATCCCTCTGACACATTGACTGCACCACTCAGCTTGGTGTGCTCTACAGACTTACTGAGAGCAAACTTGATTCCACTGTCTGTATCACTGATGAAGATATTAAACAGCCCTGGTCCCAGTGTGGGCCCCTGAAGGACACCACTTGTCGCCTGTCTCCATCTGGACATACAGCCATTGATCAGAGCTGTGTGACCATCCAGCCAATTCCTTATCTACTGAACAGTCCACCCCTCAAATCCATATCTTTCTAACTTGGAGAGAAGAATACTATAGGGAACTGTGGAAGGCCTTATATAAGATAGTTGATGTCGGTTGCCTTTCCCTTGTTCACTGATGGAGTCCCTCTGTTGTAAAAAGCCTCTAAGTTGATGAGACAGGACTTGTCCTTGATGAAGCCATGCAGACTGTCTCAAATCATCTGCATGTCCTCCATGTGCCGTATCAGAGGTTCTAGAAGGATCTGTTCCATGTTCTTCCCAGGCACAGAGATGAGGCTGACAGGTCAGTAGTTCCCAGAGTCCTCCTTTCTACTGTTTTTTAAACTGGGTATAATGTTTCCATTCTTCCAGTCACCAGGGACTTAACCTGAGTACCAGGATTTTTCAGATATTGTGAAGAGGCTTGACAACTAAATCAGCTAATTCCCTTAGGACTGACTCTGGGATATATCTCATCAGGTCACATAGAGTCGTGTGTATTTGAGTTCTTCAGGTTGGCCACAAACCATGTCTTCGCTTACAGTGTAAGGAATTTTCTGTTCCTGGATCTGTTCCTGGATTTTGTCTGATGGTCTGTGCCATGATTTCAGGATCACAGATAAGCCCTTAACCACTTTTATGGTACTTTGCTAAGAAGAAGGATTTTAATGTTCAGCCCTGCTCAGTTGATTGCAAGATGTGCTTGTACAATACAATGTAAGTTTCATTTGCTAAGCGTGGCAGGCATCTACCAAGCAATTCTAACAAAGTCATACATCTTAGCAAATGATCCATTTGAGAATCTTGATTTTTGTTTTTAATACTTCTTTCAGTCAACTTGAGTGAGATCTTGAGCAAATGTGTTTTGAATCAACCTTCTGCACAAACTGCATCATTCATATAGAAGAGAAACTGCCATTGTCCTGTAGTGTTATTGAGATGGTAGCATATATGACTTGAGTTGTTGTACATATCCAAGCAACATTAGGAAGCATCCATGCTGATGCTGCAGGAGACACATGGTTTCTTAAGCTTAGCCTACCTTTGTGCTTGTGTGTCGTGGACATGGAACAAAACAGAAGGAAGAGATGGTTTCTCTTCTAAGTTCTATAACCAGACATTTTATGTCACTGACTGGAGTTGTCTTGCTTGTGCCACTTCCTTCAGAGAGCTCATGTTCAATGCTATGGGGATTTCATGTGTCTCACAGCCCTTACATTAAACTGAAAACCTGAAGGAAAATACTGGTGCTAGTAATACAAACTGTCATGTTAAAGAAGGCTGTACCTTGGGTAAACTTGGATACTATTTTAGCATAATCCAGTGGCTAACCTTCCTGGTATTCTTTGCTATATACTGGAATATTGTGTCTGCCTTCCTTGCGGTAATACAGATTTAATTTTTACTATCACAGGTTCTAATGAAACTAATGAATTGATTTTAAATTACTTTCTTTTTGCATTAGGATATTATTAATACTAGATTATGAATACATGAATGGCATTTCTTCTGTCCTCCACATATTTAACTTTCTCAGGGTGGAATCCTGTATGTTTTCCAATCCCAGAGCAGGCTTTGGCTGCAGCTGCCTGTGTAGCCTTTGTGGTGGGGTACTCAGTAGGCCCACCTGGTGCCGAAGTCCTAGATGGTCTGCTTTAGCAGTTTTGAAAGGAATAGGGGGTGAGGAGGGAATCAAACAAAAGAACTCCAACTAAATGAAAAAACAACAACAAAAAACCCACAAAAGACATCCCCCCCCCAAAAAAAAAAAAAAAAAAAAAAAAAAAAAAAAAAAAAAAAAAAAACAAAAAAAAAAAACCAAAAAAGAAAACCCCTACACTTCCCCTAAACTGTAAGTTGTATACAGGCAGTAACAATTTGCTTGCAAAAATTACACTGAGTTGTGTACAAATATGTCCTATTTTGTGTGTGTGGTTTTGTAATTGTGCTGCCATAGAACTATTGTCACATATTTTTCTCTCCTATGTTTTGCTTGTGCATTTAAAACATTTTTTTTGAGTGTTAAATACAGGTTTTTCTCTTTGTTTCAGTGTGCAAGGATCCACCCTACAAAGTTGAAGAGTCTGGGTATGCTGGTTTCATTTTGCCAATTGAGGTTTACTTCAAAAACAAGGTATGGACTTGGATACTTTCAGTTTAAAAACTAAAACAAACTAACAAAACCCATTGAAAACCAAGCAAACGATTTTTAAAATATCATGTGGCATTTATGGTTTCCAAAATATATACAGTTGAATTCAGGAAGTCAGTTAAAAATTAGGTTTTAACCTGTCTTTGTCAGAGATTTCTATTCAAAGTCACTGTATCTTTTGGAAAGCTAGATTTTATTTAGTACATAACTTTAAGAAATTAGGATTATATAATAAAGAAGTTGAATGTAATTATTCAGAAGAATTTCTAGCCCTACTCAGAAGTGGACAGGCTTTAAATAATGCTTAAGGAAGTACAAGAGCCATTTAAAGTTTAAGAAAGGGAACTGATCCTTCTGTCTTATTATTGCAAATCGTTTTAATTTGTTCAATTTTCAACCTTTCTAAACAGTCTTTATTTTTGAGTCCTGCCTCCTCAGTCTGGAAAAAAAAAAATTATTGTAGGCTGCATGTAAGTACTGATTCTACTCAACTCAACATTACTGTGGGCACAGTTTAAAACAAACCTGATGCTTGCCCTGTTGTGGTATCTCAAATTCTAAGTAAACGCTGCACATGCTGTGTATCTCTTAGCAAATACAGGGATTACATCTAATTGGCAAAATAGGGTCTGTATTACAATTAAGTAATTCAGATAAAAAGAGCTGGATTTGGATGGAATTGAAAAGAAAAGCTTGCAGGTTTATTTTGCAGTACCTTAGTAGCAGCAATGTTTCAGCTTCCATTTTTATGTCATGAGCCTTGGTAGAGCTGCTATTATGATTCGCATGTGCTTCTAAGATACCTGTGTGTTTATTCTATATTACCAAGATGTAGTTTAACATGATTACTTTAAGTTAGTGTTACATCTATAATGTGTTGAATGTCTGGTGAAAAAATAAAACTGAAAGAAAATAGAAATTCAGAGTAAAAGATTATTGCTGGAACCCTTGTCACTTAAAATTAGTGTTAGAGTACAACTTTGTTTGCTGTCTATGCCTTTGAGTAGATATTCCAGTATTCTTTTGTCTTTCACAGAAAGCCCTGTCAAGGTGTGAGGTATGGATAATTCTGCTCAGGCACTTTAAGTTGTAGGTTTTGAACAGGTAATTCTGAAATGTTCCCTGTATCAATCTGTGAAGATCTGGGCTTAGTCTACTCTCTTTGCTCTCAGAAAAGGAAACAACTGCCACAGAGCATTGACTAGCTTTCGTAGCATGCTTTTAGTTCTCTCTCCCATTAGGGAAGCAGTTTTGATTCATTCAAGAAATCTACTGAAAGGCAGCCCATTTTCTTCAACTTTTCTGTTAAGAACCTATCCCAAAATGGGGCAGGCAAAGTCTGAAGATGGTGAGTCAGTCTTTGAAGCATCACTGCAGAAAGCTTCTTGCCCAACATTTCTTTTTTTGTCTTCCACTTAGAATTTTGGGTGCTCTTGCTGACTGTGGAGACCTGCAAGTCTCAGGAGCTCTCCAGCAGGAATTGTGGCTTAGACTGGGATCAGGAGGGCAGCTTACCTCACTGTCAAGCAGCGTGTGGAATTAGGAAGTTTGCAAACATCCTTCACCTCTGTTTTGGCGTCATGGAATAAGATAATCTGTTGGACTGTGAGCCACCTAGCTCTTCGCATAGCTACTGCAGCAGATGTGCTTCCCTGGGGGTTGGTACAATACAGAGGACAAATGGCATAGAAATTGAGCTGATGTTCCTGAGGCAAATTACTGCTTTCTTCTAGCTCGGTTGCTCTTTCTCCCTAGAGCCACTTCATGGGTATTCTAGTACAGAAAAACAGGAGATCATAGAATCATAGAATCAATCAGGTTGGAAGAGACCTCCAAGATCATCCAGTCCAAGCTATCACCCAGCCCTATCCAATAAACTAGACCATGGCACTAAGTCGACAGAAGGAGAAAGAGGAGACAGACCATTATTACTTACTCGAGGTAGACAACTTATCCATTTCTGATTCAGAAAGTGCCCTAATGATTAGAGCAGGTAGGGGTACAAGAAACCATCTGGACCACATAGGATTAAAGGGTGCCTGGGCATAGAGCTAAGCAGAAACTGATAGAAAATCTAATGGACATCTGTCAAAATAATTCATCTAAGGCACCTACTTTCTTCTGTCTTCAGGAACAGACTACTACAGGCCTTTTATCGCATGTTCTTTTCTGTCATCTTCCTCAGCCTCAGGTAACCAGGACTGAAGGGAGCCAACAGTTATCAGTGTGATGGTGCTTCTATCCTGTCTGTGACATGCACAGCAGTATCAATACTGGAGTGGCTGCAGGGCTTAGTGGATAGTGGGAGGCAGCAGGAAAGCTGCCTTGTCCCCAGCTTCCTGAGCAAAAGCCTTCCGTAGTTCTCCCCACCTACCTTGCATCCTGGATTAGCTGGCTGCAGTTATGCCATGCAAAATTATAGTTTTTGTATTAAATTACAAAATCTGCAGTTGTAGAATTGTCCCCACAAGAAGTTGAATTGAGAGATTTGACCTTGCAGAGTCGCCCATGGAGAGCTGTCATTTGTGTTTGAGAGATAAAACAATGAAGATGTCCCTTGGCTGCGCTTGAAACTTCTGATTTAACTTCTAGAATATTTGAGATTTCTGTGTTTTCCATTCTTCACATCCTTACAATCCTGAATCAAAAGTAAATGCTTTTAATAGGATATTTTAAGCATCTGTCAGTGAACAGAGTATATACAGTTTGATTACATGTAGTGATGGATACGTGCTAAGATTTTTGCTATATATCTTCGTCCTCTTCTTTCATGGTTTCCTTTTTACTAAAGCTTTTCTTGAATCTGGCGTTTTCACAGAATTGCAAAATGATATGGGTTGGAAGTGACCTCTGAAGATCATTCAGTCCAACCCCTCTGCTAAAGGAGGTTTACCTAGATAAGGTTGCACATGACCACATCCAGCCAGGTTTTGAAAGTATGCAGAGGAGGAGACTCCACAGCCTCTCTAGGCAGTCTATTCCAGTGCTTTGTCAGCCTCACAGTAAAGAAGATTTTTGCTTATGTCCAGATGGAACCTCCTGTGTTCCAGTTTGTGCCTGCTACCCCTTGTTCTGTCAGTGGGCAGTACCGTAAAGAGTCTGGCTCTTGACACCTAGCCTTTAGGTACCTATAAGCATTGATCTCTTTATCTGTGGTTCTTCAGGCTAAATACCCAAAAGTCTCTCTTATTTTCTTTGTAGAACAGATGTGCCAGTTCCCCACTCACCTTCACAGGCCTTTGATAGACTTTTTTCAATAGTTCCCTGTCAGTCTTGAACTGGAGAGCCCAGAACTGAACACAGTATTCCACATGTGACCTCAGTAAGGTAGAGTAGAGGGGGAGGAAATCTTTGCTTTACCTCCTGGTTACACTTTTTACTGCACTCCAAGGTACTATTGGGCTTATTTGCCCTAAGGGTGTACTGCTGTTATCCACTAGGATTCCAAGGTCCTTCTCCACATGGCTTCTTTGCAGCTGGTTGACCCCTATCCTGTAGTGATGCAGAGTTACTTCTCCTCGAGTGCAGGACCCTACCACTTGCCCCTGTTGAACTCCATTAGATTCCTCTCTGCCCAGCTCTCCAGTCTATGTGGGGCTGGCTCAGTGGCAGCACAGCCTCCTGGTGTGCCAGACACTCTTTCCAGTCTTGTATCATCAGCAAACTTCCTGTGGCTATACTCTGTCCTTCCATCCAGGTCACTGATGAAGATGTTGAACGAGACTGTACCCAGGACTGACCCCTGGGGAACACCGGTAGCCACAGGCCTCCAACTACACCCTGAACCTCTGAGCTCTGTCATTCAGCCAGTTCTCAACTGTCCACTCGCCTAACTCTCACTTCCTAAGCTTACCTAGGAGCATGTTGTGGGAGACAATGTCAAAAGCCTTGCTGAAGTCAACATGAACAACATCCACTGCTCTTCCCTCATCTACCCAACTGGTCACACCATCGTAGAAGGCAATCAGACTGCTCAAGCATGATCTCCCCTCTTTGTGAATCCATGCTGACTGTTCCTGAGAACCATGTTTTCCCTCACATGCTTAGAGAGAACCTCCAGAATGAGGTGTTCCAGCAGCTTCCTAAGGATGGATGTGAGGCTGATTGGCCTGTAGTTTCTTGGGTCCTTCTCCTTGCCCTTTTTGAAGATTGAAATGACATTGGCTTTCCTATTCTCCATGACCTTTCAAAAATGGTCAAAAGTGGCTTAGGCAATAACCCTAATGATCTCCCTCAGAACTTCTGGATGCATCCCACAGGTTCTGGATTAAAACTGACATTAGTTTGGTGACTTCTGTTGCACATCAGAACCTTTGGAGGTGGGGATATTTAATATTGCCATAAAAGGGCACTTCTATGCAGCTTTTAGAAGGGACCATGTAAAAGTATAACACAAAACTTAGTGTCCTTTCTTTGGTGCTAGAAACTGAAATCTACTCAATGTTACTGGTGTCTTTTTTTTTTTTCATGTGAGGTTTTCCCAAGGCAGTAGAGCAGTGATGAATTCTTCCGAGATAAATTTGCCTTTCTGTTCTTTGTGTATTGGTACAGGGAACATTCAGTGTAGGTTTGGTTTTTTTGGGTTTTTTTTTTAGCTGCAGTGACAGGGAATTTTAATAACTTACAGGTGTTGTTGGAACACTTAATCTAGCTGGCCACATTTGTTCCAGGGAGTGGAGTTCCATTAATAAATGGGCAGATGGCAGACACAGGAGATCAAGTGTAGTTGGTTGTAGCAGTTTTATTCTTACCTCTTTCTACAACTTGTGAAGAAAACAATAGTGCTTGGCTTCAGTGGAATAATTTGCATTCAAAACCTGCTGTAGTGTTTGAAGTATGCTACACCTACTGCAGGTACACCTGCTGTAGGCTCTGAAGTGTGATTGTGTTGGTGACTGAGTTACC
Source organism: Ramphastos sulfuratus (assembly GCA_013399055.1). Classification (NCBI taxonomy): domain Eukaryota; kingdom Metazoa; phylum Chordata; class Aves; order Piciformes; family Ramphastidae; genus Ramphastos; species Ramphastos sulfuratus. The sequence goes on along the minus strand of WBNM01005967.1, from coordinate 7,323 downwards.
TAGTGTCAGATAAACCATGATACTTCTCTATGTGTATGTCTGTCGCCTGTGCCAAACATGACGTAACCCTTTCAATTAAGCCTTGTCAGGACAGCTTGAAGTTCTTCAAGCTCATGGATTTTATCATGTATTGTCATGAGCTGGTAAGAACTCTGATTTACTGTAGCTCAGCTGATGCTTGGTAAATTCCATCATGTGTCTGAGAACAGAGTGGTTAAAAATTACAGAATTTTAATTGACAGTCTTCTGTGTAGCCCTTGTTTTCAACTTAGTTCTGGTGCGAGATGTTTCTGTCTGGTTATTTTCAACCCTCAGGAGGAACCTAAGAAAGTTCGATTTGACTATGACTTATTCCTGCACCTTGAAGGCCACCCACCCGTAAATCACCTCCGCTGTGAAAAGCTCACATTCAACAACCCGACAGAAGAATTCAGAAGAAAGCTGCTAAAAGCAGGAGGGGTGAGTCCTGCACCCATGTCAAAAGCCATCACACTAAAGATGTTGCTGCTTGCTGCTGATGCATGATTAGTGTAATAACAAATGAGCTGACAGTGTGACAAAGGGAAGTGTATGTCATTAACTGTATGAGAGCTCAGTGTGTGTTGTCTTTTTAAGTGGAATAGGTGGGAAAATAAGCATGTGTCTACCTTAAGTACACGATTGGATATCTATCTTTACAACCCGGTGATTCATGTTTACTTCTTTGAATACAGAACTTATACCTGAAGCATTCCCAGAAGTGAAACACAGAAGGGCCACTGTGACAAAAGAAAGAAGGAAACAATGTCTCATTTAAAGAGAAATGGTTCAGTATTAAGCAGAATAAATTAAACAGAAAGTAGAACAAACTGCTAACCGTTAGGTATAAATATAATAATTTAAGTAGGTGTATGTTGCAGAGTCTGACCCAGAAATTGTCAAGATTTCTTTACAAGTTCTTAGAATTAATTTATGTGAAAATGTAGGAAGTTTGTTCATGTGGAGGGAGCAGAGGGCCAAACCGTTAGACTTTGTCCAGTAGTGGAAATGGTCTTGCTGCATTTCACACAATGGCAGAATCATTTGTGATTGCAGGCACCACCAGGGGATCAGCCATGTGGTCAGACCAGGCCATTCACTCCACCTTCCCAGGATGTAAAATCTCTGATGACCAAAGCTGATCAGCAGCACCTTGAGTCCCAGTTTTGTTATTAGGCTATCTTCACCAGTTAGAGACTTCTTAACTCCAGCCTGAGTCTCTCACACTGTTGCCTCTTGCTCTCCTGCCACACTCCTGTGAAGACCCTGACTGCATCTCCTCCATTCCTTCCTGTCAGTGCCAGACAAGCTGTTGAAGTGTCCCTAAAGCCATCCCTCTTCCCGCCTGCACCAACCAATCCTGGCTTCCCCAAAGGGCAAAGGCTCCAGCCCCACTGTTAATGGCCTCCTCACCCCCCACCTCTTTGGTGGTGTTTCTGTGATGGGGACCCAAAGTGGAGGTGGTATCTGATGGTGTCTGACAAGCACCAAGTAGAGTGTATGGTCCTTGGCTGGCATGACTGCTGGCCTTTGTTGCTGCCCAGGCACACAGGTAGTCATGGTTCAGTTTGCAGTCCTCCAGTGCCCAAGGCTAGCCTCTCAGAACTGTTTTCCAGCCCTAGCCTCATGGCCACAGGGCTCTGCCTTGATGGGACAGGCCTTGGCATTTGCCCTTACTGTAGTTCGTGAAGGTACTATTAACTTATTCGTCCAAACTGACTGGGTCCCTCCTGGTGGCAGCCCTGCTCTTGAGTGTCAGCTGCTTCACTTCCCCAGTTGACTGTCATCTGCAAATCTCATGAGTAAGAGTGTGCTGTCTCTTCCTCCAGGGTGCTGACAGGGATGTTAAGCAAGCTGTCATATCATGGATTTACTGATGAGGCCTTGAGTGACCTGTTCTAGTGGGAGGTGTCCCTGCCTATGGCAGGGGGTTGGAACTGGATGATCTTTGAGGTCCACTCCAACCTAAACCATTCTATGATTCTGTATGTAGCCAGTGTAGTCCAAAAGACCTCGTTGCCGTCCTGGACAACTTCAATACAAATTGTATTGAAAAAGAAGCATGAGATGTGTCTTGTTTGCATTTACTAGGTGCAGGAGTGTATCCACATCTGGACAATGTATTCGATCTTCAGTGTATTTGTAAATAAATCATCAAGATTATATTCTGGAAATTTTCATGAGACAGTGCTTTAGTGTGTCAGAGCAGGTGTCAACAAACAGATTTTACTTACAAGTGTAATATATCTCAATCATGCCAGCAGTGACTTTAGTGTGTCATGAACATGGTTAAAAAAGGTATAAATAGGAAGTATTCCTTTTCTTGCTCATTTTTTGCTTTTTCTTATTTTAGGATTCTTTAGTTAACAAAAGCAAAAATGTTGCCAATTTTAAGCAAGGAAATGTGTGGTGTTTTGGTTAAATTCTTCCCCTGATTATGTCACTGTGGTCATTCTTGGAATGCTTTGTTTTCATTATTGCCTTTTTGTTTCTGGAGGCTGCAAATGGCTTATGTTTTCTTTTTCTTTATTTCTTACCCTTCTTTTTTGAGTTTCTTCCAAAAAAAATGGGCCCCTTCTTTTTTGAAGCTATCAGTCTTTCATTCTTCCCTCTATAGACTTTCTGACCTAGGACTTTGATCAGCTTGGTGAAGATGATCATAGAACATAGAACCATAGAATATTCTGGGCCAGAAGGGACCTCTAGAGGTCATCTATTTCATCTCCCCTTCAGTCAGCAGGGACATCCCCACTAGACCAGGTCACCCAGGGCCCCATCAAGCCTCACCTTGAATGGCTTCAGGGAGGATGCCTCAACCACCTCCCTGGGCAACCTGTTTCAGTGTTCCCCCACCCTCATAATAAAGAACTTGTTCCTAACATCCAGTCTAAATCTGCTCTTTTCAAGCTTGAATGCCCCTCACCCTGGCACTGCAGACCTTTGTAAACAGCTTCTCTCCAATAATGATGTAGTATCATTCTGTCTGTTGCATTAATATGTGTCCATGAAGGGCTTATATCTCCCAGCATTAAAAGGTCACTTCAATGAAATGCTGTACATGGGCTTTGCTTTGACTGTTTTAGAAACCCTGAAAATCTGGCTCTCATTTCCACCTCGAAGTAGAACAGACAACTGAATGAATTTGTGAAATATTGACCTATATGTGACTTCCATGCTTTAGGCTGAGAAAAGTGTTTACAGGATAATGAGGTACAAGATGAATTTTACACTTACTTACAAGTAAAACAATTGAAGACAGCTTATAGCCATTTTCAAGAAAAAGTGTAAGAAACAAGTCACTGAATTTCTATGGCAGGCAACAAGTCAGGCAAGATGAAATTCATGATCTTTGAAATTAGTGAGATACCAAATGAATACAAAATATTATGAGTTAATTTCAAGAAAAGCACTCTAAGATGATGCACTTTAGCTTACATGCTTTTAAATCATGATGTAAGTCATTTGATCTCTGTGCATTTCAAAGCCCAGACCTCATTAGTTTTCTCCAAACAAAAGTCCTGGGGCATGTTATTCCATCGATATAAACTACTAAATATGATTCTTTATTTCTGATTTTCTTAAACATATGTACATTACAAATGGTATGCCCTTCTGAAGAGAAGAGTGTGGGCACACCTGGCACCTACATGCTGCTGTTATTTCATATAGGCTTATCTGTGTTTTGTCTCTTTCTGCAGTTTTACTTATTTGNTGTATATATCTGCTTGTACATTGTGCTGAGCTGTAAATAGAGCTTCATCTAAACTTCCAGCCGACTGAGTTGTAGCCTGGGTCATTTTACAAAGTGTGGGGGGGCGGGTAACTCCCAAACCCACATCAATGATACTATGAGGTACTTATTGCAGGAAAAAATAATGAAAATATTTTCAGTGCATGTTAAGACAGCAATTTAGTACAGTCCCCTAGTTCATAGGTGCAAACATGTAAATGTAAATATTTGCACTGTGTAATACTCCCTCTTTTCTGTAAGGAGACTGAAAATTAGCTGTTTAGTCCAGGAGTACACAGGCAACATTTAGCAGTTGAATCTTCATTTATAAAAGGAAAAGCCTTACGGATACCCCTTAGAGAACAGGTACCATTATGGACAAAACCATCAGAATTCATAACACTGACAAATGCACATGGATACTAGTGATTAAATCTGAAAACTCAGACTACTGGGATGCAAAGAATAGATCACTTCTACAGTTGTAATGATTCTTTTTGCAACAGAGGTGTCTTTTTGTATCTGCTTTCTGTAAAATTAGCTTAAAAATACGAGGACCTCTGCTTCTGTTGCAAGGCAACTCTTTCCTTGGAGATAGTTGATCTATTAATAAGTCAACATAGGAAGGCTTGTCCTGAGGAGGATGAAATTTTAATAATAAAGTATCAAGGTAAAAATTCAGGTTTTGTTGAAAGCCACTGCATTTTGTTGCTTGATTTTATTTTTTTCCCTCTATTTGTTTTTGCTGTTTAGCAGTGAATGAGTCTTTTCAGTCATTTGAGATGTTTGCCTAATGCCTGTTCTAAACCTTGTGTTCCTAATCCATGTAATGAAGATTAAATCATTGGGGATTTCCCTCTTTTCCAGCTGTGTCAGTTGAAATAATTGACTTCTTCATAGAGCCAGTGTTAGGTATAATGCAGCTTTAGGAAAAGGATTATCTTTAATCTTGTTTTTCATAATTAAGTAATTGAATTCTCTTGATATTACTTTGCTTTGAAATAAATAACTTTTAAAAATTCTAAAAGGTTTCCTATTCCCTTGTGGGATTTTTTTTTTTTTGTTAAATATAAATAATACTTGTTCAGGATAACTGGATTTTTGTTGTTACTCTTCGTGCTTTCAGTGGTGAATGAAATTACTCTTCAACATAAGATACTTAGTGCAGAAGCCACATAGGGAAGTCCATTTGTCTCCTCCTAGTACGCGATGATGAGTATAATTCATCTGCAGGACTGCAGAAATGTTGTAGTAATGGTTCATGATTCAGTAATGGTTCACTATGAATTTTTCTGCAGCACATTGTGGAGGAGCTCATCAGTCATGAGCCTGCTGTATGAAGGTGTTCTTAGATTGCCAGCTCAGTAAAAGAGTAGTAAGATTGTCTTGCTTGGAAAAGACCATTAAAGTCATCAAGTCCAACTGTTTTCTAAGTCTGCTGCTAAGGCATGTCCATAGCACTCCATCTTTGCATCTTTTAAACACCTCTAGGGGTAGTGATTCAACCACCTTCCTGGGGAGTTTATACAGGAGTTTGATAACCCTTTCAGTGAGGAATTTTCTGCCAACGTCCAATCTAACCCTCCTCTGTTGCAACTTGAGGCCCTTTCCCCTTGCCTATCCCTTGTTACTAGATAGCAAGGTGGGTGTTGGTTTCTTCTACAACCTCCTTTCAGGTAGTTGTAGAGAGCAATGACNTCTGGAAGACAGTGTCAAATGCTGAAGTCCAGCAGCCCTTCCCTCATTAAGTGGGTCACCTTGTTGTAGGAGATCAGGTCCATCTGGAAGGAATTGGCATCATCACCTGCACATCCTGCATAATATCACTCAAGATGATCAGTTCCATGAACCTCCTTGGCACCGTGGTCAGACTGACAGTCTGTTTTACTGGATCTTCCTTCCTGCCCTTCTTGTAGATGGGCATCGCATTTCCCAGTCTCTAGTCAGCTGGGACCTCTTGGCCAGGTCTGCTGGTGAATAATGTGAAGTGGCTTGGTGAGCACTTCCATCAGCACCGTCAGTACACTTGGGCATGTGCCATCTGTCACTATAGAGTGGTGGGTGGCTAAGTGGTGCAGTAGGTCACTAACTGTCTCCTCCTGGATTATGGGGGCTTCATTCTGCTCCTCAACTCTATCTTCCAGCTCAGGGAGCTGGGTATCCAGTGAACAACTTGTCTTGCTACTAAACACTAAGGCAAAGAAGGTGTTGAGTACCTTAGCCTTTTCCTTATCCTTTATCCCTATGCTCCCCCTGCATCCAACACTGGATAAAGATTCTTCTTAGTTCTCCTTTTGTTGGCAATATTTGTGTAGAAGCATTTCTTGTCTTTAAAAGCTGAAGCAAATTTAATTTCCATTTGGGCTTTGACCCTTCTGATTTTTGTCGTTCCCCCCCCACCATAGCATCACAGCAACTTAGTCCTCCAGAATTCCCTGCCTTCCCTGCCCCTTCTTCCAATAACCATAGATTCTCCTTTTGTTCCTGAGTTGCAACCAAAGCTTTCCAATCAGCCAGGTGGACCTTCTTCCCCACTGACTAATCTCTTGGCACATGTGCCTTTTAGACTTCTGTCTTGAATAGTGTCCATCATTTTTGGACTTATTGGCACTTCAGGACTGCTTCCCAGTGGACTCCAACTAATCTCTAAAACAGGCCAAAGTCTGGAATTCCAAGGTGGAAGTTCAGCTGAGCTTCCCCTCGCCTTTCCAAGAACTGAGAACTAACAATTGTGACTGCTGTGCCCAAGATGGCCCCCAGCCATTATATCACCTACAAGTCCTCTGTTCACAAGCAGCAGGTCAGTCAGGGTGCTTTTTCTAGTTCTCTCTGTCACCAACTGTGTCAGGGAGTTATCTTCTACGCACTCTAGGAACCTCTGGGACTGGTCCCTCTCTGCTGTATATTCAGCACACATCACAGAAGTTGAAGTCCTCCATGAGAACCAGGGCTAACAGTTGAGATGTCTGCCAGATGCCTAAAGAATGTTTTATCTGTCTCTTCATCCTGGTTGGGTGGTATATAACAGCTCTACCACAGTATCTGCCTTGTTGACCTTCACACTCATTCTTACCCATAGACTTGCAACCCTGCCATCACCATCATTAAGCTCAAGACAGTCGAAACACTCCCTGACATATAGGGCCACCTTTCTTACCTATCCTTTTTGAAGAGTTTGTAGCCATTGATTGTGACACTCCAGTCATGTGAGACATCTCACTGCAGTTCAGTGATGGCCACTGTCACTAGTTTTCCTGATGCACAATGGCTTATAGCTTCTCCTGTTTGTTTCCTTTGCTGTGAACGTTACTGTAGANAGATCATCCCACCGTTATGCAGAGAGATGTTCCAATTCTTACCCAGCTGTTCTCAGGTGCTCCCATGGTTACTAACCCATCAATAACTACTGTACCTTTGCTACCTCATGTGTCTGCATTCCCTACCTTTACTGGAATGCCAGACCAAAAGACTTTGCTAGCACAGCATCTTTCAAATGTTTGTGTGCTGCCCTTAGGCTTATTTTTAGCAAGCCCAGTTTTGTGTCTTACCCCATTCAAATCTAGTTTAAAGCTCTT
>WBNM01005966.1:0-18819 GCA_013399055.1 Ramphastos sulfuratus | reverse complement strand
CTTGGGTGTGCCCCACCACAGATAGTTCTTTACATATTCAACGTTTTGTTGGGTTTTTGGGTTTTTTTTATATCCAGTGTGCCTGTTGTGATGTTACCAATGCAAAGTTTTATCACTTTTTGTGAACTATTTCCATTTTTTTCCAATGGATAGCACAGAGGTAACCGTTTTGGATCCCTCACTTGATCAGCCAAAGACATTATAGATTGGTGGTCCCCGACTGTGTCCACGTTACTTTAAAATATCACCAAGGAGGCACTTTTATTTTCTGGACAAGTGGAATGGAATAACTCATCACTGTGTCACGCAGTTCTATCTGTCCATACTAGGACTGGACACATGCACATTACATATCATTCAGAGATGTCCCTAGCTTGGATCTCACAGACCTCAGAATCACAGAATCGCAGAATGTTAGGGGCTGGAAAGGACCTCAAAAGACCATCTAGTCCAATCCCCTTGCCAGAGCAGGATCACCTATACCAGATCACACTGGATTGCATCCAGGCTGGTCTTGAATATCTCCACAGAGAGATACTCCACAACCCCCCTGGGCAGTCTATTCCAGCGTTCTGTCACCCTCACAGTGAAAAAATTCCTCCTCACATTTACATGGAACTTCCTATGCCTCAACTTCCACCCAGTGCCCCTTGTCCTGTCATTGGGCATCACCAAGAAGAGCCTGGCTCCATCCTCTTGGCACTCACCCTTTATGTATTTATAAACATCAATGAGGTCACTCCTCAGTCTCCTCCTCTCCAAAATAAACAGCCCCAGCTCCCTCAGCCTTTCCCCTTAATCATCCTTGTGGCTCTGCACTGGTCTCTCTCAAGCAGTTCTCTGTCCTTCTTGAACTGAGGGTCCCAGAACTGGATACCTGTATGCCTTCTCCCTCTATACACAGACAGTTCAGTTTTCTGGAACTGCTGCTCAAATCCTAGTTTCATTATCAGGTCCCTGGAGTGCTGCATGGTGTCTGGCAGAGCACAAGCTCTAGGAATGCAAAGGAAACAGTATGTGGAAGACATTAACTGCTGTAGCTAACTACATCAAAACTAAGTTAACTGCACTAAAAAACAGGGTGAGAAAAGCTTAGGAGTGCCACTGTTTTTGCCACACAAGGCTTTCCCACTCTTGTTACTGACCATGCCCATTACCTTCAGAAAGAAATTCCAAAAACTGCTCCCTACTGTCAGCACATCACTGATCTTCCACCACTTCTCAGAACGACATGAGAGATTCCAGCACCATTTGAGAGAATCCGTAGCCTCTCCTAAGTAGAAACTACACAGTCAAATGCCTCATGTTCACAAAAACTTTCTTGGGCATATTTTTAATATGTCAAGTGGATTGGTTTCTCAGATGATGTGGATATAGATGTCTGAGTTCAAGGGCTGTCTGTGACAAATGGTACATTCTCAGCTAAGGGTCACTGAATAACTTCATGTGTGGAAGTCACAGGGATAATGCATGGCAGCCTTGTGACCACTAAGAAAAGAGCACAAGTGAATATTGGGGAAGCATGTTTTAATTCTACTCCATAATTTTTAGCAACTAAAGAATGTGACAGCATGATGACTAGCTTTTATGGAAAGAAAATATCTATGCACATTTAAATTTCCTCTATTCTGACAATCAACTAGTCCCATAGAATTGTTTTGGCTGGGAAAGACTTCTAAGATCATCGAGTCCAACCATTGACCTAACACCATCATTGACATAAAGCCATCTCCTGAAATGCCATGTCCACACATTTCTTGAATATCTCCAGGGGTGGTGACTCCACCACCTCCCTGGGTAACCTATTTCAATGCCTGACCACTCTTTCAGTAAATATTTTTTTTCCTAATATCCAACTTTAACCTTGTCTGGTACAATTTCAGGCCATTTAATCTCATTCTATCACCTGATACTAGGTAGAAGAGACGAGCACCCCTCTCATTCCAACCTCCTTTCCAGTAGTTGTAGAGACCAATGAGGTCTCCCTCATCCTCTTTTCCAGACGAAATAACCCCAGTTCCCTCAGGAGCTCCTCATAAGACCTTTTTCTTCAAACCCTTCTTCACCAGCTTTGTTGCCTTAAGGCAGACTCACCTGCTGTTCTCGCAGCCTTGCTGATGGTGAGGAGCACAAAAACACACACAGTCTTCCTAGCAATCTTCATGTTGACTCCTGCTTTCATGGCTCAGGCAGCTCTCTCACTCCATCCATCCTACTGCTATGCTTAGCTGTGGTCATGGGAATTATTTCTTGCCTGCCAGTGCATCCTCAAGCCATCATAGCATTTCTCTCCTCCTTTCTCACTCCTCTCCTTTAGCTGTGTGTGTTCCTCGCTGACTGGCTCCTCAAAGCTGGAGGAGTTCCTCCTTCTGACTTTTCAGAGCAGCAGGCTTCCTGTGCTGAGAGCCTAGGCGAACACCAAGGAAACAGGCTGAACAGCCCTGCTCTTTGTTCATTGGCTCCTCTCTGCAGCATGATGAATGAAGATAAACCCTGCAGCAGAGCTCAGGCAGGGTAAAAAGCAGAGGATAGGTTGCGTTTAATATAAAAAAGAAAATCTTAGTCTTGGGAATCTAGAAAGAAACTTACTCTTCATATTCATTACTATAACTACTGCTGCTGCTGCTGCTGCTGCTGCTACTTCTTTGTCACTGCCTCCAAGAAATTTCCTCTCATGTCTCCTTCAGAAAAATAAGTAGTCAGAAGTCTTCTCTGTAAGTGACATTTTAAATAATTTCTCCCTTCAGTAGCTGCTTAGCTACTGGCAGTGTAGTTCTCACTTTGAACAAGGCTTTCCAGACCCTGAGGGAGAAACTGAGTTTTGAGGGACAAGAAAAGTCTATTTTGCATACTTTTCAAGAGAAAAACATAGAAATTGAAGGTGGCCCACATCTTTCACTAAGAACCCAATTCTTTTTCAGAATATTGTTATGTGGATTAAAAAACCAAAATGAAACCAACCAAAAAACCCCCCAAAAAACAAAAAAACCCACACCAAAAACACACCGCCCTCTACCTCTTTCTCCACTTCCTCACTGCTCTAATTTCGGATTCAGAGTTTCTTTTCCTTTCTTAAGCCACAGGACTTCTCCAGCACAGTTCTGTGGACCAACAGTAGAGAAAGAACTTCAGCTGTTGAAAGTTGTATTTCAGAATAATCACCACTAAGGTCAGAGGCATAAGAAGTAAAGACAGAAAACAAATCTAGGTTAGCAGGAAACTGGACTGCTCAGGAGATGGGACTGCACACCACATTTGAACAGCAGTGTACCGATGACTGTAGTCTGATGTTCTCGTTAATTTTGTTTGATCAGGCAAAATCCATTTAAAAAGTTGTTCCAAAATGGTCTGTATTGATGTTCACTGGAAGAGAGGAGTGTGAATTAAGGTCCTATGTAAATAAGTAAAAAAAAAGACCGATAATGACCTTATAAAAAAAATCAGGTAAGACAGAAATTCAGCTTGATCCCCTTATTCCCAGTTCTGTGTCAGAGGACGTCCTCTATAGTTTTCCCCACTTGATTTTTTTAATTCAGTTTAACATTTCGACACTAGTTCGCACTATTGGAAGAGAGAAATACATCAAAAGAACAAAAAGCCTACTTCAAGTTGTCATAATGAAAGGTCTCTGCCATTCCTTTAGGAATTCATTTGTAAACAGACATTCGCTGGATTCTTTCGGTAGGTGAATATGATTCAAGATGTTGTTAAGATGCTTTGGGAGCAACTCTTTGTTTGCATCCTGGGTTTCTAGGAAGAAGTGATGGGTTCATATGAGAAGGTGTGGTGAGTTGATTCTGGCATCCACAAAGCCACTCTGTTATTCTCCCTCTTCAAATGGACAAGTCAAAAAAAAAATGTGGCCAAAGGCTTGTCAGTTACAATAATGTCAGGGACACCAGTGAACAATTACCAACATGGGCAAAACAAGGTTATCTTTTGGGCAGCGACATGGTTTACCCAGGTATGTTTCTAGGCACCCAATAGTTGCTTCCACCACAGGCAGTATGTAGGGCTTGCCTTGATGTGTTCATGGCAGAGCCAGATACAGTCAATTTGTAAGGCCTCACCATATTGAAAACTCAGTCATTGCCCTCTGTTCCAGGGAGGCTCTTCTTGTGTGGCTTGCTTGATTGCAGCATGTTTCGGATTCATGAGTGACCTAAGTGACGGCCTGTATGGTCAGATCCACCCTGTTGCATCTCTCCCTATCTGTCCAGATGTTTCATAACCCCTACACACAAATAGCTCAGCCTTACACTCTCAGTCCAGGCCCTGCCCCCAGCTGCTTCCATTTTGACAGCTTTGTTGTTTTGATGTTCTTCAGTGGCACATTTGGGCATGTGAACACCTACACACATATCTTTAGAGTGATGTTTTCTGCCCAGCTGGATGGCTTTCTCTTCTGCAAACTGATTTGACTCGCCTGCTTCACTGATTTCAATGGCTTGTCATGTAGGACTCCATGCAGCAGCTTTCATCTACAACATGACAGAATCCACCAGTAAACATAGCATAACACCTTTCTCCTTTTGATAACTCATTAAATGACTGTGTTTCTTGAGCATGAGCCACCTTCTCAGACAATGGTCCCAAATCTCTGTCTTCTGGTCAGTCCTCTTCCAGGATTCTGGAGTGGTTGCATTTCCCTAGATCAACACTATTCACTTACTCCATGTAGTGCTGGTTGTGTGATGTGTAGAGTGCATGCCAAGAGGAGATATGCTTCTCTACAAACAACTTCTGAAGTGGTTTGAACTCCACCATATGCTCCCAGTGTCTGTTGAATTGTGGCAGGTTACTGATACTCAATAGGGTGGCTCCAAAATACTAGTGGTCAACCTTGGGCTCTCCTGGTATTTTCTGCCAGAGGCTCCAGGTGAAACTGTGATCCCTAGCTGCAGTGTAAAGTACATTTTGCATAGCTGTTCTCTCTTGGCAGACCCAAGAACTACCACATAAGTCAGTCATCTCCTCTTGTTTTTGTTGCTCACAGATCCACTCAAAATAGTTCCTCTTTTAGGTTAATCAATAGATAGGGTTCACAAGCTGAGTATAACCTCCAATATTCTCCATTATGCCATGAGGCCTAGGAAAGCTCATGTTTCTTTATTGTTAGTTGGTGCAGACATAGTTGCTATCTTGTTGGTCACATTCATAGGGACATGATGGCATCTGGAAATCTGAGGAGGATTGGGTCTGTGAAACACTGCAAGAGTTCCTTCTTACACCTTGGGGAAAAATCTGTTACAGGCAACAGAACTTAGGAAGTGAGATGTGAGAGGTCTGTGGCAGGATGTGACTGGAAACATTAACTTACTGCAAGAAGTGACAAGTATTTTATTTCTTATTCACTGGAGCCTGTCCTCTCAGTTACACAAGGAGAGCCAGGACTGCATGACAGAGGAACTGATCATAAGAAAGGACAGAGTGGAGCAGAGGATGACCTAAATGGGGAAAAAATGCATGCACAGGAAGGAAAGTTGTCGGGTTTTGATGGCTGCATCAGTGAGAAATGTAGTATGCATTTGGTGGAAAGGAGGAGAAGGAGGACTGGGATAAACTNTGATTCTGTGATTCTATAAACTGATTCTGATAGCTGAAGCCTGAGACACAGTTGAGAATGAAGATGCTCCTTACAAGGTGGCAGCAGAAAAAACTCAAACATTGTTTGTTTAAGATGCTGTGCAGAGGCATCACAGCCTTCCTTTCCCTGTGTTCTGTCTTCTGAGAGCACAGATCTGGGCTCTGCCTGTGGTTTTCAGTGTGGGTTACTGCAGACCCATTTTATGTCACTTATCATAATGTCATCCGATTTTATTTGACAAAGGCAAAGTTTCTGATCTGCTCTGTTTGAAGTGGTTTTGCTCAGCCTTAAAGACCTTGCTGACAGCAGATTCCATGCTAGTAACTCATGGAACAAGAAGGGCAAGAGCTGTAAAGCTGGATTTTAATCATCAAGGTGCAGACAAAAATCAAATTATTTCCAAGAACTTCATTTCCAAATAGGACCTGAATATCAGAGTGCTAGTAGCTCAGTTGGTGTAAACTTTTAAGATGGCCCAGTTCTGTTGATTTTTCATGCAGCTACCACAACTTTCTCCAAGCGGGAATTCTCCCCAGCCACCTCTTTCTGTGTCTGCTGAGGATCCTAAATCTTAGGACCATACAGATAGCTCAACATGATGTCTGGACTTGATGATCTCACAGGTCTTTTCCAGCCTCGATGGTTCTGTGATTTGGTGTGAAATGTGTGAACCCAATTATTTCTGCCCCTAGAAATGGTTCTCTGTGTACTGGCAGATTGTTAACTGTCTGAGTAAGTGCCCATCGCAGCACTGAAGTGCAATGGTTTTGTCTGGCGGTTTGGCAAGGAAGTGAAACTAAGGCTGGATTAGGTTATGCAGTGGCCTTGTCTGATGTATAAGCCATTAAAACCTCTTTCATTCTTTCAGAGAGAGCAGTGTGAGACACGCTTACCAGCAAATTTCCTGCCTTTGGATGATCTATCTTAGAACTTGGAGTTGTTACACTCATAAAGAAGGAAAAGTAATTTCATACATTTTATTTGCATACTCTGTAACAAAATACCTGAATTTTGCATATGGAGGTATGTAAAACAGAAAACAAAAGTAATGGATACCATCACTTACTTGGGCAGGTACAAAACCTCTCTTCTGTCTACCTTCCTAACGCACTTCAATCTGACTAGCTGTTCCTCCAGCTATTCAGGTTCTTGACTTTAACAGAGTTCATCCAGTCCACTTGGAATATGATTAACAGGTCCGCTCAAAATTTGATTGTCTGAATGGTTGAAGCTGCAGACTCTGTAATCTCAGCTCTTGCTTTCAGCATGCCATCAAAGGCAGCGTGCAGTGATCATCTCCTAGCCACTTTTTAGAATTGCCACCATCAAACTGACCAAAAGCATTCAGTGATATATTTCATCCTGCAAAGGACAAACTTTTCAAGCTAAATCGGGACAAATTAATTAGTTTCAGTGAAACTTCACCTCAAGGTTTGAAGGACCCTTTGTGAATTAAAATGACAGGTTATCTCGATCTGCACTCAATCTTCATGGACTCCAGAAGAAAATTTTTCACCATGAGAATAGTTAGACATTGGAATAACTTCCCAAGGGAAGTCGTGGATTCCCCTACAGTGGACAGTTTTAAGACTCAGCTTGACAGAGTGTTGGGCCATCTCATTTAAGCTATACTACTACCTAGATGATCCTTGAGGTCCATTCCAACCTGGCATTCTATGACTCTATAATTCATTGGTTGAGGATCAATCCTATGGTTGAGGATCCTAATTTCCTCAATCTTATTAAGAAATCCCTTGTGGGAAGCTCTAATCCTTTGGTTATGTAATTACAACAGCCAATAAAGAAACAAATAATTTGAAATATGGGAGATTAGAAATGTGATCTGATCACCACATGCAAATATGAACACAGGGAAAAAGTGCAGGTAGTTGAAGGACTTTTTCACTGAGTGAAAAAGGTGTGACACCCACCTAGCTACAGCCAGTCAAAATCAAACTGTGAATCAGACATGTTTTTCTAACAGTGAGCATGACTAAGTGCTGGAACAAACTAGTGTAGGAAGTGATGATCCCATGCCTTGTTGCCTTCAGGTAAAGACTAGTAGTCTTCTTAGAAGTGCTCTACTGGAGGCTGGGTTATCTTGCCACAGAGACTGGTTAGTACCTCTGCTGAAATGAAGAACTTCAGCAGAGGTGAATATAGAGCACCTGATATTCATACATATTCACTTCTCCCAGGATTGATCTTATAACACCTTAATGACTTCATAGCAGTGATGTATCTATTTTGTAGGTGATTGAGGGAAGTTAAGGGTTGTCAACTTTAGGCCTTTACCTGCTTCTGCTTCTGTCCCACAGCAGCTCAACTCCTAAGCCTACATGTTTTATACATGCATGCAATGCTTGTGTTATTATCAACATTTCCTTCCAATTTAGTGTCATCTGCAAATTTACTGAGAGTGCATTTCAATCCACTTGTCCAGATCATTGATACAGATATTAAAGATATTTAACTGACCCCAATACTGAGCACTGGTGAACACCACTTGTGACTGGCCACCCACTGGATTTAACTCCTTTCACCTCAGCTTTTGGGCCTGGCCACCCAGCCATTTTTTTATCCAGAAAAGCATCCTCTCATCCAAACCACATGCAGACATTTCCTCCAGCAGAACCTTCCCTTCATGAATCCATGCTGACTGGGTCTGACCACCTGGTTGCCCTGCATATACTGCATAATGGCACTCAGTATGATCTTCCCCAAGCTTTTGCCTGGCACTGAAGTCAGACTGATAAGTCTGTAGTTCCCCGAGTTCTCTCACAGGCCCTTCTTACAGATGGGTATATTACTGCCAATCTCCATGCAACCAGGGCCTCCCTGGTTAGCCAAGACTGTTGGTAAACAATGGAAAGTGGCTTGGTGAGCACTTCCGCCACCTCCCTCAGTACTCTTGGGTATGTGTCACCTGGCCCCATAGACTTGTCTGTGTCTAAGTAGTATTGAAAACACTTCAGGTGAAGAAAAGAAAATGAAGAAGAAATTCTGGTAGTTACAATACATATGGCTTTTAATGTTTTAATTGTGCCAGAATTTCTAAACTAGATATTGGTGAATACAAGTAGGACATCTGAAATTTGCATCTCTCCAATGCTTGGCAAGCTTGACTGAACAGGAATAAGGAAAAGGCAGTGGATCAGAAGCTCAGAAATTAACATTTGGGGACTAGCAATGGCATGTTGCCTCACACCACTCTCTTCTTTCTTTAGAAATTGCTGTAGCTGCTCTTTGGGATGAAAAAAATGAAAGCAAAATGAAACAGCACTAAAATCTGAGAAATATTGCAACTTGAATTTCAGTGAGACAAAAGGGTGATACTGAGCAGAAAGCTCAGTAGCACCTTTGGGATGGCTTTCTGAATCTTGTGCTCCCTGATCATGATGACAGCTTCCCACTTACGTGCTGTAAGAGCAACTGTTTGCCCTGATAAGCCATAAATACCAACAGCAGCTCACTAATGAGTTTGGTACTGTTGTCAGCGAGCGTGCAGTAGGAGTACAGCACCTTCTTAGCTCCCAAAATCACTTTGTCAATAGATTATTGTGATACAAATTAACTCCCTGAATTGAATACAATTTGAGAGTAAAACTCCTGTGACTAAATATTCTGCTTGCTTTCCAGGAAGGTTGGAATGCACGTAACGTTTATGTCGTTAGACCAGCTGAATTTCTCTGCCAAGACTTGGTTCAGTTACACCGCCTAGAAGATTGCACAGCTGTTTATGACATGGCACATACAGTTAATGCCTTGTAATCATGGAGGCTTTCTGGCATATATTGATGCTTGATTTCTGTGAGAATTGAAAATCTAAATGTAAGTCCAGAAGGATCAGAACAAACAGAAAAGGCAGTGGAGAATGCTTTGCAACATGGAGTTCAGCCCAAGCTCTGTAGCCTAGAGACCCAGGCTCTGCACCCTACAGATAGACATATTTCACAAGTACTGTCTTGATGAGTAAAAATAATTATCTGAGAACTCGAATCACATGAACATTTCCTTCCCCCTTTAACCTAATGAGACCACATCTGGAGTACTGTGTTCAGTTCTGGGCTCCACAGATCAGGACAGACAGGGAGCTACTGGAGAGGCTCCAATGGAGAGCTGTGAGGATGGTTAAGGAACTAGAACGTCTGAAACTGGAACCCTGAAAAGGGTTCTGTTTGGTTTTTTGGTTGGCTGGTCTTGTGGTTTTCATTTGCTTGTTTGTTTTCCCTAAAGACTATCCAGCATAATGGTTACATTCCAGAGGACCTGTGTCTCTGCTCAGCTCTGCTGCATCATCCAATTATGCTGGAGTGTGTTTCTTTGAAAGAGTGGTTCTGCATTTTGACTACTGCTGATATATTGGGTTAGTGCAGCACTTTTCCCCTGATCACTTGGGACAGACACTTGGCCTACATGCCATTTCAGGAAGCAATGTGACCCTTCTTCATATGGCCTCCACAACTTCCGTTGCCCATATATCATTTGAACACCAGGGCTTCTGACCTCATCTCTGATGTAATCTCAGTGTCTGGCTAAGATAATGACAAAGTTAGAAAGAAACAGACTGGCCAAAGAGCCCTCAACCTGGTGTGCAACAGTGTCATGTTCCAAAGAACAATCTGACCTATCTGTGGTACCTGCAGTCTCCTCACACAAGGTGCAAGGAGGGTCTTCCATGAAGTCTGGGTTGTGCCTCTTATTCCTGTTATGCTAATACATCAGCAGCAGACAGATGAAAATATACATCTTGCGCTCTTGTCACTGCTGTGCCGTGACTTCCCATTATTCTTTTGGGTCCTTGAAGCTGGAGAGCTTCCACCTCTTGCCTTTTTGCAGAACTGAGCTTCCTCTAACTTCTTGGCCTTGCATCTCCTCATGGGACTGATTTCTGGCTGATAGAGCCAACAGCAGATCTCAAATGGGGTAGGAGTCTCTTGTCGCTGTTTCATATCAGAGACTTTTCTTATTCTGAGCTAGTGGAAGAAACATTTTTTTCCCTTTGCACTGAAAGTGCTAACATTGTACAGTCCCACCCCAACCCTTCCACAAAGTGAAAACAGTGTATGTCTGTTCACATTCTTAGTTTGATGTTTTTTCCAGTGAAGGGCTGCTCAGGCATTGTCAAGATTTAAGTTCTGAGGCTGTGTTCAAAGAGGCTTCACAGGTACTTGAGGAAAACATGAAGAAAGGGTCAGATATGATGAGCACCTGGCACATTCTCCTCAGGGTTGGGAACTGGCACCAACCCTGTGTCACACACCCATTCTAGTGCATGCTGTCTATCTCTGGAAAACAGACCACAACCAAACTCCAAACCACACAGTCTGTCTCTGTGTGTGTGTGTGTGTGTTGAGCATGTATCTGGCTTAGTTGTCCATTGGATCCTTGTCTGAACTGAGAAGTTGTGCTGGAAAGAACCTTGGATTGTTTCAAAGTTGCTGCTGCCCCTTCTGTGACCTGGTAATTATTTCCAAGCCTCACAGTATATCTTATGCTTCCCCATCTCTAAAATATTAATGAAATCACCAGCTTGCCTCAGTGGTGGGGGGTGACTTGCTTAGAAACCAGATTAAGCAACTTCTCACCTCCGAAGGCCTTGATCAATTACAAGCTTGATTCTGAGAGCATTCTGCTCCTTAAGATCATGTGGGTGGGCTGCTTTGTAATCCTCTAGGACAAACTGGCAAGCAATAATGAATTAGCATAGCAATAATGCATTGACATTTGTAGTCAGATTTTTGCTATTTCCTAGTAAAACTGTTTTTACTTCAATCTTGAAGCTTGTTTACTGGACATTTCGGTAGGGGAAACTGAAGACAATATTTTGGACCTCCAAGGAAAAGTCTGTTACTTACTTCTCTCAGTTTGTCTATACAGCATTTAACCAATTGGAGAAAACTAAACAGTGAACATAATTATTATATAAAAGATAAAGCAAGACTACAGGAGGAAGCGAGATGCAGTAGGCACTCAAGGGATGCTGCTGACTTAAAAGCAGTTTTCTGACAGTAGCAGAAATCATGACAAGGCCCATAGTCTCATGAGTGAGAACACCGAGGAATAACATCCACAAGAGCTACACTATACTTTTGCCTAGAGTAATCTTGGCCAGCAACTTCTTGGAGGGGCCTAAGTCAAAGTAGATCTTGAAGTATGAACTTGTCTTGTGACTAATGGCCCTCTCTTGTACCTGGGCAATGCCAGGTGTGGATCCTCGGTGTGACTGCACGTGAACTCACAGGTTGTTCTTCTGCTGCTGTAAAAAGAGATTTACTAATCACCTTTCAGCTGCAGTAGGACCACTTCTGCTGTGCAAACTTTATCTTCATGTTAACTTAAAATGTATATTCAGGCCAGTGTATCTTTCTGCTACTGAATTCTCTGTGGCTTTCAGTCATGCAGTTACCTTACCACAAAGAACTAATAGCAACCCCAGTTCAGTCCTATGAAGTGCTTATTGTGCTGCTTCTCAGCGCAAAACCAAAATGTTGTTTTTGTTCTCATGGCTGATTCATACACCACACTTGGTATGGTTTAAAGTGCCTAGAAACTGTACTGCCTATGCAGGCACATGTATAAACGTGTAAGCCTAAGTGGTAGCTCTTAGTAGGTTTAATGTTTTCTCAAAATACTTCATAAAACTTAGATCTGGCTGTGCAGAAGCCTCTCTCAACTAACAGTCAAAGTCCTAACTGTATCAGGTGGAAATTTACCTCATGCCTGCGTTCTCCAGCTATACAGCTGATGAGAGTGGTTATGAGGGAAAGAGCACAAGAAATGTTTGAGGGACAGGGAATATTAAGACCACCAAAATCAGATTGTAACAGGTTTGTCTCAGCTTCTTGCTGTGTCTGGTCTTCTGGGTGGCCATTCTCCTGCTTCTAAGAGAAGAGCTTGGTATGTCATGGCATGTGACCATGCCTGGCATAAAGAACAAAACAGAGGGTTCTATCCAGCACAGCCAATTAAGGCTTCACTGGAAATTCCCAACACTGGTTGCAACTTCATGTCATAGAATCACAGAATGGTTTAGATTGGAAGGGACCTCAAAGATCATCCAGCTCCAACCTCCTCCTCCAATCCCCCCATAGGCAGGGACACCTCCCACTAGAACAGGTTGCTTAAGGCCTCATCCAACGTGGCCTTGAACACCTCCAGGGAGGGAGCAGCCTCAACCTCCCTGGGCAACCTGTGCCAGTGTCTCACCACCCTCACTGTAAAGAACCCTTTCCTAACATCTAGTTTGAATCTCCCCTCTTCCAATTTAAAACCCATTACCTCTCGTCCTATCATTACAAGACCTTGTAAATAGTCCCTCCCCAGCCTTTCTGTAGGCCCCCTTCAGATACTGGAAGGCTACTCTAAGGTCTCCTCAAAGCCTTCTCTTTTCCAGGCTGAAGAGCCCCAACTCTTGTAGCCTGTCCTCATAGCAGAGGTGCTCCAGCCCTTGATCATCTTCATGTCTCATGTCTGTGATGCATGACAGAATGAAAATGGAAAGAAACCAATCCATAGCATCTGCTAGTTCCCAAAGAATAGTTTGCTTATGTCCCACAAGAAAGAATAACTGTAGAATTTTTCTGTTGTAAAGACTGCCTTCTGGAGGGGCTCACTCACTGGCGAATTCAAGGCCTGTCAGAAACAGAGGGAGATGCTAAATACTTAGTCTCTTCTACTTTGGGCACAGGTAATTCCAATACTGAACTTGTGCAGTGCTCTCCATCAAAGGCTAGCTCTGTGCTGACAGCCTAGCATATGGAGCTAGCTAGAAACAGTTGCCACTGATAATGGTGTTAACATAGCCAGAGCCAGGCTAGAGCATGACTTCCTGCTGTAGTCATTGGCTCTGCTGGTTTTGGCCCATTTTATGAGAAAAGGATCTCTGTATAGACTACTTCTGTAAATGGAACACAAGGATATTGGTGCCACGGACTCCCAGGACAGCTATTCCCAAGGCAGGCAAAAGTTAAGACTTTTTCTCAGGGCTTCACCCTGGTTATCTTTCTGGTAGACAGTTCTTATCTTTCAGTGTGATGAGATACACATAGAAACAGAT
The DNA here is from genome assembly GCA_013399055.1 of Ramphastos sulfuratus. Taxonomy (NCBI): domain Eukaryota; kingdom Metazoa; phylum Chordata; class Aves; order Piciformes; family Ramphastidae; genus Ramphastos; species Ramphastos sulfuratus. The sequence continues at coordinate 5,173 of WBNM01005966.1, read as the reverse complement.
TTTTCAGGCAACTTTCTAAAGTAAACTTTCCACCACATGGCATAGTGCACAGAAACTAAAGGGGGAATATTTTTTGTCATTCTTCTGTTTCCTCGCTGTCTCTCAGGATTTGGAATTTGGATTGATGATGACAGTTACTTTTCCCCTTCAGATCACTCTCTTCTCGACTTTTACTAAAGGTTCATTGAGTCTTTCTGTCATGGTAAAATGAGCAATCCTAATTCCCTCTGATTCAGGAAATGTCCCAACTGGTGTACTCTATCCAGCTGGATAAAGAGCTGTGTCACTCTCACTCCATTTCTGTGTTCTGAAATGGCAAGTCTAGTCCTGTGTTTTCTTTTATTCCTTCTTGAAAGCTTAGAATTGCTTTGAACCCTGAATTTATACAGATACCTTCCTGTCTTTAGGCAACCTTCTGTTTCAAAATTATATAATTGTTCTTGCAAAGACTCTTAGGGTCTGTGTTTACACTCAATTTCTGCACATAAAACCTTACAGCAACATTGGACTATGCCTGTGCTTTCATTATCTGGAACTCATGCATGTTCCTTTTGGGAAGAAAGACGCAGAGAGTAATGCAGTGTGTATATGAATTGTACATTTACAAAGTCATGTCTTTTGACTAATTTTGGCCAGGCAGGACTTAGCACAGCACATCGCTAACAGAAAGACAAATGGCTAACTATTAACCACTTGATCTAAAATATGTCACTGCTACAGGTTCTCAAATGAAAGATTGTCCCCACTTTCCAATATGAGTAAAATGTTTTTGAGTTATTGATCTAAACTAAAACGTAAAGAAAAAAAAATCAAATATCAAGCTGAGGCAGACTTCTATGACATATAATTCCAGCCCAAACTCATAATGTTCAAGCAACATTATACACTGTAGAAAACAGACTCTTATAATGGGAGCACTCTCATACTCTTAAGAGCTGACTGTATCTGTGCCACCTATGAGCAACCCACTCATGCTTCCGCACAGTACTTGCATCAAGGCTACCTGTGAAAAAACCACAGTACAGTTTGGTCAGAGTAAAAATCTTTTCCTCCTACTCATATTTCGGGGAGCTACTTTCAAGATTAGAGCTTTTCTTTTCTTTTTTTTTTTTTCTGCCTTTTTATCTAATCACTTTCCAAAGTGACAAGTTCCACTTAACACAGAGTCCTGAAGTCACTCCTATGACTCTTCTTAGTCATACTACATGAAAGAAAATGGTCTGGAGATTGAGGTGAGTGTCACACTGTCTGTAGCAAAATCAAAGATCAGTCTCATTCCAGATTTCAGACTTCCTGTTTGCTGCTGAGTAGGTTAATAGGATGTAGTCTTCTAATTATAATCGCATGAGTATGTGAGTAAACATATTGGAGCTTAACAGCTGCTTACCCAGCAAGGTACACTAGCTTGAGATAGGTAGGCCACTGGGGAGCTCACATGCTAAGAATATGTGGGTGGATTTTCTTTCCATAATTCTCTGATGGACAGATACACTGAGTGAAAAAAAAAAAAAAGAACCTGTGGTCACAGATCTGTTGTCTTCCAAGTAAAACATGGCAGTAGAAGACTTGAAACTTACTGATCTCAGTTTGTTTTAGTAATGGAAAGTTAGAAGTAATGGCTGGTTTTATCACAAGGTGCTCCACCTACTTCTTGTTCACTTTGTACCATCTGTAAAAATAATGCATGAAGAAGATGATGGGAAAGAAAAACAGGGAAAGAAAATCGTATGTTAAATGCATATTATGGAAGGGTTGAAAATGAAGCAGTAGAAGTAAGGAAAGGCCTGAATATGGTACAGCATATGTGCATTATTTTGCATTCTGGTCCCAATGTGACAGCGTACACAGATGATGGGGAAAGACTGTTCAGGAAGACTTAATGGGAGACTTCCTTATTTTGCCCAAATGTGGTTGGGCATTTGCTAGAATGGTCTGCAGTTGAGGCAGCCTAGGTCTGTAGGAGAGCAACAATTGCAGGGCAAACAGCTTTGTTGGAAGTACTGCTAATAGCTCAACATGGTTGGTTTTTGTGTGCTTGACACAGACACTCTGCTGGAAGTTAGAGTACTGTCTTCTGCTGGTCTGGGCTCTGCTCTCTTCCTTCCTCTAAAGGAGCTCAAGAATAGGTTATCTGCAAACTGTGGAGAAGCTCCAGTTTGTCTGTGGTGTCCAGAGTGTGATGCTGATCCTTGGCACCCTTGAGAGAAGTGAAACCTGTGGCTGTGAGAAGTGAAACTGTGGGTGTGTTAGAAAGGAGCTGTTAAACTAGACGTCCACTCTCTTTTCTCTCATGCTCTGGCTGGATCCCTCCAGGTATGCATAAGGCTGTTCCTTCAATCTAAGGCTGACAGACACTGTGGGGAATGAGCAGTGTAACTTTTCTGTGGTACTTGAGAAATTCTGATCTGGCGTAGCAGTAGCACCTGACTGAGTCCAAGCAGCATGCTGCAAAGCTAAATCATAGAATCATAGAATCATAGAATGGTAAGGTTGGAAGGGACCTCAAGGGTCATCTAGTTCCAACCCCCTGCCATAGGCAGGGACACCTCCCACTAGTACAGGTCACTCAAGGCCTCATCCAACCTGGCCTTGAACACCTCCAGGGAGGAAGCATCCACAACCTCCCTAGGCAACCTGTTCCAGTGCCTCACCACCCTCACTGGAAAGAACTTCTTCCTAACATCCAGTTTAAATCTCCCCTCTGCCAGTTTAAACCCATTGCCCCTAGTCCTGTCATTACAAGACCTTGTAAATAGTCCCTCCCCAGCCTTCCTGTAGGCCCCCTTCAGATACTGGAAGGCTACTCTAAGGTCTCCTCGAAGCCTTCTCTTCTCCAGGCGGAAGAGCCCCAACTGTCTCAGCCTGTCCTCATATGAAACGTGAGTGTGCTTGTTGCTGAGGTATGTCCTGGCAAGTGTGTGATAAGTTAAGGGAGCGCCTTCCCTTGGATAAGTTTGTTTTACTGTGTAAGCCCTCTCAAGGGTACAAGATGGGTCAGTCTGGTTTGTTCTACCTAGACTTCTTGTGGCTCATATTGAGTTTGAGTGGCAAAGTTTCCACAGCAAGTAGGTTACAGAGGTGGGTTCTGTAAGAAGCTCTGCTTTAAGACAGATCTGCTGCTTGCCATGGCCATCAGTGATGATGGTAGCTCCTCTGTGATAATGCATTGAAGAAATGGGGAGGGGGACCTGCACAATTACATCCAGAGAGGAGTAAGAATATGTAAGAGAAACAACTCTGCAGCCATCAAGGTCAGTGGAGGAGGTGCTCTGGGTGCTGGAGCAGAGACTGCCCTGCAGCCTATAGTGAAGATCGTGGTGAGGCAGGCTATCTCATTGCAGTCTGTGGAAGTTAATGGTGGAGAAGATATCCACCTGCTGTGCATGGAGGGCCCCACATTGGAGCAGGTAGGTGCCCAAAGAAGGCTGTGACTCTATGGAAAGCCCATGCTGGAAAAGGATACTGGTAGGACTTGTGGGCCATTGAGAGAGAGGAACCCAAACTGAAGCAAGTTTTCTGGCAGGACTCATGACCTCCCTGATGGAACCAAGCTGTAGCAGTTCTTGAAGGGCTGTACCCCATAAAGGACCCGCATTGGAGTAACATGAAGAACTGCAGCCTACTGGGAAAACCCACGTTGGAGAATTTTGTGGAGAACTGCCTCCCATGGAAGATCTTCTCAAGGCTCTGTACTGGGACTAGTTCTTTTTAATACATTTATCAATGATCTAAACAAGGGGATTGAGTACACTCTCAGTAAGTCTGCAGATGACACTAAGCTGGGAGGGAATATTCCTCTTGAGAGTAGGAAGGCTCTACAGAGGGACCTGGACAGACTGGATCAATGGGCTGAGGCCAACTGTATGAAGTCCCATGTTCTGCACTTGTGCCACAACAACCCTGTGAATGCCTCAGGCTGGAGCAGAGTGGCTGGAAAGCTGCCTGGTTGGAAAGCTCCCACAACTGGGCGTGCTGATATACAGCTGGCTGAACATGAGCCAGCCAAGAAGGCTAACATCACCCCTGCTTATATCAGAAATACTGTGACCAGCAGAACCAGGGAAGTGATTGTTCCCCTGTACTTGGCACTGGTGAGGCCACATCTTGAGTACTGCATACAGTTTTGAGGCCTTCGCTACAAGAAAAACATTAAGTGGGTCCAGAGAAGGGCAACAAAGCTGGTGAAGACTATAGAGAACAAGTCTTACGACAAGCAGCAGAGGGAACTGGGGTTGTTTAGTCTGGAGAAAAGGAGGCTGAGAGGAAACCTTCTTGCTTCTACAACTACTTGAGAAGATGTTGTAGTGAGGTGGGTATTGGTTTGTTCTCCCTGATAACAAGTGATAGAATGAGATGAAACAGCCTCAAGTTGCACCAGGAGAGGTTTAAATTGGGTATTAGAAGAAACTTCTTCAATGGAATTATTAAACACTGAAATAGGTTCACCGAGGAGGTGGTTGAATCCCCATGCCTGGCAATGTTTAAAAGACACAGAGATATGGTGATAGGAAACAATGGTTGGACTTCCAACCGAAATGATTCTATGAATGTATCTATTGATATGCCTCCAGATTACTTATTTTCTAGTTATTCATATCTTGGTGCATGAGACTACATAGACTTGCTAATGTTTCTTTCTGATGTTTGTTGTGTGTAAAACTAAGGTAACAGGTCTAAAATACCTGCTCTTCAATCTTCATTGTATGTGTCAAGCACATAACAACATTGACCTTTTAGGGAGGAACGAGAGTTTTAACTGAGCCAAAATAGGACTTAATTCATCCTGGGGATTTTTGGGGGGCATTGTTTTTATTGTTGGTAAATTTTAGGGGAGACCTAAATGTTTCTAGATGTCAAATCCAATATCCATCATAAGTATATTCCTAGCTCTGCCTTTGGTACCAGATCCTTGTCTGGTCTCCTCTGCACTGTCTTTAGTCATAACCCTGACAAGTCTCGAGGTGGAAGAACATCTGCTTCATTTGATGCCCAGAGTTTTTGTGCAAGGATGGAGCACTGCAGCAGATATATAAACATTTCTGTGGAAACTACAGTGCACACAGCTTCTTTTTAACCAGTCTCTTCAAAGCACAGGAATAATCCAGTGGTTTTGTGGAGCTGCTCTTACTCTGAAAACATGGAATGCTACTGTGTACCTGTGCTGGTTTAAGGC
>WBNM01005960.1:52392-66157 GCA_013399055.1 Ramphastos sulfuratus | reverse complement strand
AATTCCTTTTATTTTATTTTTTTTTTTCTCCCTCCTGGGTCTTCTTTTGACTGACTGGGATTTTTTTCATGGCTGTATCAGAAAGCTGGACATTCCCCTTTTTGTTTTGGGAGCCTTTGGTGATGGATCACATTTTAATTGGCGTTGAGGTTTGCAGAAAAAGGGAGCACCACAGGAAGTTATTAGAATAACAACACTATGCATCTGCACAGGAATTAAAACTGCAAATGGAAGGTGGGGGGGGGGGGGCATATTAATTGCTACCAAATGCTTTGGGCTTTCTCCTTCTCAAAAAAAAAAAAAAAATCCCATCTAGACAAAAAAAAGGAGGGCTTGAAGTACATTTTTCTGTCTTTCTGTCCCAGTGAAAATTGCAAGGGCTTAGATTTGAGGGATTTCAGTCTGGTGCACACCACTTCCTCTACAGCATGTTTCATGGCATTTGCAAAAGAGATAAACACATTTGTTTTGACAAGGAGGATACTGATGGCTGCAGACAGATAGAGCTTGTCCAAGGCTGTTGTTCCCACAGCAAGAATCTGAGCGTGGTCTGTATACCAAAGATGGTCAGAAAGTTTTGCCTTCTTTCCCCCCTCACTAAGAAATTATTGACAGGCTGTCACAGAGCTATAATTCTTGTTGCTGCTGAAAATAGAAGTCATATGCAGATTGGGGATAGTTGGTTGTTTGTTGTAACTTATTCCTTGGGTTTTAAGTGAAAGGCAGTAGGAAGGAAAGCAAATGCTGCTCGTAGATCTCTATAAACAATATCAGATGATTGAGAGCCAGTTTTTTCCCCTGTAAATAAGAAGGTTGGAAATCATTTGCTTTAGCTGATTTTAGTGGCACAGAGTCTTCCTTTCTTTTTGTCTTTTATTTATTTGCTTTCCTTTGTTTCTCATTAATACTACTCCAGGAATGTGTCTCTTATGACACTTCACAGTATCACAGTATAAGCAAGGTTGGAAGAGACCTCAAAGATCATCAAGTCCAACCCATCACCACAGACCTCAAGAATTCTTAAAGGCAATGCCCTATCATCCATAACTTTAAACATATATATATATATACCATTCTATGATTCTATAAAAGAACATACTTAGAACTCATGACTTTATTAGTAACTGTTACAATACAAAGAGCAGGTCTTAAGGAGGTACCAGGTAGTGTCTGATTTACATTGAGACACTCATGCTGTGTTTGTTGACCTACTAGAAACAAGTGGAAAAAACATTAAGGGGCAGGGGGAGTGAGGGGGGGAGATTTTGTAAACCTGTTTAATGAAATTATTCTGCATTTCTGCNCTCTGAGCATCTTCATGGCCTCCTCTGCACTGGCTCCAACACTTCCATGTCCTTCCTGTGCTGTGGGCTCCAGAACTGTACACAGTACTCCAGATACCTTCTTCCATGTTTCACTGGCATCTTGCTGGCATCAAATTGTAGTTTGCGAACCATACCTGGAAGCAATACAAAATGGTGCAGCTCTGAGGACCTCACAAGAAATACACCTCTCAATCTGATCTTTACATCTGCCACATTCATGCTCATTAGCTGGTTAGCCAGGGGTGTAAGAAGCCTGAACTATGCTTTCAGAAAAGCCTTTGAAACTAATGGCTTTATTTTAATATAATCCAGGCACAAATTGTTGTGAGATCAAGCTCATGATCTGTTCAGAGGGAAAGCAGCAGCATCTTTCTTCTTTGTGATGTAAATGTAGTTTTTAATTGGGAAAGTTTATTTAAAAACAAGAATAGTATCCAATGATCAGCAGCATCTTTGGACATATGTAATTCTTTCAGACCTGGTATAAGGTCTTCCTTGAGTTGATGTGTTAAGGTAGGCCCTGAGATGTTTATCAAGGCTACAGATGTTGAAATATCTGACAAGGGAAACCTTAAATGCACCACAAGGCTCTGAGCAATCTGAAGAATGACTCAAGTGCCTAAATATGCATTTGACTAGGATGGTAGTGTTGAAAGCAAGGTTTAATGTTGATCTTTATTTCCAGTACTATGCTATTATTGAAAAAGTATTTTTTATAATACTGGTTGTCATAGGTTAAAAAGAAAAAAAAAAAAAGAGGATGAATCTGGTCACCTTTAAGAGTTACACATTTGTGTGTATCAAGAGGAATTTTAAATCATGTTTGTCCATCTGCAATATGTTCCCTACAAACACATCATGTCAGATTCTCCCATGTCTGGGTTGGGAGATTTATTGTGGAGTGGCAAATCCTGAATGCATGGCTGCAAAACATGGAAGTGTAATGAGCAGAAGATGAGAAAAATTCTCTCAGACTGTGTAATGCTTTTTTTTTTTCTCTCTTGCTATCCTTCAGTGTCATGCCTTTTATTCCTTTCTGCAACTGCCTTCCTGGTTTTCTAAGGAAGCACTTTCTTAACCCCTCTTTCTTAAAGGAAGACAATCTGCTTGCCTCAGTTTCTGTAATCTGTACAAGATCAGGCTGTAGGCACAACTGATTTGCCTTCCTCATAGGAAAAGTTGAGAACAGCCATTTTTCCCATGCAGATATGGGGCTGACTTTTAAAACATGCTACATGGGAGGATTCGCTCCAAATCCAGCACATAAGACTTGTAAATGAGTCGATGTGATTTGAGCAGCTTGTTCTAAGTCACTTGGGAGAGGTCACTCTCAAGAATATTTAAAGATACACATCTCAATTAATAATGCAAAGTCTTGGCTCTTGTTTCACAAACAAGAAGAATTTCCTGCACTAGACAGAGGAAAAAAAAAAAATTATTCCTACCTAGAAGATAAAGCAGAGTTTCAGAGATTGCAACAAGTCCCTTCTGAAATCTCCCTTCCTCAGTAAAAAGCAAGGGCAAGGGGGTTCTGGGGAACTGTTGAATTGGCTAATTTAGCCTGGTGTATACACCACGAAAATATAACTAACCCAGGAAAAGGCCTTTCACAGAATCCATTTACAGGCACAACGTGAGGTCAAGTTGTAAATTGCTCAGCCAGGTTTGTTTAGCCCAGCCTTGATGGATCAGGAATTGCTGACGTTTTCTGCCAGGTCCATATTTGCTCAGATGGTTCTGGAAAGGTAAGCAGTGCTTTCCATTGCACAGGGAAAGGTTTTGAAGGGTATGGCTGCTTGGGCTTAGCCATCCAAGCAGGGAGCAGAGGCATGCATGTGCTGCCTACCCCGGGAATGCTAAGTGAACCTGAAAGCCTCCCAACATCTGGCTGCAGCTTGCCTTTGTTTGCTTTAGGCTTTCCATACAGACGACCACCCTGGCTGAGAGAGCAGGGATGGACAGGGCGTCTCCACGCATGGCTGCCGAGATGTGGGGAGGTTTTTGTACCAGCCATGTCTTCAGGGGTGGGGAGAGAGGCTCCGGGTTCAGAGCATTTGCTCACATCATGCCCCTGGCACAGCGGGAGCAGCCATTCGCACTGCATTCCATCGCACTAAATGTCTCTGTAGAGCATCATCTGCCCTGTCCCACCCAGGGCTGTGCTGAAGGCTAAAGAGACTTCTGACATACTCCATGCTCCTCAGACAGCACACAGCTTTCTTTGGACATTTGGTCTGGAAGTGAACATTTAGCCAGCATTTGCAGAATACCTTCAGGGAGGGATGCTCTTTGCTTTGTTTCAGGGGTTCTGCTTCTAGTTTTGGTTGAGAAGAGAGATGGGAAGAGTGAAGTGGAGAAGAGAAAATCCCAAATGTGTCAAAATTAGACTGCTACACACCAGGCAGTTTCTGGAAAGTGACTTCTGTTCGTCTCAGATCTGATGCTGCCAGTTTCTCCCTCTTAGGATTCAGTTTGATACAGAATTCTACCATTTGGTGCTTTTAAGAGAATTAGAGATCTTGGATGGCTTACTTTTAACATACTGCACAGTCTTGAAGAAAATTAAGAAGCCTGACTTCTGGTAGTAGCAACAAAGACCTGTCAAGGAGCTTCTCCAGCTTCTCCTAATACCACACAAGACAAATATTTGTTAGAATTAGTATCTTCTACTGTACCCTTGCTATAGGTGGAGAAAAGCCTTTCACATTCCATAGCACAAGCCTTCGTCAGGTATGAAATAGAAGCAAGGACTTTAAAGATCTGTACAAGACCTCAGCAACCCAAAAAGCCTTTTTCCTCCCCCTAAATCTGTTACTTGGTGCTAGCAAGCCTATCATCTGCTCCTGCAAACTTAGCTTGTTGGGTCTGTTCACAGCTGTAACCGTGTCATGATTTGCCTTCCAGAGACTAATTCCTTGATCGCTTTGGCATCAAAGTGAAAAGGGCATTTAAGCTTGCAGGATGCTTTTGATGCATCCAGTCGTGCTCTCTCCCATCCGTTTGACCGAGGCGCAGTTTGCACCACGGTAATGACTTTTCCAGCCCTTCCCATTGACGTTAGCAGAGCTCCCTCTTGTGGCTGAAGCCAACCTCTCCCCTGCACACCTCCAGCTCTCGGGCACCTTTAGCTACCCTTCAGCAGGTCTCCTTGAAACTATTTTCCTAACAGCTGACANTGTGATCTGCTCTAGGTGATGCTGCTCTGGCAGAGGGGCTGGACCAGATGAGCTTTTGAGTTTTTCCAGCCCCTGACATTCTATGATTCTGTGATAATTGTTTTGGCTGGAAAAGATCTTCAAGATAGATTCCAACCATGAACCTGACACCACCATGGCCCAGCGTGTCCTATCCACATGTTTCTTGAAGATCTCCAGGGACAGCAACCCCACCACCTCCCTGGGCAGCCTATTCCAAGACCTGACCATTGAATATCCTTCAAATCACTTTTAGATTTAAAATTTAGCTGTTTGGAATCCAGCTTATCCCTTTTCAGTGGGGGGAAAAAAATAAATCACATTTATTGATGACAAAGGAACTATTCTTGCTTTTAGGCTACTTGCTCTGCTATATTTTTGCTTTTATATGATATGCAGCTGAGCCTCAAGTTGAGACACTTGACAGTCTGTCTGAACTAACATTGCATCATATTTAGTTGGAAATCAGTTTTGCTCACAGATGAAGCACATAACCAGTCCTTGCATGTGACATCTCCCTTTGCTTGGGCCTCCTTCAACTGAAAGAGTCTGTGCCAAATCCAACAAGTCCTTTCAGTGGTGCTATGCAATCTGTAAGCTGTACTAGGGCTAAGCAAAGATCCCAGGACATTTTGGGATAGAATTCAGGGGCTTTTTTGCATTACAAATTCATTGTTTAAAAGCTGACAAGCCACACAGCACTGGAAATGAAGGATAAATGTAAATCACTTCAGACTGATGATGGAACACGTCACAAAGAAAAAAAAAAAAAGGAAATAAGAAGACAGTTTGAATCCAGGCGCTGAGAGGAAATCAAGCACTCTGAATTCATCACACCCAAGCAGATCTCTTCCAGCAGCTCTGAGGATAACAAAGTTCCTTGCAAACTGCTGGCAAAAGACACTTTCAGAGAGCGCAGCTATGCCAAGCCCTAGTTCAACACATGGTGGCAGTAAGGGACTGGCTCTGGAAAGGCTGAGAGTGAGCGCAGACCAGCACTGTCCTCAGCGCAAGGACATCTGTGCCTTCCCGAAGGGGAGAAGAAGTTTTCCAGCTCTTTACATAATAGATCATGGAGCAAAGATGTTCTTTTCTGAGATGTGACTCTGAGGAATGGCATTCCAGCAATGTCTCTTCTCCCGTGGTGCTGTGGGACCAGCTGCTTGCTTTCTTGTTTACAGTCCTCGGGCAAAGTGGATGCTTGTTTGCAGGTTGTACTTTCTTCAAATCAGCCCTTAGACATTCTCTTAGCACTGAGGGCTTGAGCCATGAAGTCAGCAAGCTATTTAAGTCATGAAGGTTTAAGAGGAGTCCTTGGAAGCTGTCCTCTCTTACATGAGCATTCAGATGATGAGGCTGGATCAGCAGCTTGCACCTGTGCAGTCTCCCTAGCTCAAGCACTGCTGTGTTATTAAGCACAACAGCTTCAACAGAAAGCCATAGTTCAGTGGTATGAAGTTACCAGCCATGATGCAAGGCAGGAAGAAGGATGCAGAGGTAACATGGTGACCATCAAACCATTATCCAGGGGCAGGGCAAGGTCAACTGCTGTGTTTGAAAAGAATAAAGTTACCCCACCCTATTATTATTTTTTTTTTAAAGGAAAAAGCAGTAGGTGATAGCATGTGAGAATGTGAGGCATGCTCTGAGGCAGATGTTTAAATCCCCCAGGCATGGTCATCTTATCATTATTTCCTCCTGGTTAGCCTAGATAGCACTATGGTGGTGGCTAGGGATGCTCCACTGCAAAACCAGCAAGTGTGTGCCAGGAGGTGGCACCTCAAAATAGTGTAGTGACAGTAAGGCTCACTATATCCACCTGTCTGTGAGCAGCCAGGAGCTGCTTTATCCATAAAGATTTAACTCTTTTAACCTGTAATTGCAGCAGGGGTCAGTCAGTTAAGTCAGTCCCTCTGTATCATGCTCTACAGCCCATACAGGCGATGCAGTTGACATTCCAATTGTAGTCTCAGCATTCAGACAGTTTTTTTAGGTGAATAGGTGGCCTCCTCTCAGAACTCCTAATTGATAACTAATGCAAAATGCTTTCTGCAGCTTATGCTCCACTGATTTTCTCTTTAACCAGTCCTGCCTTCCTGACATGAACCACCACACTTACGGTGATAGAGGAGAAATCCCCATTTCAATCCTGATATCTTTTTCTTGTCTGATTGTTTCTCTGTCCAGCAGGATATAGATACATTTCATCACAAGACCACCACTTATAATTTAATTATCAGGTGATTCCAGCTGGCTGAGAAGAACAAATCTTCTCATTCACAAAGCCAAACTGATGGCACTTTTGAGGTGGAGCCTGAAGGATCCTGTTGTCAGATGTTCAAGCACCATGCTCGGTATTTCTCTGTTTGGATTGCTCAGACCAGCATGTTTCAGATACATCTACACCATCATGACCAGAACTGCCAACATTTTGGGAGAAGGCAGGTAAAAGGTGAAGGCAGTCATGCTAGCTATGTACAGATCACTCAGCCCCATCAGCAGTGACCACCTTCCAGCCCAAGCTCAGCCACATGCATAGTAAATCCCCAGCGCTTCCCGGTTAAGCTGATAGCTCTTCATTAACCTATTTAAGTGGTTTATGCTGTCCCAGCTCATTTTGACCAACACAGATCAGTAAGCACTTGCTTGATTAGCCAGGAGAGGTAATCTCTGAGACTGGAAGATCAAAGAGAAGAGATGGGCCAAGGGTGTGATATGACACAGGGCCATAGCAAACACAGCAGGTACCTTTAGCTTAGTATGGGCTCCAAGTCCTCCTCCACACCCTCATCACCAACAGCTCTTTAAACCTCAAAAAACCAAGCCTGCCTCCTTCCTGCCCTCCATGAGGACACAACATCCCTAAGTTCAAGTGCTGTGCTCCTGTCAGCTGTCACACAAGACACCTCGAGGGAGCCCTGGCAAAAGGTCACTTGATAAATATGTTTTTCTGTTCCGTTTCCAGGACACAGCCCAGGCACCTTTTGAAGTCAGTGCTTTGGCATGAGCTCCACCAGTCCTCAAGGAGTTGAGTTACCCAGAGCCTAGGTTGCTCCTCCAAGAGTGCTGCCAAGCTGAAACAGAGCACCACGACCTCAGCTCCTCATGCTCCCCTGATGAGCAAGACAGGTGGTAGATGACAGGAGATAAGAGTGTAAACCAGGCAGCCCAGAGCATGTCAGGCACATTTCACAACCCCCTTGATTAAGGTTAATGAGTACCTGCCTGCTTTCCATCAGGCATCTGCAGCCACAAAAAAATGCCAAAGCCCTCCTTTTACTTTTCATAATGAGGGCTGGCTGACAGCCATCCAAGGGAGGTGGCACTGCTTCAGTAAATGAGGAAGACAGATCCATGCACCACCCCAGTTACCTAATGGAAACGAGCGAACAAGGAACTGATCTCTGATTAATGCTCTCATTAGCTCGCAGAAAGAACAACCAAGAGCCAGACAGATTTAAATTTTATTTGAACACCATCTGTGCCTTTGTCTGACTTCCTCCAATTCAGGGAATCAGTTAGGAGGTACCAGTTAAACATGAACCACCTCACAGTGCGAGCAGCAGTGGTTGGAGATTTGGCCCCCGGGTTCACTGGGCATAAAATAGGACAGGCTTGGGTGAGACTTTATTTGTGCTGGTGAATAAAGGAGAACCAAGCTTATGTTAGCAGCTGGGATAAATATCAATGCCATGAGCTTCTGCTCTACAATGGTTTCTAGCAATGTGGGGGGAGTCACCTGATTAGTTCAGATTTACCACACTAAGACAAAAATAATTACCTCAGTAACGACTTAATAGGACTGATTTGATTTTAGTTTTTTTTTTATTTTAAATATAGCATGAGCCTCAAAACCCTTTGGATTTAAAGACCTTGTTTACAGGAGTATTTCAAGCACAACATCTGTTGGTCATGGGTAAGCATGTCCCTCCACATGTATTACCATTTAGGGCAGCATCTGAAATTAAAAAAGCCAAATTTAGCTATAACTGAATAAAAGAGCCAGCTAATATCTTGTGTATTTATGGAGGAAAATTGGGAAATTAGGGTAAAGATTACCTCAGATGAAAACAAACAAGAGAACAACAACAGTAAGGCTTAACCACATTTCTTTGCTGTGCCTTCACTTTAATTCTGCATTTCTGTGGGTTTATGAAGCCCATACCTTAATATATTACTTTAAAAGCTGATTTTCAGCTTTTATCTTCTGTGAGGGCTTTTCCCCAGAGTCTGCCCTGTGCACTGCACAACAAGAAGCCTGCTAAAGTTGGCAAGATTAGCCTCAGCACAGAGCAACAAGGAATTTCAGAAGCTCATCCATGAGACCATTTTCAGTGCCCAGCAGCAGCTGGGTGCTCCTCCACACCACCACCAGGCCAGGCTTGTAAGAAGTAAGGGGATGTAGATGGAAATATCATTTCCACAAAGTATACATAGAACAGCTCCCAGCATGTGCTGCACATACAGCACTTATCCAAGGCACAGTCACCCCCCAGCCTCCCCCATTTTCCTCTTAACACATCCTGCAAAAGGGCTGCAGGTTGGCCTGGTTATTCATGTCAATACAGAAACCAGAGGGATGCTATTTCTTACCTGCCTGCACATTTTGGTTGTCAGAGTCTGTTTGTCACTCTGGGAAAAGTGTATCGTGTAGTTTTAGAAGAGTTAAGACATTTACAGTGAGGGTGGTGAGACACTGGCACAGGTTGCTCAGAGAGGTTGTGGCTGCTCCCTCCCTGGAGGTGTTCAAGGCCAGGTTGGACGAGACCTTGAGTAACCTGTACTAGTGGGAGGTGTCCCTGCCTGTGGCAGGGGGTTGGGACTAGATGATCCTCGAGGTCTCCTTCCAACCTTATCATTCTATGATTCTATGATTCTGAGTGTGAAGTGGAAGAGGCATTTTGATAGAGGTTAGACCTGAGAGCCTGTGCTGAGGACCAAAGCCTCTTCCTTCTCACCTTGCTTTCCCTAATTATTTTTCCACTCATCAACTTAATTTCATAGGTACAACCAAGCCTTCATCACACGCAAGAGAAAACCCTTCNAATATCATTTCCACAAAGTATACATAGAACAGCTCCCAGCATGTGCTGCACATACAGCACTTATCCAAGGCACAGTCACCCCCCAGCCTCCCCCATTTTCCTCTTAACACATCCTGCAAAAGGGCTGCAGGTTGGCCTGGTTATTCATGTCAATACAGAAACCAGAGGGATGCTATTTCTTACCTGCCTGCACATTTTGGTTGTGAGGGTCTGCTTGTCACTCTGGGAAAAGTGTATCGTGTAGTTTTAGAAGAGTTAAGACATTTACAGTGAGGGTGGTGAGACACTGGCACAGGTTGCTCAGAGAGGTTGTGGCTGCTCCCTCCCTGGAGGTGTTCAAGGCCAGGTTGGACGAGACCTTGAGTAACCTGTACTAGTGGGAGGTGTCCCTGCTTGTGGCAGGGGGTTGGGACTAGATGATCCTTGAGGTCTCCTTCCAACCTTACCATTCTATGATTCTATGATTCTGAGTGTGAAGTGGAAGAGGCATTTTGATAGAGGTTAGACCTGAGAGCCTGTGCTAAGAGGACCAAAGCCTCTTCCTTCTCACCTTGCTTTCCCTAATTATTTTTCCACTCATCAACTTAATTTCATAGGTACAACCAAGCCTTCATTACACACAAGAGAAAACCCTTCCCACTCCTCTCACAGGCTCACAGGATGTCAGGGGTTGGAAGGGACCCAAAGAGATCATCAAGTCATAGATGGCTTTGCCATTGCCCACATCAACCAAAACAAGGCCTTTCCAAAGAGAGACTTGCTCACTTGTCTCCTTAAAGCTCTGGAACACAGCTCACACCTTTACAGGGGGATTGGAATAAGCAGAAATCAACAAATGATAATGAATGAAGTAATGAGATAGAGCTGCAGCAGATCGGGCAAAGGATGCACGCAGGTGTCGCAGGTGGAGTCAGACAAACATCCCCACCCCAAGCAACTCATTATTCTTCTGAAGTTCAAGTGCAAGCCTTATTAGCTCTGGACTGAGCCCAACTCTCTTTGCCATTAGCCAAGCTGTGGACTATCTGGCCTTTGCCTGGCATTGGCTGTGAGGTTAGAACTCTTGGTTCCTGCATTTTTGCTTAGTAAAACAGAGCCAAGTGCTCTCAGGCTTTTGTGCAACCAGGTCCTGGTGCTGTGGTCCCTAATAAAAGATGTTCTTTCTCTGCTTTGTAAACACTCTGCTCTCAGCCTTTTATTGTTCTGCAGAAAGAGAAATGTGCCATAAAATACGCATAGGCAGGGTATCAATTTCCTCACATTGATTTTTGAATAAGAGGATTGTTCATTTAATATTTTTATTTGATTACTTTGTTAAATGTATTGATTTGCAGCAGAAGCTTACAGAAGAAATAGGATGCCCATGACTCATGCCTATTCTTCAGCAAGAATCCCCATTAGATAATACACTATGCTAAGAATTGCAGCTGCTGAGGCTTAATTGTGATTAATTTATTCCCTCCCTTAGAGTGGATTAAACTTAATATTTGCAAGTGGTTTAATCCTTTCTTGATAAAACAACTCTGAACTGTCTGGAGCGTGGATATGTTACAAATTATGGCAGGAATAAGTCTGTTTTACTAAGGGTATGTTGTAAATGACAGGAAAAGATTACTGTCAAATAACAGATTAACATTTCAGAGCTTTGTGTGCTACACTGGGATATGGCAGTGAAAACATTCATGCAGCCACATCAACACCAGCACTGTTGAAAAGGAAAATCAGTAGCATCCCATCTAGTCTGCAGACAAACAATGATAGGTAGAGAATCATAGAATCACAGAATCATGGCATGGTTTAAGTTGGAAGGGACCTCAAAGGTCAGCCAGTTCCAAGCCCCTGCCATAGGCAGGGACACCTCCCACTAGAACAGGATGCCCAAGCCCTCATCCAACCTGGCCTTGAACACCTGCAGGGAGGTTGTAGAGAGAGCACAGAAGCACAGAATCACAGAAATACATTCTGTGATCTGTGCTCCACAACCTCCCTGGGCAGCCTGTGCCAGTGTCTCACCACCCTCACTGCAAACAACTTCCTCCTAACATCCACTTTCAATCTCCCCTCTGCCAGTTCAAACCCATTGCCCCTTGTCCTGGCATTACAAGCCCTTGTCAATAGTCCCTCCCCAGCCCTCCTGTAGCCCCCTTCAGATCCTGGAAGGCCACTCCAAGGTCTCCTGGAAACCTTCTCTTCTGCAGACTGCAGAGCCCCAACTCTTGTAGCCTGTCCTCAGAGCAGAGCTGTTCCAGCCCTCTGAGCATCTTCATGGCCTCCACTGGACTTGTTCCAACAGTTCCATGTCCTTCTTGTGTGTGGGGCTCCAGAACTGTACACAGTACTCCAGATAAGGTCTCACAAGAGCAGAGTAAAAGGGCAGAAATGGGCATCTTGGAGACTGTCAGTGCCAGAGTTTGGCCACTCAGTCAGTTTGCTCTCCTATCCACTCCCCCTAATTGCACAGGGCACAAACAGAGGCCCCCAGATGTCCACACAGAGACAGACAGGCACGTGTACAAATAATCACAGATGGCACAACCATGCTCCTGAGTCAAACCCAGAGAGCAGGAAAATAAGTGGCCTTGGGGTAAGTGAGGTGTTGGTGACCTTAATGTTTGTGATGGTGAAGCTGACTTCACGTGGGCTAATTGAACATGGGGAGGGGGGAAGAAAAAAGGTCACCTTTTAGAACAACTTGCTCAGTCTGCAGAGCAGAGCTGGTGAAATAGCAGGAAATGTGAATAAGGGAGCTCCACCAGCCCTGTGTTCTTACACTCTCCATTAAAACACTCAAGCAGAGCTTGAGTGGCACTAGTGACTGCTTTTGTAGTCTGCATCATTAAAAACCAGGAGGGAACAGAAATACAAAAGTAAAAGATCACCTGGATCCCAGGTGTGTTTAACACAGCTTGAGGGGAAAAAATGCAAAAGTAAAGGATCCCCTGGATCCCAGGTGTGTTAAACACAGCTTGAGGGGAAAAGATACAACAGTAAAAGATCACCTGGATCCCAGGTGTGTTAAACCCAGCTTGCTTTACTTCTACATCTAAACTTTAGCTTTTACACCTTCTGTGCAGAATTAGCTGCCAATAACTGGAGGTGCTCACAGCTATTCCTGCCATGTGCAGAGGTGGGCAGAGAGTGGGTAGAGTTAAAAATTACAAGCAGAATTTGTGCTTCTCAAAGCCACATTGTCTGTGCACTTTCCAACCAACTTGTATGCTGAAAGCTCTACACGAGTGGCTCGAAGCAGAAGGGTTTGGGGTGTTTCCCCCCCCCCCCCTTCTGCTGTTTAAATTCTGTTTATTTGCTGAAAATTGCTAGAATTCAGATATGAGAATGCTGCTGGCACAAAAGGAAAGGAGGAAGAAAATTGAAGCAGATGTTTCAAAAAAAATCAGGGCACTGAAAAAATAGTGGAGACGAAGCCTGCATTTTGTCATGTTTGTTGCAGAGTGAAGCATGCACAGACCACAGCAGAGTATTTATTTGCAATTCTATTAAGTTAATAAACCTAATAAATGGTCTGAGGAGAAGCAAGGAAGACAGCAATGAGGGAGTCAATAAGAAACACATCGGATGAGAGGTTTCTCAACAAGGCTCTTTAGAGCCATTCACACAACCTTGTGCATCTCTAAGTGCCCAGGTACTCCAGCTCTACTAGGAGGCACCAAGGGCCCCAGCAAAGATGCTGGCTGAGCATCCATGGCTGCCACTGGGTCAGCTTGCTCAGCTTTATGGGGGTATTTAGCTGGCTGCAGAATTCTTTATGCAGAAAGCAAGCAGGTAAAGAATGCTCAACAGGAATGTTGCCTGTCTCACATGTCCCTTGTGCTGGTATCTCTGCTCTGCCCACAAAGCACAGCACTGCTCTTGAAGTCTCCTTCTGCCCTTTTGCACTTAAAGAGCTCAGTTTAAAAGTTATTTCTAAGAACACATGAACCATGTTTACTGTTGCAGGTTACTTGGAGACATCTCAGAGCTTTCTGAGCCTTGTCCTAGACTCTTTAATCTCAGGTTGCACATATGGATGCTGAACTAGCAAAGCCTGGCTCTGGGAGGGGTGAATGGTACCCTGGAGCACAGGGGTCCCATGTAGCCAAGGCAAAGGGTGAACCACAGCAGGACATGGCACAGTGGCTTCTGTCATCTGCTCTGGAAGCTGCAATGTGAGTGGAAAGTGGGATGTTTGCAGGAGCTGCCT
>WBNM01005960.1:37178-51613 GCA_013399055.1 Ramphastos sulfuratus | reverse complement strand
ATCACCTGGATCCCAGGTGTGTTAAACCCAGCTTGCTTTACTTCTACATCTAAACTTTAGCCTTTACACCTTCTGTGCAGAATTAGATGCCAATAACTGGAGGTGCTCACAGCTATTCCTGCCATGTGCAGAGGTGGGCAGAGAGTGGGTAGAGTTAAAAATTACAAGCAGAATTTGTGCTTCTCAAAGCCACATTGTCTGTGCACTTTCCAACCAACTTGTATGCTGAAAGCTCTACACGAGTGGCTCGAAGCAGAAGGGTTTGGGGTGTTTCCCCCCCCCCCCCCTTCTGCTGTTTAAATTCTGTTTATTTGCTGAAAATTGCTAGAATTCAGATATGAGAATGCTGCTGGCACAAAAGGAAAGGAGGAAGAAAATTGAAGCAGATGTTTCAAAAAAAATCAGGGCACTGAAAAAATAGTGGAGACGAAGCCTGCATTTTGTCATGTTTGTTGCAGAGTGAAGCATGCACAGACCACAGCAGAGTATTTATTTGCAATTCTATTAAGTTAATAAACCTAATAAATGGTCTGAGGAGAAGCAAGGAAGACAGCAATGAGGGAGTCAATAAGAAACACATCGGATGAGAGGTTTCTCAACAAGGCTCTTTAGAGCCATTCACACAACCTTGTGCATCTCTAAGTGCCCAGGTACTCCAGCTCTACTAGGAGGCACCAAGGGCCCCAGCAAAGATGCTGGCTGAGCATCCATGGCTGCCACTGGGTCAGCTTGCTCAGCTTTATGGGGGTATTTAGCTGGCTGCAGAATTCTTTATGCAGAAAGCAAGCAGGTAAAGAATGCTCAACAGGAATGTTGCCTGTCTCACATGTCCCTTGTGCTGGTATCTCTGCTCTGCCCACAAAGCACAGCACTGCTCTTGAAGTCTCCTTCTGCCCTTTTGCACTTAAAGAGCTCAGTTTAAAAGTTATTTCTAAGAACACATGAACCATGTTTACTGTTGCAGGTTACTTGGAGACATCTCAGAGCTTTCTGAGCCTTGTCCTAGACTCTTTAATCTCAGGTTGCACATATGGATGCTGAACTAGCAAAGCCTGGCTCTGGGAGGGGTGAATGGTACCCTGGAGCACAGGGGTCCCATGTAGCCAAGGCAAAGGGTGAACCACAGCAGGACATGGCACAGTGGCTTCTGTCATCTGCTCTGGAAGCTGCAATGTGAGTGGAAAGTGGGATGTTTGCAGGAGCTGCCTGCCAAAAGCTCCCCAGAAATACCTGGTGTGGCTGTGTTCAAACACCCAATACACTGTCCTTGCCAGTGTGATATGTTTCTGAGTGGCCTTAATGCTTCTAAATCCACAGCTTTGGTTAAAAGATGATGAAAATTGGAGTTTTACAATGGCTGATGTTATACTAAGCTCAGTGAGGTGGCATCAGCATGCAGAGGGTGCCCAGCTGCCACAGGTGCCTGCTGAGGCTGGTGTCACTGGGAAGAGGCTCCCTTCTCTTCTGAACAAAATTTGTGGTTCTTAGGGAATGATTTATTAGTTTGTCTTTTATACAAGTTGAGGGCAAATCACTTTGTTTTCTAATTTTGCTCCATTTGTTTTCTTTCCATCTGTCCCTCCCTCAACACCAGACCTAAAAATAGAAAAGGAGTCAGTGTCCCCCAAAGAGAGGAGAGGGATCCTGACAAACATTTCCCTAACTGTAGTGTGCAGCCATCAGCTGTGGAATTTATTCACATCAAACTGACTGATTTATTCTCTATTTGTCCTAAATAAAAGTAGCTTAGATATTGGCAAACATTTGGTTGAGAGCTACTGATTGCACAGCCAGGGATGGAAAGTTCTTGAGGAAGAGAGCTCGTCTGGGCAGCACTGCTGAGGTATCATTTTCTCCTGCAGGCTTCCATTCCCTGGTTGCTTAAAAAAAAGGTGCAGTCAGAAGAGTTAATTTTGCTTGCAATGAAGGTTATCCTCTGGTTTGAGAGCATAGAGGATACTGCAAGAAAGGGAGAGTTACTCTTTGGGTTTGTGGATCAGAAACTTTGTCTCAT
Organism: Ramphastos sulfuratus; assembly: GCA_013399055.1. NCBI lineage: Eukaryota > Metazoa > Chordata > Aves > Piciformes > Ramphastidae > Ramphastos > Ramphastos sulfuratus. The sequence continues at coordinate 49,599 of WBNM01005960.1, read as the reverse complement.
AGACTGACTTAGGTTGGAAGGAACCTGAGAGATCATCTACTTCAACCTCCCTGCCATGGGCAGGGACACCTCTTAGCTAGATTCAGCTCCTCAAGGCCTCACCCAACCTGACCTTGAACCCCCCCAGGGAGGAGGCATCCACACCCTCCCTGGGCAGCCTATTCCAGAGTTTCATCCCCCTTGTACTGAAGAACTTTTTTCCCAAAATCCACTCTAATCCTGCTCTCCCTCAGCTTCAAACCATTTCCCCTTGTCCTGTTGCCAGACACTCTCATGAAGAGTCTCTCTGCAGCCTTCCTGTAGCATCCCTTCAGGTAGCAGAAGGCAGCTCTAAGGTCCCCCATAGCCTTCTCTTCTCTAGGCTGAGCAACCCCAGCTCCCTCAGCCTGTGCTCATAGCAGAGGTGTTCCAATCCTTGCATCATCTTTGTGGCCCTCCTCTGGACTCTCTCCAGCAGCTCTGTGTAAGTTAATTCTCAGGAGATACACAACACCACCTGACAGATGTAAATGCCCCCAGCTCATGGGCCAGGACCCCAAAAGCCCACAGTTAGCAAGCCCTGGAGCAGCATCTCCCCACAAAGCACCAAGGGACCCAGGGCTGAGGTGCTGAAAAGCTGAGCAGCTGCTGCCCATGTTCAGTCTATTCTGTAGATAAACAAAGATTTAATTCTGCAATCCTGTTTAAAGCAGCATCTTTAGAGTGAACATATGTTTATGCTCATTATGCATATGTTTATTAGAGCTGGTCATAATGTTTTGACAGGGAAGTCCAATGAAAAAAAGCAGTTTTGTCAAAACTGAAATGTTCTGCTGGATTGTTTCAATTTCTCCTTCTCAGTAATAGTAAAATATTTAACTTTGAGGCAGTAAACATTTTGCTTCAATCTTCCTATCACAGTAGAATATTAAGAGTAGTGTAATGCTTCCTTATTATTGAAGCAAAACATTCCAGTTTCTGATTAAACACTTCAGACAATCTTCTTTTCCAGAGGGTTTTTCTAGCATCTTTTCTCTCCAGGATTAAAACTAGTTCCAAAATTTAGTCTGCCCTTCCCTGTAGAGAGGAAAAGCAGCCCAGGGTGTCCTTGTGACACCTCTGCCTGGATGGCAACAACTAAGCCCATGAAACAAAGCTTTCCTGAACTCACTTTCCCTGCTTGAAATCAAGAGTTTTACCAGCTCCCATGGTTTTACCAGAAGCCTCCTGCTCCATGCTTTATTTTTAGAGATGAGCTCCCTGTATCTATTGATTTATAGGAAAGCCAACACGAGCAGGACACACAAGCATCAATAAGTCACATACACTGCTGCCCATTGTGGGGTTTGAATGGCAATAATCTAGAGCACAACCCAAGGGGCTCAGAAACCAGGAGTCAAGCAAGAAGAGCCCAAATGTATCACTTTTGAAAAGCCTTATGCTCAGTTCATGATTTTTCTTGGCTCTGACAGAGGATTTCCAAGGATCAGAGGCTGACAGTGCTATAATCTTCCCTCTGTTTCTCTCACTGCATGTTGCACTCAAGATTACTTTTTTTTTCCCCTGCACATGCTCCCTTTAGTCCTGTCTGAACAGAGTCCTGTGACAGCCAACTTCACCTCCTCTGTTCTTAGAAAAGGCCATTTTAGAGAAAGCCTAAGCAGCAATTTTTGCCTACATGAAAGAAACAACAGCAAAAAAACCCAAACCACCACACAAACAAACAAAACCCCAGCACTAACAAAACCTTAAACCAAACAAAGTAATAGTTTTTTGTTTTCTTTGGCACTAAGGTGAATCACTTCACTATGGCCTGAGCTCTCAGAGTCAGAGCTAGATTCCAGGGAGCAGAGGATGAGGCAGAGTAAGGCAGTGGCAGCACCACAAATCCAAGAGCTCTTGCAAGGAAAACACAGCACAGTGTGAAGGTCTCACCACTGCCTGGCTTCAGTCTCAGCAGCAATTGTTGTTATGGTGTGCACAGCCCTTATTTAACTTTTGTCTGTGTACCAGGCAGAAGCCTTCAGCAGGCAGGGCCACAAAGATGCTCAGAGGGCTGCAGCAGCTCTGCTGTGAGGACAGGCTGAGAGAGTTGGGGCTCTGCAGCCTGGAAAAGAGAAGGCTTCCAGGAGACCTTGGAGTAGCCTTCCAGGATCTGAAGGGGCCCACAGGAGGGCTGGGGAGGGACTATTGACAAGGTCTTGCAATGACAGGACAAGGGGCAATGGGTTTGAACTGGCAGAGGGGAGATTGAAACTGGATGTTAGGAGGAAGTTGTTTGCAGTGAGGGTGGTGAGACACTGGCACAGGTTGCCCAGGAAGGTTGTGGACCACAGAAGCATAGAATGTGATTACATTCTGTGCTTCTGTGCTCCACAACCTCCCTGGAGGTGTTCAAGGCCAGGTTGGAGGAGGCCTTGAGCAACCTGTTCTAGTGGGAGGTGTCCCTGCCTATGGTAGGGGGTTGGAACTGGCTGAGTTTTGAGATCCCTTCCAATCTAAACCATTCTAGTTGTTTGAATTTCCAAAAAATGTTTCCAAAATTCATTTAAATTAATTTGATTAAATGTATATACCTTCTGCAAAGAGAGTTTTACCAACCGCATAGTAGAATCTGTGTGTTAATTGTAAATACGTTTGGGGGAATTTTCTTTATTTAATAAAAATATCTAATATTTTCTTATCAGCCTCATTACAATTCACTTATAACCCAGATTCATACCCCCTTCCACGACAGCTGATCAAATGTTTTAGAAGCTGTGAAGTCCTGGGAGTTAGCTGTCCTAACTGGAGGCACTGATGCCCTGAGGAGCCGTAGTATACAACAAGTGGGATATGAACCTTCACCCATGAAGAGAAGCTTCCATGTGCACACCAGAGAAGCTGCCACCTACATAGCAGTGCCCTTGATGTGACAGCAGCATTTTAGTTTTGAAGCCAGTTACCAGCTGTGCCATGGGCTTTGGCAAAGAATGTTTTTAGTAACCTGATAGACTTGAACATCAAGGATTCTCTTTTCCTTGCTTGAGGGTATACAGGTTGAGAGGTACCAACCAGGCAGCTAGAGATAAACTTAGGGATGNTATCTATATCTATATCTATATTTACATTGATATCTATATCTATATCTATAGCTACATCTACATCTACATCTAAATCTATATCTATATCTATACCTATACCTATATCTATACCTATATCTATATTCATACATACATTAATATATTTCTATGAATATTTTTATATTTATATATTTGTATTTCTGTATTTATATATTTATACATATATTTATATGTGCACACTATCTTCAATACAGTTGCTGTAATGATAGTAGACAATGTGGCCTTAAAGCCACTCAGAGCTTACTTACAACTATCATCCAAGTATATTTTCTAACCTGACCTCTTTGCCTTTCTGCTCTTTCCACTTCTGCCATATAAAACTTGGCTTAAAGAGTGTAAATCTCAACGAGTTCCTGCTTCTTGGCACATAGTGCAGCTGAGGTACACAAACTTGGTGAAGCAACTGCAAGAAACAGTAAATTCTAGAGAGAATTTATTCTGTGGTTTTTCTTTTTTTTTTTCCATATGATTGAAATAAGGAGGGAAAAATCACTGCAAGTGAGTTAATTCCAGGGTGGTTTTTGCAAGCTTCAGCCAGCTTGTTGTTCAAGCTCTCTTTATTTGAAGAGGAGTTATTCTCTGGTTTGGGAGAGAAATTGCACTGTCAGGAGGGTACATGGCTGGCTGTAGCTAAGCCAACACATTGAATGACAGAGCAATTTGATCAAGTTGACTTAATTGAAATGGTGCGCTGACAGCTTAGGGAATCTACCTCCAGTGCAGTCCAGTTCAATTTGGAAAGGCTGCTGGCAGTCAGAACATGTTCAATATCCAGATTGAATGTGTTGGGCAGGGCTCTGTTAACCACTCTATTAAATACTTAATAGGTGCAGCTTGTTAAAAGTAAACACTGACAGAAGTTCATTCAGAAGCTGCTTCTCTCTGGGTTTTGTGATCAGATGGGTCTGGAAACAGCTCTTCATTTTCTATCATGCTGGAAGGTTACTGATATTGCCTGGCTTTGAACATCCCCAGGGAGAAGGCATCCACAACCTCCCTGGGAAACCTCTTCCAGAGTCTCACCACCCTCCTACTGAAGAACTTTTTCCTAAGGTCCAATCTAAACCTGCTCTCCCTCAGCTTAAAACTACTTCCTCTTGTCCTATCACTAGATACCCTCACAAAAAGCCCTTCTCCAGCCTTCCTGTAGGTTCCCTTCAGGTATTCAGGAGAAGAGAAGGCTTCGACAAGACCTTGGAGTAACCTTCCAATATCTGAAGGGGGCTACAGGAAGGCTGGGGAGGGACTACTGACAAGGTCTGGCAATGACAGGACAAGGGGCAATGGGTTTGAACTGGCAGAGGGAAGATTTAGACTGGATGTTAGGAGGGAGTTGTTTGCAGTGAGGGTGGTGAGACACTGGCACAGGTTGCTCAGGGAGGTTGTGGCTGCTCCCTCCCTGGAGGGGTTCAAGGTCAGGTTGGACGAGGCCTTGAGTGCCCTGTACTAGTGGGAGGTGTCCCTGCGTATGGCAGGGGGTTGGAACTGGATGATCCTTGAGGTCCCTTCCAACCTTACCATTCTATGATTCTATGATTCTACTGGCATGCAGCTATATGCTCCCTCTGGAGCCTTCTCTTCTCTGGGAGCACCCCCAGCTCCCTCAGCTTATCCTCACAGCAGAGGTGCTCCAACCCTTGGATCACCTTTGTGGGCCTCATTCCAACAGCTCTTTGTCCTTCTTACAATGGGGATGCCAGAACTGGAAGCAGTTACAAATTAAACCACTAAAAAAATTCAGAAATTCCATGGAATATCCTTAATGCATTTTGAATTCAAGTATTCAAGATCAGCCATACTATAACAAAGAAAAAACAAACAAACAACACACAAAAAAGCAACCTTTGATTGTCCTTTTCATTTACATGAAGATCATTTCAGCAGTCTCAATGCAAATCCCAAGTACCTCAGTTCTCTTCTCCAGCAAGACCTATACTCTTACAGAAATGCATACATGGATTTGGCTGTGTGCATCACACCAGAGTGCAGCTTTCCTTGCTGTACCCTGCCAGAGGCTCACAGAATCACAGACACATGCAGGTTAGCAAAACTCCTCAGGATCACCAAATCCAACCTAGAGCCCTATTCTGCAAGATTCACCTTAAACCGTAGCCCCAAGCACCACATCCAAACCACCCTTAAACACTGCCAGGGTTGGAGACTCCACCACCTCCCTGGGCAGCTCATTCCAGTCCCTGACCGCTCTCTCTGTGAAAAAGTTTTTCAAGGGCTCTTGGCCTCTTATTTACAAGGTGGGATGGCAGGGAGTTGTTTGCTTTTCAGTTATAAACAGAACTGTCTGAAGCAAAAGGAATGACAGACAGCAGCTGAGGAATCTGGAGGTGGGCAACTGTTCACACTTTCATTCCAAGGTCAGGATCCAGTTAGCTATGCTAATGTGTTAGCCAGCATTCCCCTGGCAAGGCTGGGAGCTGGTCACATCAGGTAATTCTTCACAGTGTCTGGGGCCTCTCTGAGGTTCCTTCTATCATTGCAGAAGAATAATAGCTAAGGCACTTCCAATTGTTGCTTTTTTCCTACCCACTCTTCCTGCTGTCAGGGTACTTCACACAGTAGGTGACTTCCCAAGGTCATGTATACCAGGGGAATTTGAGATAGGAACTTTGGAGGACACTTCTTGACCTTTTCCCACTCCAGCCACAAGCAGTGACCCTAACAGGACATATCTGCAGGTGTGACTGAATGCCAGTGAAAAGTGCAGGGCAGCCTGAGGTGAGCTCATCTCCCTTTTGTGTCTCAATGAACTCCTTGGCTGGATGCTCACTGCTAACCCCAGCTCCTGAGGCAGAGAGCTGCACTTAAAAGTAGAAGTGATTGAAGAATGAAGTGTGTAGAGAAGAGGTCTCATGAGGAGCATCTGAGGGAACTGGGGTTATTTGACTTGGAGAAAAGGAGGCTGAGGGGAGAACTGGCAGGAGGCTGTAGTGAGATGGGGATTGGTCTCTTCTATCAACTAACTAGTGACAGGACAGGAGGAAATGGCCTCAAGTTGTGCCAGGGAAGGTTTATATTGGATATTAGGAAGAAATTCTTTACTGAAAGAGTGGCCAGGCACTGGAATGGGCTGCCCAGAGAAGTGTTGGAGTCACCATTCCTGGAGATGCCTGTAGATGTGGCACTTTGGGTACATGACTCAGTGGATGTGGTGGTGGTGGATTGATGTTTGGGCTTGACAATCTTGGAGCTCTTTTCCAGCCCTAGTAGGATGTGTAGCATCCTACTAATATAATACAGGGACATCAGTATTTTTGCAGGGGCTGTTGCTCAGCCTGGTTCTACCAAAGTGCTCTTATTTCAGGTTTTCACATTCTTTTCTGCCTGGGAAGAGCTGGGCTCAGGGTGGAGGTTTAGCAAGAAGAGACTCCAGATGTCAGTGGGTTTGACTGTACCTGTAAGTGGGCTTTAGAGCTGTCAGGGTTATGGCACACATAGCTCACTCTAAAAGGGTGTGGATGTTGTGTAGGATAGAGATGCTGAGATGTTGATACAGATGGCATGTTCTTGGAAGGAAGACAGCAGTGAAGTGTCCTTCAGATAAAAAATAGCATCAATATTTTATCTGCTTTATGCATGAGGCTTCTAATTGCTACATCGATTTAGCCTCTGTCAAAAATTTCACTAAAAGAAACACATAAAATGTTATTATTTTCTTTTCTAACATGGACTCTGGGTGCAGCTATATGCAGCTGTCATGTTTGAATGTAAACTTGAAGCATTCAGGAAAAAAAATAGTATAGCATGATGAAGACTGTTGAAGAGTACAGCATGGTGCAGACTGTAGCCTTTACATGGTGCAGGCTGTAGCCTCTGCACGGTACAGGCTGTAGCCTTTGCATGGTGCAGGCTGTAGCTTTGGCATGGTGCAGGCTGTAGCCTTTGCATGATGCAGGCTGTAGCTTTGGCATGGTGCAGGCTGTAGCCTTTGCATGGTGCAGGCTGTAGCTTTGGCATGGTGCAGGCTGTAGCTTTGGCATGGTGCAGGCTGTAGTTTTGGCATGGTGCAGGCTGTAACTTTGGCATGCTACAGGCTGTAGCCTTGGCATGGTGCAGGCTGTAGCCTTTGCATGGTGCAGGCTGTAGTCTTCGCATGCTGCAGTCTTTGCATGCTGCAGGCTGTAGCCTCTGCATGGTGCAGGCTGTAGCCTTTCTTCTAAGGTATCTTCTGTGAAGGAACCTGGAAAACTCTTCCATGTTCCCCTGCCTAGAGATCTGAGGCTCCTCTCTCATTAGAGGTGCTCCCTGCTGTTGTTTCCAAAACCAATGAATCTCAATAACCTCACATTCACTCCATTTTTAACCACCTGCTTTGGAAAGTTTTGGCATTTTGTGAATTTACAGAGACCATGCCAGGGCAATAAGAACCTAATGTTCCTGGAACACTGCTGGTTCTCACTGTGATTCTCTGTCTTGGCCAGTTGTGGAAGAAGTGGATACCTTCTGAAAAATGGTCTGAAATGAAAATGCTGAGGAATGAGTGAGAGTTCACATCATTTGCAGAGAGGTTGAATTAATGTGACTGACCATGGCTCGGGCTTTCTCCCAGCTGCAGAAAAAATGCTGCAGTGGTTTTCATCCTCCACCACATGGAGACCTCAGCTCTGCGTGGAAGAGGTGCAAGAGGTGCTTCTCCAGCTCACTGGCTTGCCTCTTTCCTCTCTTCTGATACCTCAAGTAGCATATGCACCTAACCACCAAACAGCTCAGTCTGGTCCTCTTCTTTCTATTTCAGAGCATCCCAACAAAGGTTGTTTGAGAGTGTGTGCTGGTTGGAGGCTAATTGGAATATTTTAATGAGAGAAATTAGATTATTGGCTGTGAAAAGAAAATAATAGTGATGTCTCTATTACCCATTTGTTCTGCTGGGGCACATGAAAGCAAGGACACAAACAGAGATAAGTCAGGCCCTGCCTGGCTTTTGTCATATGAACTCTTCTGTCTGAACCTGCAGATTTCCAACTAACCATTCTGCTTCTAACCCCCCTTGCTGACCTTTCCAGCTCACCCTGCATGTAAGAGAGATTCTGACATAAGGGAAAGAGATTCTGACATCATATAGAGTGATGTCTATGTTACCCATTTGTTCTGCTGGGGCACATGAAAGCAAGGACACAAACAGAGATAAGTCAGACCCTGCCTGGCTTTTGCTGTGTTAACTCTTCTGTCTGAACCTGCACATTTCCAACTAACCATTCTGCTTCTAACCCCCCTTGCTGACCTTTCCAGCTCACCCTGCATGTAAGAGAGATTCTGACATAAGGGAAAGGGTGGAAAGAAAGATGGAAGGGTGGTTGGAAACCCCTTTTGGGCAGTCTGGTTGCTGGAAGGGAGTTTGGTTTTCTGTATTACTTTAGATTTGTATATTACTGTATGTAGTTGTAAATACCTGTAATATATTGCCCATATATGCCTGTAAATGGTGCCAGCTGTAAATGTAAAGCTTCATTTCTTGACTTCCAGCTGGCTGAGTTAGTCTGGTTAACCCAGTGTGTGTGTGTGGGGGGAACTCCAGAACCACTACAGAGTGGCTTTGATATGTAAGAACCTCTAAGAGCCAAATCTGAGCCTATACCAGCTGCTATTTTCTTCAATGACTTCCACAGTAGTCACCACATCAGCTTCATACAACTGACTGTGAACCTCAGCATCCTTCTTTAAGCACTGACAATGTAATGCATTGCTGTAGGAATGTGTGATGGATCAGTACATAAACATCTAGTCCAAAGGCATTCTGAGACATGCAGAGTGGTCTTAAAATGTTTATCATCTAAACAACAACTGTGGCAAATAAATGGTTAAGTGAAGAGAGGATAAATGTTGAAGTTATTGTGCAATGATGTTTCTGACAGCACTGGCTTGGAGTAGGGAAATAAATGACTCTAAGGCAATGACTTGCAACAGAGCTGTGCTCTGCCATGGATAACACAGGCTGGTGATCTATTTCTGATTAAAATGGCTTGTTGGAAACCAGGGTTTGGAGTTCCACTTTGTAGTGGAGACACAGGTATTGGTAAAGAACTTCTGCAGCATAGTGAAGACTCTTCTCATTTCATCAACGTGCCAAGCTCCTGGGNACCTGGGCACACTGCTGGCTCATATTCAGCTCCTGCCTATTCCAAGCCCCAGATCCCTTTCTGCCAGCAGCTCTCCAGCCACACTGCCCCAAGCCTGTAGCATTGCTTGGGGTTGTTGTGACCCAAGTGCAGGACCTGGCATTTGGCCTTGTTGAAACTCATCCCATAATGTTGGCCCACTGGTCTAGCCTATCCAAGTCCCTCTGAAGAGCCTCTCTACCCTCATTCAGATCAACACTGCTCCCTAACTTGGTGTCATCTGCAGACATACTGCTGACATTCTCTATGCCTGATTCACAGATGCACAAGAAAGTAGAACAGCAATGCAGGGGGGAACTCTGTAGAACTTGCTCAGAGATGGGCACTCTTCATAAACTCTGTGCAGGTTTGGAGCTGGATGGTAGATGGTGAAAGGATTATTAAAGGCTATTTTCACTGGGTTTGGGCTCATCAGGTTTTGCTTGATGGACATATTGTCTCTCCAGAGGTGGAGTCAGGAGAATCACGACCCTAGTCTGGAAAATAAGCAGGGTCACACAAAACTCTCCAGGATGCTGTTAGTTTGCCTTTAGTAATGAAACCACTGATAGTTATTGCTGTGCCCTTCAGCTGTGATGTTCCATCCTGACCATAAAAGCATCCAATGATTAGCAGAGTTAGAGCCTTAGGTGAAGGCAAGAGAACACTTTGGAAAAGAAAAAAATACCATGTTTTCATTAAACAAGTATTCTCTTCTAAAATAAAATAGACGTGTGTGTGGGTAGGATAAAAAACTGATAGAATGAAGGGCTTGTTTTGATTCCAGCTATTCCATGGCCTTATTTTAGTCATTTGACACAAAATAAATTCACTTTGAGCATATGGACTCATGAATGAGTCATCTCAATTCTCTTTTGAGAGTGCAAAGAGCTTGATGTAATGGTGTGGAGAAACTGGGTAAACCTCAGGTCTGCCTGAACCGGAGCAGTCAGGCTAAGCAAATGTAAATTGTAGTTACAAAAGATGCAAGCTTCAGGCCTGTGTTGCCCTTAATAATTCAAGTGACACATTGAGTTTTCCCTCTGGTTTTCATAAACCTGTGCTGGTCGTCTATATACTTAAATACATTTGTTTGCCCTCAGATATCATAGAATCAGGGAATGGTAAGGTTGGAAGGGACCTCAAAGGTCATCTAGTCTCAACCCCCTGCCATAGGCAGGGACACCTCCCACTAGAACAGGTCACTCAAGGCCTCGTCCAACCTGGCCTTGAACACCTCCAGGGAGGTTGTGGAGCACAGAAGCACAGAATGGGATTGAAGATCACATTCTGTGCTTCTGTGCTCCACAACCTCCCTGGGCAACCTGTGCCCGTGTCTCACCACCCTCACATCTTCCTCCTAACATCTTCTGAGTGATGTAGATGTGTTGGCAAGGTGATGTGCACTGTGGGAACTCAGCTGCACCATGGTAAAATAGAGATGTTGATAACAAAAAGACAGGCAGCCAGAAGTTTGCATCAGGAAGCTAAGTGAAAACCTGTTAGCCCTAAAACCGGAGTGACTTCTGTTTCTATGATCCTGACCAAATGAAACTTAACCAGTTTTCAGCAGCACTTCTCCAGTTTGCCCAAAGCTTCTTTTCCTCCCAGAAGCGCAGAGATCTCAGCTGTGGAAGGTTCTTTCAGAACCAGAGCCAAGTGGTCCTGCATAAATTGAGGAGGAGGACATGAGCAGCTGTAGATGGAAGCAGACACAGGGACATAACAGACAGACTGACCTCTGCTCTCCGCAGCTTTGTTTGGTTTACCTCAAATCATTACCTCTATAGATTGCACTGTCTAGAGAAATAGATCCAAGGTCAAACTTTGATGGAGGTGACTTCTATTTTTAAACAGCACAGATGGCATGGGCCCACTCTCTACTACTCTGCCCCCTGCATGGAAGTTCAGGAGCTGTTTGCAGTATAACCCTGGCAGGGCATGGCCTCAGCGGATCAGTGCTCTGCGCGTTCACACTGCGCTCTGCACACAGAGGACAGACTGGGAAGGGAGGGCTCTTGGGTCTGGGGGAGTTGGTCACCTGCTGCTGGAGACAAAGGTTTGTACACACTTTCAGAGCTCGATGGAGCTGCACTATTAAAAGCCATTTGTTTTCCTCTCTTTTTATAATTTATCACTTGGTAGCTCCTAGATTTCATTTGTTTCTGAGTCTGAAACCACTTTCTAGAACCCACCCAAAGCCAGATGAATGCCTTAGCTTGTGCCAGTTCAGTTCTGTCCATTTCGGCTGTGCTTTCTGCAAGCAGTGAAAGGTTTTTAGTTTCCCTTCTGTTTTCGTTTCCCTTCCTCTCAGCACCACACCAGTTCCCCAGCAGGGTTATTTCCAGCTGTCCCTCAAAGGTGCACAAGGTACTTTGCATGTGGCACTGTTGATTTTGCAGCTGGGGCTGGGGCTGAGACGCTGGGATGCTGCTGTTCAAAAGCTGTGATGGTTTTTTTCTTTAACCCTTTACAGACTCCTCCTATGGCTGCTCAAGGAAAGGTTTTAAATGTGAGCTTTGCTTTCTGGGACTGGGATGCTGCTGTTCAAAAGCTGTGATGGTTTTTTTCTTTAACCCTTTACAGACTCCTCCTATGGCTGCTCAAGGAAAGGTGTTAAATGTGAGGTTTGCTTTCTGGGTCAGTGTAAGAGAACACCCTGTACAGCTCGCTGGTGTATTTAAAGAGCACTTCATGCTCTGTGAAGAGTACATGGTGCTCATGGTGATTAGCAGTGTCTAGGGTTACAGGCAGGATTTCACTGAAGGAAATTCTGCAGCAGAATAAAGGAAAAGCTTTTATCCATTTAATGTGAAGAACACAGCTTTCATTAAAACATTTTGATTTCAAATAGCAGCATTTTGCTCACCACACTGTTACTTTACAGCTCTGTTCGAAGTGCATTAAGGTTGTAAAACAATTCAATATGATTTGAATATTTCTTTTAGGTCCTGTTCTGACATTTTTTGTAATCAGCTATTTCAGTTCCCAGTACACCGATGGCTTCTATCAGGGACTGGTGGGGATTAGATGTCAGTCTACAATCAGTTTCCACTTGCCACAACAATTTCCAGTAGTGTGGCAAAGGGATGATGTGGAGAAAGCTGTCATAGGGAAGCAGAGGGGGCAAGATGAAAGGCAGCAAAAGTGGTGAGGGCAGATGCATGGAACTAGAAATAGTGTATAAGAAACATCTGGGAAAGTTTAAAC
>WBNM01005960.1:0-34575 GCA_013399055.1 Ramphastos sulfuratus | reverse complement strand
CCCTCAGGATCACCAAGGCCAACCTAGAACCCTACTCAACAAGATTCACCTCAAACCATAGCCCTAAGCACCACATCCAAACCACCCTTAAACACAGCCAGAGTAGGGGATTCCACCACCTCCCTGGGCAGCTCATTCCACTCCCTGACCACTCTCTCCAGGAAAAACTTTTTCCTAATGTCCAATCTAAACCTCCCCAGTCTCAGCGTGAGGCCATTCCCCCTTGTTCTGTCTCCAGCTACCTGTGAGCAGAGCCCAGCAGCAGCCTCTCCACAATCTCGCTTCAGGTAGCTGCAGACAGCAATGAGGTCTGCCCTCAGCCTCCTCTGTTTCACACTAACCATCCTCAGCTCTCTCAGTTGTTCCTCATCAGATTTATTCCCCAGGCCCTTCCTCAGCTTTGTTGCCCTCCTCTGGACCCACTCCAGCACCTCCACATCTCTCTTGTATTGCAGTGCCCAAAACTGAACACAACACTCAAGCTGTGGCCTCACCAAAGCCGAGTCCAAGGGCACAATCACCTCCCTGCTCCTGCTGGCCACAGCATTTTTAACACAAGCCAGGATGCCATTGGCCTTCTTGGCCACCTGGGCACACTGCTGGCTCATATTCAGCTCCTGCCTATTCCAAGCCCCAGATCCCTTTCTGCCAGGCAGCTCTCCAGCCACACTACCCCAGACCTGTAGCATTGCTTGGGGTTGTTGTGACCCAAGTGCAGGACCCGGCATTTGGCCTTGTTGAAACTCATCCCATAATGTTGGCCCACTGGTCTAGCCTTGGGCCCTTACCATGTAAGCTGAGGGTCTAAAATTCAAGGAAAGAATGGACTCAGAGCATTTATAGCACAGGGCTGATGTGGTTATTTACTTAACAGATATCACTGCAACAGGAGCACGACTGATGCTGTCTCATGCACAAGGCTCAAACCAAATCAACTTAGCTACAGCTTAAAAGAAATCAACTTAATGTGACATTAATCAGGATTTCTGCTTTCAACACGTGTGAAGGACCATGCTCAGGACTGACTTATCTCAGTGCAGGCAAACTACTGAATCATTTTTTTCTGTGTAGAGACATGGCTGCCTCTAAAGTGCTGACAGGAGCTAAAGGTTATTTTCAATCAATTTTAACTGTCCTCTTAGAAAACGACAATGAGACAGGCTTTGGTTTCCACTCCTGTGCAAAGCAGAGCTGTATAAACAGAAGGAGCATTTGCCTTGAACTCTCAACTGTAAAGAGCATTTTTCCAAGAGCTGTGGTCGTGGTGCCTTCTGAAACACTGCTTATGGTGCCACAACTAATTAATTGCAGGATAAGTAGTGGGGTGACTCTTCCTACAAACATCACTTAAATGATGAAATCTTTCTGGAGATGATGACAGAATTTAGACAGGATGGAAGCCATTTTTTAGTCTGAGGGTGATGAGACACTAGCCCAGGTTGGTGAGGTGGTGGATGACCACCCAGAGAGGTGGTAGATGCTCCATCCCTCAAAGCATTCAAGATCTGAGCCACCCATTCTAGTTGTAGGTGTCCCTGAGCATTGCAAGGGACAAGGGACAAGGGACATTGCAAGGACTAGATGATCTTTCAAAGTCCCTTCCATCTGAGACCATTCTGTGACCTCCAAGAGGAATATTACTTCACCTATGCCTCAGACAACGTTTTGAATATGCATACAAGGGGAAAAAAATAATTATTTTCATTTTATTTCTTGATTAAAAGTCTAAATTTTGTTAGAGCAAAGAAATGAGTTTTCCACTGAGCCTTTTCCAGCATTAACAGCAGCACAGAGCTTGTTGCTTTCTTTAAACATCTGGATCTGAACCTAAGACCTCATTAGTAATAACTCTGTCTAAACTGCATTACAAGTTGTTCCCAGCAAGGAGGATTTATCTTGCTTTAATGCAACTAAAAGAATAGGTTATTGCTACTCAACAGTTAATGAACCAGTAAAACCTCTCAAAAGCAATATATAACTGATTCTTCTCTGCTGTGTAGTTTTGCCCAGAGTGACACTCTCCAGCTGTGGAGGAGGTTGAGCTGTAGCCATTTGATTCTGGTTTTGCTTTTCTGGCTCTATCTCGATGTAGAAGGCCAAGAGGAGAGAATTTAAGGTCCATTACTTATGGTAAAATAGCAAGACACATTCAGCTGTTAATAGCCTGCAGCATGGTAGCTCATGGAGGCACAAATGAGACTGGAGATTCTTGTGCCTGGCACTGGTGAGGATAAGCTGCAGCCCTGTTCTGTGTTGTTTGGAAATGAAAAGGGAAAGACTAGGCTGGCTGGCAGAAAGGTTTTATGGGCCAATGGAGTTTGGTCATGATTAAAGATGCCTTCCAGCAACAACTGATGATTGCAGACTGCCCTGTTTGGCCTCAACCCCTCCACCTGTTTGTCTTGTGCTTCAGCAAGAGGTTAATGCTCCTGGAGGAGGGCTGCTGGAAGTGTAAGTGGCTTGTTGCTCTGCAGCCATCAGGCCTGTTAGCTTAGTAATTTAAGTTAAGATGCCAAACATTCACTTCTGTTAATGCCAGCACGATGTACCTTTTTTTGTTTGTTTGTTTGTTTTACAAGGCCACGTTTGTGAGCTGAGCATTTCATTCCATATTCTCTGCAATGAAAAAAAAAATCACAATGCCCTTCTAATTGCTCAGCCTTCAATAGCTGTCAATGCACAGTGGTGACAGCAATGCAAAAGAAACCCTGAAGAGGGAATGGTGAGGTGACAGCTCTTTTGGCTTGGCATAGCCTGCCTGCAGTGCTTGAGCTGCTGGGATGTAACTCCTTTTTGCTGTGAAGGTTGGGGATAGACTTCAGCCTGCATGTTGGGACTCATTTCTAAGTCCTCTCTGCACCTGGGTTTAGCTAGAGGGGGGACAAGGGGCACAAATAAGTGTTATTGGTGCTCTCTAAGCTCAAACTTGCTTCTTTCAGCAGGCAGCTGAGCAGGAGCTGGCATTCCTTGATAAATTGACTTCCTTTATAATATTTAATTTATATTAATATAATAACCTGCAGAGCTATTAACTGACTGCTATAAAATGCCAGAGCCACTAACTTACAATAAATCTCAATAGAGTGTGTTTGTTTGCTCAGTTGCAGACTAGCCTGGGTCCTCTGGGTACATGTGATGGGAGATTGACTTCTTGCTCCTTCCAAAAGCAATTTGGGCCTCTGAGACATTCTCATGTCACTTTGCCATCAGTCCATGGTGGCTGGTAGAAAGGGCAGGATGATCTTTCTGTCACTGCTTAAGGAGGCTTTGAACTCTGTAGCCTCTTTGAACTGAGCTCTCCAATTGCATTGTGAAGATGCTGCAAAGCCTCACGGCACCAGGCAGTGTTAGCACACAGCCACTCAAGGTCATGAAAATACAGAGAGCAGTTCTGTGCTTGGTAGTTGTAATCAAGGGATGCAAAGGGACCCATGAAAGCAGCATTGCTAAGGTAAAGGCTAAGCAGTGTTTTCTGCTCTCCCTAATATAATCCTCTACTGGAAGTGTTTGCTTAGGACACACATTGTGAACTATGGAAAAGTTTTGGTTTCCATAATCTTTCATTCTTTGGTTCAGAATAATCACAGAATCATAAAATCATAGAATTACAGAATCATAGGATCACAGAATCACAGAATCAGAGAATAATAGAATCATAGAATCACAGAATCATAGAATAACAGAATCATAAAATCATAGAATCACAGAATCAGAGAATTACAGAATCATAGAATCACAGAATCATAGAATTACAGAATCACAGAATCATAGAATCACAGAATTATAAAATCATAGAATAACAGAATCATAGAATCACAGAATCAGAGAATTACAGAATCATAGAATTATAGAATCACAGAATCATAGAATCACAGAATATCAGGGGCTGGAAGGGACCTCCAAAGCTCATTCAGTCCAACCCCCTTGCCAGAGCACTTTATGAACTAGCTACTGATGGAAAAAGAAGTGAAGTGAATCCTGGCCTTCTGCCTGCAAAATAAAACAAAAACAAAAGAGATTGGAGGGGAGTAATAGTCTGAAACTTGCTGTCTTCTGGCAGCAGTTCTTCAAGATGTGTTATGCCTACGCCCACAGCTAAACTGGAAGAGAAGTTGGTTAGTTATGAGGCTGTGTTGGGAGTATAAAGTTCAGTCTAGTCTTCACAGAATCACAGAATGTCAGGGGCTGGAAGGGACCTCCAAAGCTCATCCAGTCCAAGACCCCTGCCAGAGCAGCATCACCCAGAGCAGATCACCCAGGAACGCATCCAGGCAGGTTTTGAATATCTCCAGAGAGGGAGACTCCACAGCTCCCCTGGGCAGCCTGCTCCAGTGTTCTGTCACCATCACAGGGAAAAAAATCCTTCTCATGTTTAAATGAAACTTCCTATGCCTCAGCTTCCACCCAGTGCCCCTTGTCCTGGTATTGGGCATCACCCAGCAGAGCCTGGCTCCAGCCTCCTGGCACTCACCCTGCACATACATAATGTTGGGTTATCCTGTCCCTTCAGTCAGGCCAGATCTTAATCTGGGAAAGGTGTCAAAGATACCTCCTTGGTGTGCAATGAGCCTGAAGACCA
Organism: Ramphastos sulfuratus; assembly: GCA_013399055.1. Classification (NCBI taxonomy): domain Eukaryota; kingdom Metazoa; phylum Chordata; class Aves; order Piciformes; family Ramphastidae; genus Ramphastos; species Ramphastos sulfuratus. The sequence continues at coordinate 29,996 of WBNM01005960.1, read as the reverse complement.
GGACTGGCTGATCTAATGTTTGATCTTGGACTGAACAGGGACAGTATGAAAATGTAGTTCTCAGAACTCCTGCTAGATCTACTTCATAAGTGGCAGAAGGTTGGAAAATCACTGGCTCCTGACTCTACAACTTCACTTGAGAGTTAGGCTGGAATAGGATGAGAACATTCCTGTCCAAGCAGAGATAGCTGTAAAAATAAAGGCAGCAAAGGCTGAGTTTGGCAAACCAAACTGGTGGATAACATAAATGCTCTTTTCTTTCACTAGCCGTGTGCCAAGGGACTCAAGAAAGTGTTCATTAATATCTTTTTTTTTTTCTCATATATTTTTGCTTCAATTATCATTGTTCTTTCATATTTTGATAAAAGCCAGAGATTCCATGTCATATTATGAATATGGATTTGTAGCCAGCAGCTATGTGGAAAAATCAATACATTCCCAGTTCACTCCCAGGTGTTTCTGCTAACCGGGAGGGCAGAACAAGTCTGCTGCCAGGAATATACTCTGCTGCCTGCTGATTAAAATGGATCAGGGGTGAAATGGCTAAAAACTACTGCAAGCTGAAGAAAAAAAAAAATTAAAAAAAAAAAAAGGTGTTCATTTGGGTTATAGATTGCATGAATTATGCTTCAGTTAAGTACAGATGAACTCAAATGGGAGACTATCAGGAATGCGAGAGGAAATAATCCTTCGGAGTGAAAATTGCCAATTAAAATACACAGCGCTGCCAGGCTTGTTATACACCTTTAACAAACCCATGTAAATAGACACTGTTTGACAGATGAGTGAAAAATAACCTGCTCTGAAATGGTGCTGGTTGCTCAGCTACTTGTCTGCAACTGAGTCTTCTAATGGAAAACACGTGAAAGGTGTTTGCTGAGGGGGCAGCGTAAAGTGATAGCTCAGAGTGTGTAACGACGCTGAGGAGTGCATAGAAATCACAAGGAGAAAGTCTTTTGAAAGCTGCAACCTGAGGCTTTGATCAAACAAATAAAAAAAAATAAAGGGAAAAAAAAAAAGGTGGAAGGAAAAAAAAAAGGGGGGGAGGAAAAAAAAAAAAGCCTGGCTATTGAGAGAAAGTAAATGATAACATTTGTCTGCCTTGCAATCACAGATTTCATTTTTGGACGTGATGGGTTGGGATCGTCCTCTCCTCCTCTCTGAGCCAAAGGCTGTGCAGAGTTGGATTTAAAATAGGCACTGCTCTGAAAGGACCTAGAACTCTCCTTTGAGTGCTGTCACATCTTGGAAAACATGCCAGTTAGTTAATTAGCAGATGACAAATTAAATATTTGCAAAGTGAAATTGAAGACAGTTTATGAGCAAGCTGCCCAGAATTCTGTCGTTAGTTGAGATAACTTGGGTTATGATGCATCAGCAGGGCTAGGTGTATAAAGCTCATGTTTCAGAGGGGTGGAAAAAGTATTAATCTTGCATTCCTCCTTCCCAAAAGATTTGTTCCAACTGCCAATGCCATCAGTAGGATCCCATCAGCCCTGGGTATCATTACTAAAGCTCTGGCTGAAATCGCTGGGAGGCTGAAGTTCAGTTCTCTGCATCTTGTAACTGAAAACTCCCTACCTGAGACTCAGTCACATCTGGATCTGAGAAGACTTCTCAAAGCCTGCTGAATTTCTCCTAGAGGGAGTAATTTTAAAACAAATGTGTACTTGTTATGTATGTGAATACCCACTCTCCTTCATCCATGGCAGAGCAGTAAAGTGGTCCTTGTTGAGCCAAGCTATTCCATACATGCCCAACTCCCTGCTCCTCAAAGGTGCTGCTAAATACAAATGCTCTCAAGGAGCATAAGCTTTGTTAACTGCTGTTCAGCCAGAGATGAAGCTGAAAATCCACTCAGGACTTGGATCTTTCTGGATGAGATCAAGTAACTCCCTTGTAGCAAAAGCAAAGTCCAGTGTTAGTTGTTCAAAAGTGTGCTTTAGGGACTAACTGATGCTATTTATTTTGATCTTGGTAGCCTTGAGTGCCTCAAAAGGCTGAATTTTGATGGTGCTCAGGATGGGCAGATCTGTGATGCACAAGCACAAGAGCCTTAAGCTTTATTCTGTGCTGCACAAGCACAAGAACCTTAAGCTTTATTCTGTGCTGCACAAGCACAAGAACCTTAAGCTTTATTCTGTGCTGCACAAGCACAAGAACCTTAAGCTTTATTCTGTGCTGCACAAGCACAAGAACCTTAAGCTTTATTCTGTGCTGCACAAGCACAAGAACCTTAAGCTTTATTCTGTGCTGCACAAGCACAAGAACCTTAAGCTTTATTCTGTGCTGCACAAGCACAAGAACCTTAAGCTTTATTCTGTGCTGCACAAGCACAAGAACCTTAAGCTTTATTCTGTGCTGCACAAGCACAAGAACCTTAAGCTTTATTCTGTGCTGCACAAGCACAAGAACCTTAAGCTTTATTCTGTGCTGCACAAGCACAAGAACCTTAAGCTTTATTCTGTGCTGCACAAGCACAAGAACCTTAAGCTTTATTCTGTGCTGCAGGCAGGATCAACACTTGCAAAGCTATTCATTTCTGTTACAGCAAATGGCTCCAGAACAGAGCCCAGCTACTCAGATTGATAGAGCTGTGAAGATTTATGCTACCTGTCCATTCACAGAGCCCAAGTCTTGTCTTTTTTTTAATCACAACAGGCTGGGCAGCATCTTTACAAGCCAAAGTAATCCACTGTGCACCCTGGATGTAAGTTGTAGGCTAATGACTTGTTCTGACATTGCTGCCTCTCGCTGAGCTCAGCTTCGAACACTCTGATGTTTCATCTGTGGGTCTTGATTAAATCAAATGGTTTAGAGAAGAAGTAGGAACAAAGGTTATGAAAGAACAAAGTAAGAAATCTGTCTTGCAGAGCTTTATTACTGTTAACAGTGCTTAAGGGCAGCTTTAGCAGCACCTGATTTCTCCTCTATTTTATGGGGTGGACAGCATCTTAAAGCTTGCTGCTTTGCCTGAAAACACTTGTTCAGAGTCTATTCAAATGAATAAAGAAGATGAGATTTGGCCCAGGGTTTGTTGTTTTGGGTTTTTTTTTTTTTTTCAGCCTTTATTGGGTCCAGAGTTTTTGCAGCTTTTATTGACTTAGAGCGTGTGGTAACAATGTAAGGCCACACTGGGAAGATATAAAAGCAAGTAAGCAGATTTTCTACGTGGATAATTATGAGGTATTTTTAAGAAGTCTTAAACTTTGGTCTCTATCCTTTTTTTGGAAGGAGCTTGCATGCTCTAAAACACAAGAGAAATGTCTCTTACCAGAGGTCATATTGCTGACATCAGTGGTCATCTTCCCCTTGTCAAATTTACTGCCACAAAATGGTTGGTCCTGAACCAAAATAACTGAATCTATGGGAAAACTTCAAAACAAGGGCAGCATTCATGTAGATCCTGCAGCATGTTTAGGAAAGAGCATTTTTTAGTGCTGAGTAGGGCTGAGGAGCAAGAGCAGGTTGGTTTCACTTTTTCTTTTCCACAGGATCACAGGCTAACAGGATGTCAGGGGTTGGAAGGGACCCAAAGAGATCATTGAGTCCAACCCCCCCGCCAGAGCAGGACCGTACAATTTTTCCCAAGGAAGGGAAGTAAAAAGGTTGCAGGTTTATTTCAATATGGGAAAGCAGCACTTGTGTGACCACAGCAGCTGAGAGAAAATGGAGTTGTGTGAATTTGTTGGTGTAGGAAAAGGATTGAGGCTGCCAAACAGATGCTCAGGAGTTTTCCTCAGCTGTGCCAGAAGCTGGTGCCCGGCTGAGATCCCAGGGACTGGGGTCAGCTTCAAAGGGTAAATTCCAGAGGTTATACCCAGAGTAACTTTCCAAGAGCTTGATGGGTAGAGAATGACCCAAATCGGATTGGAGGGCTGCAGGGGCTTTTAATACCCTGTCAATCAAGTTGCCCTTTCGTTTTCTAATCCACACAGGCTGTGGAAGATAGGAAAAGAGTAATGCAGGCAGAGAGCTCTGACCGTTGCCAACGAATGGGTAGGTGTTGCACTTTGAAACACGGTTTAATGGCCATGGTGGTGTTAGATTTGTGGTCAGGCTTGATGATCTTTTCCAACCAAAATAATTCTCTGATTCTCTCTTCTCACCACATCCACAGCCACTTCCAATTTATGCTCTTGTACAGCATTTTAGCTCTTTGCAGACCCTTAGCAATATTCCTACCCTTGCCCTGGCGTTCCTGGATAAAGCAGACCTCCTTCTTTTACCACAATTACTGCAACTTTGCAAAGCAGCGTTTAGAGGTAAAGAGGGGTTGCTCAGGCAGTGTTTTATTGTTCCTGCTTCCATTTTTATTGCATTTGGAAAACGTGTTTCAAACACATTTAGACTATAGAAATTATCTAGAGATTGGATAAAACGCTTTGACGCTTTTTATTTAGCTTATAAAAGGACTTGAGCGGCAATTTAAGTGCAGTCACTTTTCTCTTTCAGAGAGAATTTTGGTACTTAAAGGCATTTTTAATCTGGCAGGGAATATGCAGCATTTCCCTGGAAGCTGAAGGCACACAAATTGGAATTGGAGACTGGGAACACTTTTAATGCAGGTTATTGATTAACTTCTGGAACAAATTGCCAAGGGCAATGAAGATGCTCAGAGGTTGAGAATCTGTTTCCTCAGGAGTAGGATGTATATTGGTTAAACACTGGCTGAGGCTTAGTCAAACCCAAGTATATTATTCAGTGCAATCAATGGCTGCTTGAAGTTCAATCTTCTGATACACAGAAGATCTCATTAGAGATTCTAACCTGCTTTTCTGCTTATGAATTCTGTGGCTACTACCAAGCAAATATTACCTGAGCCAACCTTGGTGGATGTGTTTTGACAGGCTCTTGCATTTCTTTTCCTGGTTCTGCTTCTTCTAAATTACAGCTTTGGTTTATGCAAGTGTTCTTACACCATGTCCCTACATGAAAACACAGAAAACAAGGAGGTTGTTTTTTTTTCCTCAATATCTTCAAGTAGGTGATGAAGAACATGACCACATGAAGTGGTTATACAGAAGATGAAAGAAATTTCTTCCTAGCTAGAGGAAGAAAATCTCTTTAAAGAAGATGCATATTCTTCTTGGTGATTAAATGTTGTTTAGTCTGGAGAAGAGAAGACTGAGAAGAGATCTGATCAATGTCTACAAATACCTGAGGGATGGGTGTCAAGTGGCTGGGAGCAATCTCTTTTTAGTGGTCAGCAGCAATAAGACAAGGAGCAACAGCTACAAATTGGAACAAAGAAGGTTTCACCTCAACGTGAGGAGAAACTTCCGTACGGTGAGGGTGGCAGAGCACTGGAGCAGGCTGCCCAGAGAGGTTGTGGAGTCTCCTTCTCTGGAGACTCTCAAAACCTGCCTGGATGCATTTCACCTGGAGTACTGTGTGCAGTTCTGGAGCCCCCAGCACAGGNTGTGATCCTGTGATTCTGTGATGTGATGAGGGGCAGTGTTTTTGTGGCTGAAGACTATTTAATTCTATCAGCTTTGTCATCTCCATTTGTTGTGACCGCTCCGGGGAAAAATTAGCACTTAATTTCTTGCCTAACGCCTCCTTAAAATCCACTTCATTGTCTTTCTTCCTCCCCAAATCATTCAACACCAGTTAGCATCAATTATTTTTAATAACTCTTGTCCACATGTCTGATTTTGGAACAAATGTAGCAATTTCAGAGCATTTATCAGGGACATCTGCAGATTCTCTTCCACCCTTAATATGTTGTGGGTCAAATTCTTTACTGCGCGTCTGGGTCCGTGCAACACAGTTTGAAATATTAAGTGGGATCTGAAATAGATTATTTCCTTGATGGCCCTTTTATCACTGGGCTAAAAACTGTTCTATTTCCTGGAAACTTTTGATGTTAACTTCTAACTCAAGATTTCAGTACCTAAGCACTTCAGGGTGAGTGGAAACCTTTCTGTCTTTTCCGCCCCTGAAACATCAGGGTTCATAAAGTCATTAAATCTACTTTCTCCTCTTTTCTCTGGTATCCAAGTCAAAAGGCCAAAGAATTACTTTTTTTTTTTGGTTGTTGTTGTTTTTGTTAAACTAAAAGTGAGTTTAATGTGCTCTGATGTCACACACTGAAAGTGCTCTGTTCTGGATGAGATCCTGTCTGCAAACACTCTCCAGAAGGGCTGGTACTGTGCATGCAGAGTGCAATACAAAGAGGAGAAGTCAGCCAAGGGGACACAGTCTCAAGTTGTGCAGAGGAGGTCTAGGCTGGATGTTAGGAGGAAGTTCTTGACAGAGAGAGTGATTGGCATTGGAATGGGCTGCCCAGGGAAGTGGTGGAGTTGCTGTCCCTGGAGGTGTTGAAGCATAGCCTGGCTGGGGCACTTAGTGCCATGGTCTGGTTGCTTGGCTAGGGCTGGGTGCTGGGTTGGGCTGGATGAGCTTGGAGGTCTCTTCCAACCTGCTTTATTCTATGATTCTATGATTCTATGAACCAAGTTGCAAGCCAAACAAGTGCCCCCTCTCCCACCTGCTGCAATGCCCACACGACCCTGACAGGTTGTACCATTTTCTTATTTCATGTTATTTAATCTCATGAAACAAAACTTGTTCTGTATGGAAGGTGAGGAGGCTACTCCTTCTTACAGCTTANCATTCTATGATTCTATGCAATGGTGAATATCCCTGGCTTGTCAATGCTGTCATGGTTGAGGACTTGGCCTTGATGCCCTGCAGTGGGAGTCCAGTAAAGTACCTCAGCACTGGACACAGTCAGACTGGTGCAACCACTTCTCTCTGCTGTTCCCATCATTGCTGCTTTTCCAGGTAGAAGGTAGCTGAGAAAATATCTCATTCAATGCCTAGGATGGGAAAAGCCTCCTGAATTTTCATCACCTCCCTGATCTATGCATAGTGCCTTAAGGTAATCCCGGAGCTTGGCATCAGACAGAATATTCCATGCTTAACTTCTAGGAATTACCCATGAAGCCAAGCTGCTCTCACTTTAAGGATAGGTTTTCCCTGTAGTAAATCAGACAGAAAATTACTTCCCCATAGCTTTTTGTTTGTGATTAAACAAACCAAAGGGCAAAAATATTTACTCTGTAGCATAGCAACAAATAAATGGGCTGTTTAGCAACGTAACTGAAACTGATCCTTTAAATAATACAGCCTTTCCCATGCAAAGAGATGATGCTGGAGGCACCTGACTAGGTAGGGTAATGATCCTGTGCTTAGGCATTGCATAATAAGCTAAGGCAGGGATGCAATTCCTCTCTGGCTTGGCTGCTGCTCTGCTCCATGGCACTGGCTGTATCACTCCGTGCCTCTGCTCAGATTTCATCTGGAATCACTTAGACCTTTTTAGACTTTGAAGTTCCTCCTATGTCTCTGCACTGCACTATGATGGTGCCTGATCTTTGTGGGTACCCCTTACTGCCGGAGCAGATGCTGCCATGGATTGTGGTGCTGTTAGGATAAAAACTGGACAAACTCCATGACTGCTGCTTTCTGTAGCTCTTTCTACTTTCCTTCTGCTCTTGAGGATGTGAGTTAGACATGGGCTGGCAACTTTCTGGCTTCCTTTGGCCACTGTCAGTGTTTGGCCCTGTTTTGAAGGTGTTAACCAGATCTAGTTATTCACAAGCCAAGCCCAGGACCAGTCCACCAGACATGATTTAAGGGGAGTGTACAAAAGCATTTGTCTCCTTGAAAACTCCCAGAGCAGCAGTGTATTTCTAGTGCACACTGCCATTAACTAATGCCCTGTCAGAAGGCAAAGGCAGTAGAAAAGCCTTCCACGGCCATTGGAAGGCTTTGTGCTGTGTTTTAAGGGAGTGTAAGGACAAATCAGATCTTAATTTCCTGTTTTTCATTGTAAATCATTTTGGGTTGATCTTTGCTTGAAAATCAGGGGCACGCTAACGAGCGGGAACACGCCAGGATGGTGAGAGGGCTTTTTATTTCTCAGAACTGTGTAACGAGTGGGGAAATTCCTTCTCATGGCTAGGATTTAATAGAAAGGAAGATGGGAAGTTCCAGCTTGTCAAAAAAATGCTGGAAATCCTGGATGCCAGTAAACAGCTGTTCTGCAGCGGTCAGCTACTGCCAGGCCAAGGACAGAATCCTTTATCAGGCAGTTAAGCTTCCTAGGGATTCTCCAGCTTGCCATGAGTGGCGAAGGGTTTGTTCTCAGTGACACTTCTCACAGTTTTCAGTCGGGGCTGGTGCTGCTTTTTAAAGCCAGCACAGGGAGATGATCACTCCGAAGGCAGCTGCAGCTCTGCGGCTGCAGCCAGCAGAGGTCATGCACTGGTCCCGAGTAGGTTGTGTGGGAGATGCTTCTCTGGGGCAGAGGTCTCACTCCTCTTTGGAAAAGGGAAGAAGCAGAACACTTCAATTTCTCTTCAGTCTTTCTGATGTCTTTTATGTGCACAGGCTTTTCTCTCTGTGCTTTTCTGTATTTCAGTTCTACCTGAGAGCCTGTAGAAGTGAAATCAAAGCAGGTTTCTTGCATGCTTCTTGCATTCTTGGGTATTAGGAAGCACTTCCTCACAGAAAGGCTGATTAGGTACTGGAATGGGCTGCCCAGGGAGGTGGTGGAGTCACCATCCCTGGAGGTCTGTAAGGAAAGATTGGATGTGGCACTTGATGGCATGGTTGAGTCATGTTGTTAGGTCATAGGCTGGATAGAATCATAGAATGGTAGGGTTGGAAGGGACCTCAAGGATCACCCAGTTCCAACACCCTGCCATAGGCAGGGACACCTCCCACTAGTACAGCTCACTCAAGGCCTCATCCAACCTGGCCTTGAACACCTCCAGGGAGGGAGCAGCCACAACCTCCCTGGGCAACCTGTGCCAGTGTCTCACCACCCTCACTGTAAAGAACTTTCTCCTAACATCCAGTCTAAATCTCCCCTCTGCCAGTTCAAACCCATTGCCCCTTGTCCTGTCATTACAAGACCTTGTCAATAGTCAGACTTCCTATAGCCCCCCTTCAGATACTGGAAGGCTACTATAAGGTCTCCTCAAAGCTTTCTCTTCTCCAGGCTGAAGAGCCTCTTGTAGCCTGTCCTCATAGCAGAGCTGCTGCAGCCCTCTGAGCATCTTCGTGGTCCTTGATGATTTCAGAGGTCTTCTCCAGCCTCAATGATTCTCTGATGTCTAGAGAAGTGAATTTAAATTCCAGGTAAAGAATAAAGCATCTTGTACAACTTAAGCCTGGGGACAGGGGGGCAGGCAGTGGTTTTCTCTGGTTCCATGGGGTCAGTGTGATTTTAGCCCTGATCCACCTGGCCCAGGCACAGCAAGCTTTTGCAGAACCTACAGAAGTAGAGGCTAGTGCTCAGGTGAGCAAGCTGGGAAGGTAGGAAAAGCCTCCATGCCTGACCTACATTTTCAGCCTGCCCATTTAAACTGTGTGCTCAGGGCATGTGATGAGTGGAACAGTTTGTAATGTAATTCAAGGCTTTGCTCCCCCATCAAACCTGATTACTGGGTGTGCACTTCATGTTATTACTCCTTTAATTTGTTTTTTTTTACAGGAACTGGTACAGCAGAGGCTGTTCAGGACCACTTATTTCTACAAAATGTATAATGCAATCATTCTTCCTAACAAGTGAGAAAAGATCATTTTATGGAAAAGGACTTTGTATTAAAAAAAAATAAAATATATATATATATGTGTGTGTGTGTGTGTGTATCTATATCTATATATCTATATCTATAGATATAGATATATCTTATATATATATTTTTTTTATAGATAGATAGATAGATAGATAGATAGATAGATAGATAGATAGATAGATAGATAGATAGATAGATAGATAGATAGATAGATAGATAGATAGATAGATAGATAGATAGATAGATAGATAGATAGATAGATATAGATATAAATGCTTGGGTGGTCACCCAACAGCCCCAATTTCAGCAAGTGATTAATATTGTCATTTAAGTGTGGTTTTTTTTTTTTATTGATAACCACATTTATTTCTTTCCATCATTCCAAAGACAGGTTTTTGTTTGTTGGTTTTTTTTTGTTTTTTTTTCTCCTTTTCCTCTTGGGAAAATACAGAAGGCTCCTTGATAAAAACCATAACTATGATCAGGTATGTGCATGAGCAGATTGGAAGCTTTCTAGGCAAATCCCCTGTGAATGACATGAAGTTCATGACTGGCAGCTATGTCTCTCTCTCTCACTCTCTCCTGAAGTGTGCTTTGTGGAATAAAAATAGCAGAGGGGCTGGAAAAGGCAAGTACAGATTTTTTTCCACAATCAGGTTGTGAGTTTGGGGAAGATGAGAGTAAATTTAAGCTCAGTTACAGCTTATGCACATCGTTAACAATGTGCAGGAGCCCAGGACAGGCTTACTAAGTGTTCCCAAATATGTTGCTAAAAGCAGCAGGGGATTAAACTAAGGTCCTTTATCTCAAAGATATCTGCAGAGCTTGTCTAAGGGTTGCATGAACTGGCCTGATGACAACTCACTTGAAGCCTCTTATTTGGTTGGGGATCTTTTGTATTCCACTTTGGCTTAGATGTTTATTGTGCAATGTTTCGTCTTTGCACTTGTTTCATGAATGAAAACCCAAAGCTTTTTAGCCTACAAAGAACTAAACAGCTTTTTTTTTTTTTTTTTCCTGAAAGCTTGTTGGTTTTATTCTGATCTGTGCTGCCTGTCCCATGAAAGGTTGGACCCTTGGAGGTCCCTTTAAAGCTGAGCTTTTCTATGCCTTTGTGTCAGCCAACATTCTTCACCAGGTTTTACTCAAACGTGTTAACAGCTTTGATCAAGGCCAAATCTCTTCTTGTAACTTGCTCAGTTCTAGGCTGAAATAATTAATTTGGAGATAAAGTAAATCAGTAGCACAGATGTCATCCCAGTTCCTTTCCATTAGTAGGGTTATTTGCTTTTCCTGGGCAAGCTTCAGCAGGACTGGCATTCGTTTGCCAAAGGGCAAATTTACCACCTCTGTTTTGTCCTGGAAATCCGGCGAGGTGCAGGCTTGTACTGAGTGTGATTCCTGCATTTCCTGGGGTTGATTTGGCAGGAAATTTCATCACTGAAGTGGCTTTGTTGCTCTGGCATTCTACGTAAACCCTAAATGAACAGGAGCGTGCAGTGCAAGCTCTGACTTCACAATTAATAAAGCAGCTTTATTACTTTGTGCCCTCAACCACTCTGTTCACTTGTGTGGGTCCCAAGGCAGTGACCAGTCTGTGATGGTCTTTACTGGAATGTTCTTGTAGCTTTTCCATCTAACTCTAATGCAAAAGGCAGATGAAGGTCTTGGTCCCGTCGGTGGTTTGATTAATCTACAGAACCTCATTTCTCCTTTGACCTTAATATTAGCTTAATAGCTAAATCAAAAGGCAAACTGCTTCTCTTGCTGCAGCCCAGCACACAGTTGCTGTCTGGGCTGCACTCACACTGCAGCCTCATCTTGAGCTTTGCATCACCCCAGACTCCCAGGTCCTTTTTCCTCAGGGCTGCTCTCAGCCATTCCCCACCCAGCCTGGAGTTGTGCTTGGGATTGTGCCTACCCAGGTGCAGGACTTTACACTTGGCCTTGTTGAATCTCATGAGGTTGGCCTGGGCACACCTCTGCAGCCTGTCCAGGTCCCTCTGAATGATCCCTCTGCATGTTCTTCACTACAAGCAAGACACTGAGGTGCAGGAGTGTGTCCAGAGAAGGGTAGCAAAGCTGGAAAAGTGTCTAGAGCACAAGTCTTGTGAGGAGCAGATGAAGGAACTGGAGTCATTCAGCCTGGAGAAAAGGAGGCTGAAGAGAGACCTCATTGCTCTCTACAACTCTGTGAAAGAAGGCTGGAGTGAGAGGGGGGGTTGGTTTCTTCTCTGTAGTATGAAGTGATAGAAAGAGAAGAAATTACCTCAGATTATACCAGAGCAGGTTTATATTAGATCTTAGGGGGGAAAAAAAAATCTTTACTGCAAGAGTGGTCAGGCACTGGCACAGGCTGCCCAGGCAGGTGTCAGGCACCATCCCTGGAGGTGCTTTAAAAACATGTAACTTCAGGACAGGGTTTAGTGAGCATGGTGGTGTTGGGTTGACAGTTGGATGTGATGAGCTTAAATGTCTTTTCTAACCATAATGATTCTAAAAGTGGTCCAGGGTACTGCTCTGTGGTCTGCAAAACCCTAACTATTCCTAATCCAGACTCATCATAGAAAATGAGTTTGCCAATGATGGATGAGGATGGAAAGCTCTTTCCTATCCCCATGTTGAGCTAACTTCTGGTGCAGCTCATTCAGCTGGGGCCACCTTGCAGTCATGATTCTTAACAAGGAATCACAGAAGCATTCAGTGACCTGTACTAGTGGGAGGTGTCCCTGCCTATGGCAGTGGGTTGGAACTAGGTGATCCTTGAGGTCCCTTCCAACCTTACTATTCGATGATTCTATTCTATGATTGAGGTTGGAAAAGATCCTCAGGATCACCAAATCCACCTGCTAACCCTACTCTACAAGGAACACTCTAAACCACATGCCCAGGCACAACATCCAAATGATTTTTAAGCACATCCAGGGTTGGTGACTCAACCACCTCCCTGGGCAGCCTGAGAGCAATCCTGCTCTCAAATTCCTGTACACAGAAACTATTTGTAAATAGTTGGTTTTTAAGGTGGCAGAGCTGGTGAACCCAAGGCTGACATGATAGGTGAGAAGTCCACATCACTCCTTCCTGCTCCACGGAATCATAGAATCGTAAGGTTGGAAGGGACCTCAAGGATCATCCAGTTCCAACCCACTGCCATAAGCAGGGACACCTCCCACTAGCACAGCTCACTCAAGGCCTCATCCAACCTGGCCTTGAACCCCTCCAGGGGGGGAGTAGCCACAACAATCCCTGGGCAGCCTGTGCCAGTGTCTCACCACCCTCACTGTAAAGAACTTCCTCCTAACATCCAGTCTAAATCTCCCCTCTGCCAGTTTAAACCCATTGCCCCATGTTTTACAGTTATCCATCTCTGTGGCAGTTACTGGAATGCTGCTTGACAGGGACTATCCCAAGGCTCTCCTTAACTCTATAGAGTTAAAGAGAATATAATAAATTGCATCTGAAAATGTCCACTTGGGAAATCATAATGATACTATGAATGTTAATAGAAGGGAAAGGGAAAAAAAAAAAAAAAAAAGAAATCTGTGCTGTGATGTAAGAAGCAGCAGTTGGCAGCAAACTGCTTCTGAGCAGGGGAAATCTGAATAGGAGCCACTTAGTAACCTTGTGCCGCTGTCTTGAGTGTTTCCCAGAACATCCCTTGGTGCTGCTGACTTGCTGCCAGGGCACCAGCTGTGCTCACTGTCCAACCTTCCCTCACCCTGTGGAGTGCTACCAGAAACTACCCCCTGCCTGTTCTTGTGGCTTGGGGCTGTTTGTGCCTTAATTGAGGAGTGGTTAATTGCAGTTAGGAGTAGCTCGTGTGAGGATCTGCGCAGGCACAAGTAGGCACCCTCACAAATGACTGCGTAGATGAAAAGAATTGCTTCTTAACTACACCTAGAATGTATTTCTTTAGGTAATTTACAAGAAGTTTTTCACCTCACCAACCTGCAGTAACAGTACTGTCTTCAGTTCTGGGCTCCCCAGTGTAAGTGGGACAGGGATCTGCTGGAGAAGGTCCAGCAGAGAGCTACGAGGATGATGAGGGGACTGGAGCACCGCTTGGTGAGGAGAGGCTGAGGGACCTGGGGCTGCTTAGTCTGCAGAAGAGAAGACTGAGAGAGGATTTAATAAATGTTTATAAATCTCTGAGGGCTGGGGGTCAGGAGGGGAGGGACAGGCTCTGCTCACTTGCTCTCTGGGATAGGACAAGGAGCAATGGATGGAAGCTGCAGCACAGGAGGTTCCAGCTCAACACAAGGGGGAACTTCTTTCCTGGAAGGGTCCCAGAGCCCTGGCACAGGCTGCCCAGAGAGGTTGTGGAGTCTCCTTCTCTGGAGCCTGTCTGGATGCGTTCCTGTGTGCCCTGAGCTAGATTGTCTGGTCCTGCTCTGGTAGGGGGGTTGAATTCAATGATCTCTTTGAGTCCCTTCCAACCCCTGACATCCTGTGAGCCTGTGATCTGTGATCCTGTGACTCAACAGACACAGATCTTAAGCTGATGGGAGCTCTGCTACTTTATGGCAATCAGCAGTGTGAAATAGGCTGATCTAGTGTAACAAGCTGGCCATAAATGTATGAAGAGAATCTTTCAATAAAAAAAGCATGAGAGTGTTTTCCTTCCCCTACAAGATAAAAAAAAAAAAAAGGAAGCATCACTTTCTGAGCCTGCCGTGGGAGCTGAAGAATCTGTGTTTGTGTAAAAGCCTGCTAGTAGCAGCATGGGGGATTTCTGCTGCTTTTTCTCTTTAATCAAATATAAAACCTCCCTGGTGGCAAGCTGCTGGGCAAGTGCTGCTACAAACCACCCAGCACATGATGTTAGAGCTGCAGAGATGATTCCACAATAAATAAGAGACCGTGAATTTCACCTCCCAGCTCTGCTAACACCTTTGTGTTCAAAAACAGGGCTGATTAAGTGTGAGGGGGAGACCTGGGCTGTGTTTGGGTATTCATTTCCAAGCTGGTTGTGTATAATCTGAGGGTTAGTAACACCTTGCTTTAGCAGCACTGATATTAACACTGACTGCTCGCTGAATTCCTCTGGAAACTCTGAAGGCATCCATGTTCACCCTGCGATGATTCATTACCTGTGGTACTGTTGCTGCAAACAGCACAACGGGGGAAGCTTCTGTTTTTTTCTTGTAATAGTGGTTTTTAATTTACTGGAAGGAGCTGTGATCAGACACCACGGGATAATCACCACCTTCCTCAGTCAGTGCTGGTAATATCTCTCTTCATGCATCGATAGCTTAATCACTTCGTGCTGTAAGGGATTAAACTCACCAGGAAGTGCCTCACTGGGTTATTTTCTTAACCTTTTCCCATTGTAGAGAAGGGTTTGGTTAGAAAAGGCAGATTGCAAAAGTGATGTGTGCTCTGAACACCAGCCCAGCTTCCCTGTAGCCTGCAGATCTGCAAGGTGTCCTCCTGCCCAGAGCCTGGCATGAGGCAGCTCAGTGTGCGGGGCACATCTGGGGATGTCCCTTCAGTGCAAAGCTGATGTGTGACCTGAATGAGGAAATGGCAATGCCATCCACCCAGGCTGGACAATCAGATCTTGCTTATCAAAAAGCTAATGTATGTAGAATCATAGAATCATAGAATGGTAAGGTTGGAAGGGACCTCAAGGATCATCTAGTGCCAACCCCCTGCCATAGGCAGGGACACCTCCCACTAGTACAGGTCACTCAAGGCCTCATCCAACCTGGCCTTGAACATCTCCAGGGAAGTTGTGGAGCACAGAAGCACAGATCAAAGATCACATTCTGTGCTTCTGTGCTCCACAATCTCCCTGGGCAACCTGTGCCAGTGTCTCACCACCCTCACTGCAAACAACTTCCTCCTAACATCCAGTTTAAATCTCCCCTCTACCAGTTCAAACCCATTGCCCCTTGTCCTGTCATTGGAAGACCTTGTCAGCAGCAGTCTCTCCTCAGCCTTCCTCCAGGTCACATTTTCCACTCATCCTTTAGATGTGACCTGATGCATACTAGGTCTAAACATTCAGATGTGAATAGCACTGATAGGCAGAAATGCTTTAGATTCATGTCCCAGAGCCTTTTCATGGAGAATCCAAGCTTACAGGCAACTACACCTACCTATGGGGAAAATAATTTAACTGAGGGCTTAAAATCCAAATAGCTATTAATTTCAGAGAACTCAAACTTAGCAGAAGGAGTAGTTTCCTCTACTGGTCCTGGTGAGTCTAGGAAGGCACATTCAGAGGACAAATCCTTCTAATTTAGTGTTATAGATCCAGAAGATATGATTGTAAGTGTAACCTTAAATATTTACCTTCAATAAAGGAACCAGGAAGGCAGACACAGGCATTTGCTGGGGAACAGTTTATGACTCATCATCAGCCTGAAAATTACTTCTTCAACCTGCGCAATGAAAAGTGATGGATACTGCATGCCAAGAAGCTCTCACCTCCTGCTGGAGGATTTGAAAAGCTGAGGTGTGGAATCAGTCTTTAATTGTACTGGCAATGAGGTAGGAAGGACTATCACCTCCTTCACTTTCCCAAAGCTGGGGCCAGGACACAAAGGCACAGGCTGAAGTGCCACTGTCCTAGGAACTTCTTTTCAGCTAAAATGATCCTCCTTCACAAAATGCTCATATTAAGACTTCATCTGGGGGTGAAATGAGAATAAATGTGGATGCTGAAGGNATATGTAAAAGCTTGCTGAAGGCTACAAGATTGCAAGTGTTGCATTCTGCCCTCGAGTCCTGTTGCAAGGAAGCAGCTTTGTGGTATGTGCTGCATTGCAATTCTGTATTGCTTTCCTTATTACATAGTGGCTGATTCAAGAGAAAATACTTGTAATACACCAAGAAAATACCTTTCTAGAAGCAGATGAAGCTTGCTTTGCTGAAGCCCTCAGCGAAGACTTGCAGGTGATGGCATGGCAAGAGCTAAAATTGAGAATAATATCTGTTACCCACTAAAGAGGATGGGCTGAGAGGCAGATGCTTGAAGCATTGAACAGGGCATGCAGAATGATTTTGCTGGAGGTTAGTGATGCAATGAACACTGATTTACTGGTTCTGTTGAGCTAAAAAAGCTGGAGAATGTTAGAACAAAGAACCCCAAACTGCCTCCTACTGAAGTTCACAGAGGCTGCTTCAGTTCCCTCATCTGCTTTGACAACCCATACCTGCCTGGCAGGCAATAGTCTTTCATTGCAGCAGGGATGCTTACTCACAGCCCTTCTCAGTGCTGAACCAGTAAATGTGCAAATAAAACCCAGTAATTTTCAAAGTCCAGTGCAGCAGCCACTGATCTGGATGAAGTCAACTGAATCTGACAATTAGAGTAATTATTTGGCTTGCCCAGTCCCTTCTCTGCTTCCAACTCTTATTCAGCCCTTGATGGTATCAAATAATTTCCTGAATGAAGCAGCAATTCTGCCTCAATAAAATATTTATGATTATGGTGAGTGTTTCCTGATCTCTGCTTTCAGCTTGCTTTCTCCTTTGTTTGTTGGGATTCGTGTTTCTCCAGGATGGAGAAACCAAACCCCCACCTGTTGCATGACCTAGCTAATTTGGGATACTCTAAATCCTCATTTAGTCATCCTTGGCTCTCTTTTCCTGAGGCTCATACACATCTGAAGATGCTGATTCTTACTCTTTCATGTTCCTAGTGAATGAACCTGTGACTGAGAAGTGACTTCCAAAAAGCAGATAACTTATACTGGCTTTAAAATTATAACTTTGTTCTTACTCTCTCCCAGCATCCTTGATTCTTATTAACAGGTTACAGGTGGTCTCTCCCTTCCCCAAGAGGAAACCAAGTTCTAGCATTCAATTTTATCTCCTATGATAAGATTTTTCTTAAGCAGACAGCTCTTAAGTTTAGTGCTGAACTGCAGAAGCTCAGGCATGGCATCTGAGACACTGCCAGGATTATTTCTGGGGTATATTATTATTAATCTAATAGGAGGTTTGTGGCCAGCTACCTGACATCAAGGATATTTGTTGTTTATGGAGGTGTGGGTGTGAAAAGAAGCCTTTTGTACCTCTAGAGGTTGGATGCTGAGTCTGTCTGGCTTCCTTTAAGCAGCACACTGACCACTTCCCTTATCCAAAATGTATGAGAGGAGCAGAACTAAAAGGCACAGAAGGTATGAACTTGTCAGGTGATTGCAGCAAGGTCAATTCTGTTACCTGGCTTCCATTTTTTCCTAGAAATAAACCCAAAATAACATGCTCCTTTCTTCCCCCTCAATCTACAGAAGCAAGGTAATTTGAAAAGTAATTTCCCCCCCACCCCCAGCCCTGGTGATTTACTCTTTATGTAACTTGGTTTAACGATGCTGATCGCCACCAATCCTTCACTGGAGAGTTCCCAAGGATGGCTCCATAAGAGGAGGCTCAGCTGCTAAGCTGCCAGAGGGCAGGGGATGGCTCAAATAATTAAACTCAGAAGCCTATAATGAGTTGCACTGTAATTTCATTTGGGTTTAGTGTTCAGACAGAGCTAGGGAGGCTCAGGAAGAAGTCAAATGGCACAGGATAAAGAAAAGGACAGCCTCACACTCTCCAATTTTAGGCATGTGGTTCCCTGTCCTGGGATGTGTTGTAAACATCTGGGCTATTTAAGCTGGGATGAAATCAAGCAGGGGTGGCTGTGTGGGGTGGTGTGGAGATGACAGTGTCTGACCCAGATGCCAAATGGTTAGATAACAGGGACAGTGCCAAGCTTTGTCTTATCACAGGAGTGGCAGCTGGCAAGCAGGCTCCTGCCCTGCTCTTTCTGAGCCTCAGCAGCAGGTCACAGCTGGAACTTGCATGTGGAGCTCTTTAGAAAAGGTGTCCATGTGAGTAATACACAGGGGAGAGAGAACAGAATGCAAAGTGTTTAGCAGTGTTCACTTTTCCCTCATTTCCTCCCTTCCCAGATTTTACTCTGGCTCCAGCATGAAGTTTTATCACAGTTCATAAGCTCTCTAGATTGTAATTCTTTCCCTCTCAGTGGCTTATCTGTTGTCACCTTTTCCCTCCATCCTCTCAGACTCATTTTTGGTCTGCTCTTCTACTGTCTGTTCTGAGCAATCCTACCACCCTTGGTTTGTTTTTATTGCAGCCTGAAAAATCAAATTGCTTTCTCACTTGTGCTTGGGCAAAACAGTTTTTGCTGACATGGGTGATTCTCTTCCAAAGAGCTCATCAGTTTGGGCAAGAGCATTTGTGCTCAGCTTCCTCTGCTGTGCTTGAAGTCTTAGAGCTGCCTTTTATTTTATTAGTTGGATTTTTAATAAAAAAGAAAGATAAATAGGAATCCAGCCATGTATCTTCTCAAGTAATTTTCTTGCTGATATTTCAGTTCAGTGCTGAAGAGTACTCCAACTTTGGCTGATTTTTCTGCATTAATCCTAAAATGGCAAAGAGTTCTGGCTCTGTGCAGTGTCTTAGCAGGCAGCTGGAGGCCAGCACAAGTATGCAGTGCCTGAGTCATGGTGCCACGCTTTGAGAGGTGGAATTATGATTATTTTTATTAGGATTGTGACTGATTATTCACCTCCACTTTGGGATCCTGAATGCAAGGCAGATGTCTTGTTCTTGCAGACCGAGCAAAAAGGCAACAACTGTCCCACAAAGCTTAGGAGCTAAGAACAATGCCAAGGTGACAGATGGCTGAGGGCAGATGTGGGAGCATGTGGACACAAGACACAAGTCCTGCTGCTCTTCTCACAGTAATCTCCAACAATGCACATTTTCTTTCTAAGAGCAAAAGGGAAAATGTTTTACCAAGCCAGAAACTGCAACAAATTGTGATGCATATAGCATAAGGGATATCTTTTTTTTCTTTGCTCTTTAGCTCCATGTAACAGGAGCCAAAAGCAAAACATCAGCTGCAACCATCTCGATGTAATCTTGGGCAAACAGGTATTTGATGCTCTGCTTGTTAAAACAACCTGTGAAAGCAAGTATTAGTATTGAGCAAGAAAGGAAAACTGGAAGTTTGTCTGGTGCAAAAGCTATGGTGCACCAGCTCATGTGGGACATTAAATCCCCAGGCCTGATGCTGTGAAGCTGGTTCCCTGGGCAGTGGTTCATGTAGATGCCCTTGAACTCAGTGAGATGCCTCACTGGAGCAGGCCCACACATGAGCAAGTCTTTACAGGACTGTCACTTCCAATTCTGGAGGTGGCTAAGTGCTTCTGCTGATGTGATCACTGTCAGCTCAAAGCACAGTGGCTTTTGGAGCTGCTCAGAGCCTTATCAGAGAGGGACATAAGTCTTCTGGTACCAGGGAGATCATAAATTTGAGGGATTGTTGCAATAGCAGAACACCTGCTGGTACAGGATGTGGTACAGATGTGAGGTCATTTTCCTACTTGCGTATCTC
The DNA here is from genome assembly GCA_013399055.1 of Ramphastos sulfuratus. Taxonomy (NCBI): domain Eukaryota; kingdom Metazoa; phylum Chordata; class Aves; order Piciformes; family Ramphastidae; genus Ramphastos; species Ramphastos sulfuratus. Next base: position 10,046 of record WBNM01005960.1, on the reverse strand, counting down.
TCTGGGAGTTAACTCTTTCTTTTCTAACAAGGTATCACTGCCTAATGACTGGAGGTCAATGCCTGCAGCATCTGATAGTTTAGTTACCATCACAAGGGGAAAACAAACTCCCACTTTACAGCTATTGCACTGCAAAAGCTGAAATGCAGCAAGAAGAGGAATCCACTTCTGCCCATCACTGTGCCAGGAAAACAGGCTGGACCCTGGACATGAACACAAAAAATAGTGGCTATCCCTAGCTGCCATCTTCCACTTCCTACCTGCAGACAAAAGGTACTTAAGGACTGTTCCTGCTCCAGGCTGAGGGCAGTGCTTGCTGTCAAATATTGCCTTGGTTTATTGCTGGTTTCAGTGGGCCAAGGGGCTGCCTTTAACAACTGATGGCTCTTCACTGTCATTAACAGCTCTAGTTGTGAGCAAACACAGCTCTGCCTTATCCTGGATTTGCAGTGACTTTTGTTTTCTCCCCTCTGCTATCATAGGGTAGCAGGGCAAATGAAGCTGTGGCTAGATTCTGGTGTTGGGAATGGATGAGAGCAGAGAATGGTGAGTTTTTGAGCCACAAAATGGCTGTTTAAATGACCACCAATATCTCCCATAAAATGATTCTTGTTGCTCAACTTTTAAAAAATTGTTGAATAATTAAGCTGGGATTCAGAGAACCCAAATCCTCTAACACTCTAAAAATAAAATATGAAATAATTGTAACACAGTGTGTCTTAGCCACATTTCTAATGATGTTGCTTTTGAACAATGCACAGTGTGCTCTGCTCGAAATACCTGGGAACATCAAATTGGGTTCCTGAGAGTCTCATATAAAAATACAATTGATATAAAAAACAAAAAAGAAAGAGAGAGCAATCTGAGAGAACACCATTAGCAAAAGGCCTGGCTTAGATAAAGCAAAAGGGACATTTGGTTTTAATGGAAATTGCAAAAAAAAAAACAACCAAACCCAAAAACTATTAAAAACATCATTTCCAATTAAATCATCAGAATTTACTTTGCAGCTTGCTGAACGAAGTTGTTAGAGATGGCTCTGTGCTTGCCTTTGTTATGGGGGAGTGTATTGATTTGGTGCCAGGCTCTGCTGAACAGAACTAGTGCCACGGCTTGCTGCATTAGGATCCTTCCACTAATTATTGTCTAATTAGAGCCAATAAGAAATTGTGTCTCTGCTACTCAGGCAAGCATTGCGCTTGTTAAAATAAGAGCCACCACTTCTGGGCATTTGGGGATGTGATGGTTTGGGAGTTACCCACACCCCACACTTTATAAAATCCCCCAGACTAGACTCAGCCAGCTGGAAGTTAAGGACTGAAGCTCTGTTTACAGCTCAGCACAATGTACAAGCAGAGATATACACAACAGACAGGAATAGTTACAGACATACACAAATTAAAGGTAATACAGAAACACAATTCCCCTCCCAGCAATCAGAGTCCCCAGGAGGGGCTCCCAATCACTCTTCCACCTTCTTCCCACCCTTCCACCTTCTTCCCACCCTTCCACCTTCTTCCCACCCCTTTACCTTACCCCAGGGTTTGCCTTATGTGCAAGGTGAGTTTGGAGGACTGGCCAATGGGGATAGAAGCAGAGTGGTTAGTGAGGTTAGCAGAGGGCAGCAGACACACAAGCAGCCAGAGAGACAGAGACAGGACTCTCTGTGTCTGTGTTATCTATGTTTGTGTCCTTGTTCTTATACATCTCAGCAAGCCTATGAGTGAAGCAGACATCACCATTGTTTGCTTTTCACAGCCTATAATATATTTTTTTTCATTAAAATATTCCAATTAGCTTCAAATCAGCACAGGGGGGAATATTCAAAGCTTGGAAACTTCAGTGAAACTCCCACTGCTGATAGTAAATGCATGAAGGCAGAATTTGGCCCTCCTGCTCTGAAACCCTTGCTGTGTCTTGCACTTTCTGCTGATTGTGCAGAGGAGATTGTTTGTTTTCACTAAAATAAAGTGATTTTAGGCAACAAGTGCCCCTGTGGATTTTACAGGTTGTTTGACTTGAATACCTTGAAGAGAGAAAATGCTGGGATGAAGGCTTGTTGGTGTTGATACTTTCAGAATCATAGAATCGTAGAATGGTAAGGTTGGAAGGGACCTCGAAGATCATCCAGTTCCAACCCCCTGCCATAGGCAGGGACACCTCCCACTAGCACAGGTCGTGCTACCTGGCCTTGAACACCTCCAGGGAGGGAGCAGCCACAACCTCCCTGGGCAACCTGTGCCAGTGTCTCACCGCCCTCACTGCAAACAACTTCCTCCTAACATCCACTTTCAATCTCCCCTCTGNCATGAGGTTGGCCTGGGCACACCTCTGCAGCCTGTCCAGGTCCCTCTGGATGGATCCCTGCCCTCTAGCAAGTCAACTGTGCACTCAGCTTGGTGCCATCTGCAAACTTGCTGAGGGTGCACTGATTCCTCTGTCCATGTCACTGACAAAGATGTGAAACAGCACTGGTGCCAGCACTGACCCCTGAGGGAGCCACTTGGCAGTGGTCTCCAGAATTTCTCCCTCCCCCATCAGTTTTAGAGCAGTGTGCTGGGGAAGGCTTGTTTTATGGAGCTTTGGACATTGAAATGAATGCCAGGACTTGCCTTCAAAGGTGTAAAAGGAGTTCATCCCACTTGTCTCAGCATGATTTTTCCCCTAGCATATACTTTTTTTTTTTTTTTTTTTTTGCTGTTGTTACTGTTCCATCATGTTGTGGACAGGTGAAAGCCTCTCTCTGAACAGATCCCTGAGTACTGAATGGTTTCACTGCGCAGCTGAGGCTGATCTCTGTGTGCTACCCCAGAGCAGTCGTGGGTTTGCCTGGCAAAAGGAGAAGAGATTCACTGCTGACCTTCAGGTTCTTCTGGGATGCTTACAGTCAGTATATGTGGGTTGGGGTTTACAGCCCTACCCCTGATTTCCATGATGAGGGATTTGTCTTGCACTAGCAGAGGCTAAGCTTGCCCTGGTGTTATCCTAAGACACTGCTAAGGGTCTCAATGCTTTAAATCCTCGATGGGATGAATGCAGCTGCCCAGTCTGGGATGATGCTTTCTGCTACCATTCCCAAATCCTTCAACAAGCAGGTGGTTGTGTCCAGGTGAGCATGTTCCTCTAGAGAGGAAAAGCTGTTCTCAGCATCCCATTTCATTGCTGTTTTCAGAAGCCCATGCAAAGATAAACCAAGCCAGCAGAAAGACTGCTGTAGGGCAGAGCTAATCATCTTTCATGGGAAATAAAAATCTTTTGCTGTTTCCTGGGTACCAAATCCCAGAGGTAGCTATGTGATGTTCCTGGGACAGAGAGCAGCTTCAGCAAGCCTACTTGATATTAGAGGAATTGGCCTGGTTTGCTTTGCCTTATAAATATTAATCCAAACTCTCAGCAAGACTCTGCTGTGGTTTTGACTAGTCCCCAGTAACTTCAGGAATAAAAGAGTCTTTGGCACAGAAATCACTCCTGCCACTGCTTTTTGACAGATCACAATACAGTAAGTAAATTCCTCATGGTCAGTGATGCTGCCATCTGATCTGTGTGTTTCCAGCAACTTTTATCTTTGTCAAGTTTCCTGGGGAAATCAGGCTTCATGGCCATGGAAACCAAAAAAACTTTCTCTTTAGTGCCTTTTTAAAAATTATTATTATTATTATTATTATTACTTTTCTCAGCCATTTATATTTAGGGACTTAGTTTGATTTTTATTAATTATTTTTTTCTTTTCTAATGGGAGGTGGGGGAGAGCAGAGGGGAGCAGGAAAATGAATCCAAGTTGGCAAGCTTAGCCTGTCTTTCCATCCTGCAGCCAAAGCAGGAAGGAAATGTCTTGCAGTTGGCTGCTGTCCTTTCTGGATGTGTCTAACTGTTTTAAAGAAAGATGTGATGCCTCTGGCCACCCTGAGGCTCAGTGCCAAAGCTTAGCTGGTCTCACTGGGTGGCAAAAGCAGAGAGGTGTGTGTCACGTGGAGTGTTTTGAAGAGGAGAGAAGGACACAAAAGGACACAAAAGAGAGCAGCCCTGAGGAACAGGCCCTGGGGGTCTGGGGTGATGAAAAGCTCAAGATGAGGCTGCAGTGTGAGTGCAGCCCAGACAGCAACTGTGTGCTGGGCTGCAGCAAGAGCAGTGTGGGCAGCAGGGCAAGGGAGGGGATTCTGCCCCTTTGCTCTGCTCTCCTCAGACCCCAGCTGCAGTCCTGTGTGCAGTTCTGGAGCCCCCAGCACAGGAAGGACATGGAAGTGTTGGAGCCAGTCCAGAGGAGGCCACCAAGATGCTGAGAGGGCTGCAGCAGCTCTGCTGTGAGGACAGGCTGAGAGAGTTGGGGCTCTGCAGCCTGGAGAAGAGAAGGCTTCCAGGAGACCTTGGAGTGGCCTTCCAGGATCTGAAGGGGGCTACAGGAAGGCTGGGGAGGGACTATTGACAAGGTCTTGTAATGCCAGGACAAGGGGCAATGGGTTTGAAGTGGCAGAGGGGAGATTGAAAGTGGATGTTAGGAGGAAGTTGTTTGCAGTGAGGGTGGTGAGACACTGGCACAGGTTGCCCAGGGAGGTTGTGGCTGCTCCCTCCCTGGAGGTGTTCAAGGCCAGGTTGGAGGAGGCCTTGAGTGACCTGTGCTAGTGGGAGGTGTCCCTGCCTATGGCAGGGATTGGAACTGGCTGATCCTTGAGGTCCCTTCCAACCTTACCATTCTATGATTCTATAAAAAAAAAAGCCAACCCCAAAGCAACCCCAGAAGTTCAGCTGGTCTCACTGGGTGGCAAAAGCAGAGAGGTGTGTGTGTCACATGGAGTGTTTTGAAGAGGATAGAGGGACAAAAATACCCCAAAAAACCACCCCCCAAAAAACCCCCAAATCCAGGATGACTAAAGGAAGAGTTTTCTGTTACTGAATATAATATCCTGAATGACACAGCAATGTCCAAAAACCCAGTATCATATGGGTGTGATTGGGGATTTAGGGAGATTATTCTTAAGCTTCAGTCAATAAAAAAAAAAGGAAACAAGAATAGATCCTTTCTTCTTAGAAAGACAATGACATTTAGTATGTTTGCTAGAGCTGGGAAATTGGCACAATGTGTTATGTCATAATATCATTTAAATCTTCAGAAGCTGGGACACTAAACTTTATCTGCTTTGCCCTGGTGCACCCATGGCTAAATACATTTGGTCTGCAGAACTCTGAGATGCCTTATCTGAGAGAAGCCTGCAGGAACATCATGAGTAGAGAAATGCTGCCAGGTTCTTCTTGTTGTCACTGGGAAATAACTCTAAAGAGCTAGAGGCTTTACCTGTCTTGCTAATTGGCTGCTGCACCATGCTTTGGTGTTACTTCCCTTGCCTTGTTACCTGTGCATTTTGAGCAGAAGTGAAATTTGCTCCAAGTGTGAGTATCAAGAGGAGGTCTCACTTGCATCCCATTTTGCAGAGCTAAAGTACAGGTGGTCAAACACTAAGGATGTGCAAGCTGAGCTGAAGAGACCTGGATTAAATTTCTTGTCCTGTCAGCAGTCTGAGGTCTCCAGTGGAAAAAAAAAAAGAGGTGCACTAGAGCTAAGCAGCAGTAGCAATTTGTCTCTGCCTGTTTGCCACTTCCAAGTTGGACAAATTTACTTCCATAGCTTACAACACTTCTTAAAACACAGAAGTTGAAAGATGATGAGATCCTTTGCTGTGGATGTATAGGACCTCAAGGATTAAGCATTACTTCTGCAGTGACATTTCTGCTTGGAAAGTAACACACCAAAATCTTGGCTGCTTTTACAGTAAAGCATCATCCAAAGCAAACCATCTCTGTGTGGATTGCAGAATCACAGAAGCATCCATGTTGGCAAAGCCCCTCAGGATCACCAAGGCCAACCTAGAACCCTACTCTACAAGATTCACCTTAAACCATAGCCCTAAGCACTACATCCAAACCACCCTTAAACACAGCCAGGGTGGGTGACTCCACCACCTCCCTGGGCAGCTCATTCCAGTCCCTGACCACTCTCTCCAGGAAAAACTTTTTCCTAATGTCCAATCTAAACCTCCCCAGCCTCAGCTTGAGACCATTCCCCCTTGTTCTGTCTCCAATTACCTGTGAGCAGAGCCCAGCAGCAGCCTCTCCACAGTGTCCCTTCAGGTAGCTGTAGATAGCAATGAGGTCTGCTCTCATCCTCCTCTTCCTCACACTGCCCATCCCCATCTCCCTCAGTCACTCCTCATCAGATTTATTCTCCAGCCCCTTCCCCAGGTTTGTTGCCCTTCTCTGGACCCACTCCAGCACCTCCACATCTNTGGCAGAGGGGAGATTGAAAGTGGATGTTAGGAGGAAGTTGTTTGCAGTGAGGGTGGTGAGACACTGGCACAGGTTGCCCAGGCAGGTTGTGGAGCACAGAAGCACAGAATGTGATTGAAGATCGAAGATCCTATTCTGTGCTTCTGTGCTCCACAACCTCCCTGGAGGTGTTCAAGGCCAGGTTGGATGAGGCCTTGAGTGACCTGTGCTAGTGGGAGGTGTCCCTGCCTATGGCAGGGGTTTGGAACTAGATGATCCTTGAGGTCCCTTCCAACCTTACCATTCTATGATTCTATGATATTTCCTGCCTTTCCAAAAGGCAAAGTGTAGTATTCCTTGGCTTTCCAAAAGTTAAAGGGTGATATTTCTTGGTTTTCCACCAGCAAAGGAGGCTATATGGTGATGAAAAACACATACATTTAACCTGAGCAAACTCTTCTGCTATTAGTGATTTGCCACACATGGAAATACATTATTTAAATGGCAGTGTTCTTATTTTCACCTTACAAGAAAAATCCATCTGCCTCCAGTCCCATAAAAATATCCCAGATGAAAATGGAAAATGCTATAGATAGCAACAGTTCTTCCAGGAAAATGTCAGCAAATCTGTTACCCTTCTTACCACCATCATGTAAATAATTAATTTGGGATTCATGTAACATCCAAAATAAAAGAACAGGGAAAGAAATCTGAGTTGCAACTCTTCTGATGGATTTCCTCTTCTAGCAGCTGATGAGCTTCAGGGATCTGTGTTACTAGAAAGAAAAAAAAGCTCTTCTAAAAACTTATCTTCAGTCCTGCTCAGAGGAATTTCCACAGCTCCACTAAATTCACTTGGAATATTTGAGCTTCCAGCAGCTCAGGGTTTGGTGTGCACTCTGCAAACGTGGATACACTCACAACAACCTGCTTGAATGAACGGCTGGGAGCAAAACTCCATTTGTCAACAGCTCTGCTTTTTGTTTGCTTGGCTTTGAATTGGACTTGCCTGCCCTGCTGCAAACATTCCAGAATAGTTATTGTGAGATAGTTGTGTTTTTTTGATCCTGAACTTCTTTTGCTTGGTGTTGAATTGGACTTGCCTGCCCTGCTGCAAACATTAAATTACAGTTATTGTGAGATAGTTTTTTTTCTGATCCTGAACTCGTTTGCTTGGTTTCTAATTAGACTTTCTTGCCCTGCTGCAATTCAAGAATAATTATTGTAAGATAGGTTTTGATAGTTTGTTTGTTTGTTTTTTTTTTTTATCCTGAATTTGCCTTTTTGGTTTTTAATTGCCCTTTCCCCCCCCGCTGCAAACATTTAAGAATATTTACTGTGAGATCTTTTTTTTTTTTTTTTGATCCTGAACTTGCCTGCTTGGTTTTTAATTGCACTTTCCCGCCCCGCTGCAAACATTTAAGAATATTTACTGTGAGATCTTTTTTTTTTTTTTTTTTTTTTCATCCTGAACTTATCCATGCAGTTAAAAACACCCAGTGTATGGGGGAAGACATGCTAAAGAGGGATCCAAGGAAGGAGCTGTCTTCTGGTGGCTGCCTGAAGCTTGCCATCTGCCTGCCCCGAGATGCACAGCGCAGTGATGCGGTACAAAATATGCTGACTCCTCAGCTTCACAAATGATTTCTGCTGTTGATGCTGGGTTTGGTTCGTTGGGTTTTTATTTTTTTTTTTTTTTTCTCCCTTGCAATCACAGCTGCATACCACTCCATCGTCCCAGATGCTTTTTTGGCAATTAAACAAGCTGTTACTGCTCACAGCAAGTCCTGGCTCCCCGCTTCTATTTGGAAACCTTTACCTTTGAAACAGTTAATTACTCAAGCTCCTCTCAATCCCTGCGAGCTGCTTTTTTTCAAGTTTTCTAATTTACATTGCCATGACTGGGCAGCAGTAAATCAAAGCCCAGCTGCAGCTACTGATCTCCTATAACCCTTTTTTTTTTTTTTTTTTTTTTTTCCTTCCCTCTTTCTCTTAGTTGTAATTTCAACTATAAGCTCAACAATAAGCCCATCTCTTAATCTCAGCATGAACAAATGGAAAATGGTCAAATGACGCACAATTTTAAGCTTCTTGCTGTATAAATTAGACAGAGTGCGTCAGTTCACTGGAATACTCTGACCTTTTCTCCTTAAAAATATTGGGGGGAGCCAGGGAGGGGGTGGGGGGGGAAGATCTGGCTTGAGCCCTAGGTTAAAAATCTTCTATATTTACAGTGTGCAACTGCCTGAGCATAAGGTACCAATATGTACAGAAGCTGATGCTTAAAATATATGGGGAAGTGGAAGCCAGGGCATATAGAGAGGAGTGCCAATAAAAGCCAGACTGTTGCTAGCTTTCAGCAGCTAAATTTGCTGTAGTGTTTGTGTAGGGAAGTATTTCCCATCCCTAACTATTGAAAATAGGGAGATGCCAGCTACCTGAAGGATTTAAAACTGAATTGCTAATCATTTTATTTAGTATCATCCTTCTGTTTCAGTCAAGTGAATCTGGCCCAGCTTCTACCATGGTGTGAGGCTATGAAAGGGAAGGGAAGGTAGAGCTTGGCTGGGTCTGTGCTGTGAGAAGAGGAGCCAGGAGTGGTGATGGGAGCCTGTCAGCACCGGCGCTCACTGAAGTGAGCACTTGAGCAAGTCCACTGCAACATGCTGGATAATTTGAATATTAATCTTGCTTAATGCAGTCCGTGGCTGAGAGTGTTGAGCAAAGTGAGGTTATGAACTGATCTCACTGCTAGGAAAAAATCCACTTCTGCCAATGTTAAGGGAGTGGATTTACCCCCCCCCCCCCTTCAGGGCTTGTGTTACCTTTGTATAGCAGCTGGGGTTGAGTTCAAATAGCAGCTGTAGTGATGGCCAAGCCATGCAAAGCAGCAGGCTTATAAATGACTGGATGTGAGGAGGAAGTTCTTTGCAGTGAGGGTGGTGAGACACTGACACAGGTTGCCCAGGGAGGTGGTGGAGCACAGAAGCACCGAATGTGATCTTTGNGCACAGAAGCACCGAATGTGATCGAAGATCACATTCGGTGCTTCTGTGCTCCACCACCTCCCTGGAGGTGTTCAAGGCCAGGTTGGATGAGGTCTTGAGTGACCTGTGCTAGTGGGACCTATGGCAGGGGGTTGGAACTAGATGATCTTTGAGGTCCCTTCCAACCTTACCATTCTATGGTTCTATTATTCTATGATTCTGTGACTCTGAAACTTGGCTGGTGGGTAATGATTTTGTATATGGGCACAGTTCTGTAGCCATAGCACTGAGAAAGAAGTTTATCATTGTATATCACCTGACAATTTAAAATTACTCCCACAAGAGAGCTTTCTTCAGAGCTGCTGGACAAAAGTCCACATTAATTTGCTTTAGAGAAAAGCAAAGTGTAAATGGTGCTTATTAAACATTCTCCTCTGTGCCAGCTTCTGTGTGCCTGAGCTCTGAGCAAGCCAGGGCATCATTTCTGCCTGTTCTTTTCTTCAGTGCAGTTTATATTAAATTAGAGGTTTCCTTATTAATATTGCCTCTTATAGAATCATGAAGGTTGGAAAAGACCTCTGAGATCATCAAGTAAAATCATCAAAACCATTTTCTTGGCCTAAAATAAAACAGTTAAGTGAGGGGGGGAAGGAGGGGAAAATGTGGAGAAGTGGAGAAAACTTAACAGGATCTGGTTATAGAGGCAAAGTTGAATTTCAGTTGTAGGTAAAACCTAAAACCATAATCTGAGATTTTGTCTGAGCTGAAACTGTTAAACCTTTTTTTTCCTTATTTTTTCTT
>WBNM01005958.1:0-11047 GCA_013399055.1 Ramphastos sulfuratus | reverse complement strand
ATTTTTATAGATTTGAGTTTAAGCAGCATAGTCTACATTATCACAATGCTACATAGAATGGTAAGGTTGGAAGGAGACCTCAAGGATCATCTAGTTCCAACCCTCTGCCATAGGCAGGGACACCTCCCACTAGCACAGGTTGCTCAAGGCCTCCTCCAACCTGGCCTTGAACACCTCCAGGGAGGGAGCAGCCACAACCTCCCTGGGCAACCTGTGTCAGTGCCTCACTAACCTCACTGTAAAGAACTTCCTCCTGACATCCAGCTAAATCTCCCCTCTGCCAGTTTAAACCCATTACCCCTTGTCCTGTCATTACAAGACCTTGTCAATAGTCCCTCCCCAGCCTTCCTGTAGGTCCCCTTCAGATACTGGAAGGCTACTATAAGGTCTCCTCGAAGCCTTCTCGCATCTGAGCATGGTAAGAAAAACTATACCAAAATACCTAAATTTAGTTAAAAGAACTAAATATATGTTAGCCTCTTGCCACATTGCCCATTAAAAAAAAAAAAAAAAAAAAAAAAAAANAAAAAAAAAAAAAAAAAAAAGCAGAGAAAGACTGTGATGAGATGGAGAGATGGATGTGTCCTCAGAGTGTCCAACTTGCTGTTGCACAGATAGCTGCCTCACAGCTCACACTTGGCAGCAGGAACCATCGGGCTTCCTGAGGCTCTGAACAGGTACAGTGAGCAGCACGAATCTGGCCATACATCAGATTGTTAGCTTAGATGTAGATGGCTATGTAAGAGATGTTTAGAGTCTATTTACAAAGAGATTCTTTAGCTTTCTGAATGTTTCAAATATTTGATTTTGGAAACTACAATTTTAAATGAGCCTTTCTTGTCAAGAATGTGCCAAATAGTCCCAGCCATAGAGATTGTTTAAAAGGAAGATCACAGAACCATAGAATGGTTTGAGTTGAAGTGACCTCAAAGACCATCCAATGTTCATCCTCTCTTGCAAGCCTAAAAGGATATGTGGAGAAGAAATCCCAAAGCAAACAGAAATAGAACCTATTAATGCATCTAATCACATATGGGACTATTTACAAGGTCTTGCAATGACAGGACGAGGGGCAATGGGTTTGAACTGGTAGAGGGGAGATTGAAACTGGATGTTAGGAGGAAGTTCTTTCCAGTGAGGGTGGTGAGACACTGGCACAGGTTGCCCAGAGAGATTGTGGCTGCTCCCTCCCTGGAGGTGTTGAAGGCCAGGTTGGAGGAGGCCTTGAGTGACCTGTACTAGTGGGAGGTGTCCCTGCCTATGGCAGGGGGTTGGAACTAGATGCTCCTTGAGGTCCCTTCCAACCTTACCATTCTATGATTCAAGCTTCCAGAACTTAGCCAGTTCTTCATCCACCCAAGCATCTCAATACAAGCAATGCACTTCAAGATAACTGCGGGTTACATTAATACTGTGACTTAGAAACATATCACTACACTGTGGAAATAGTTTAATACGTATGAAACAAGAGGAATCAGCTCCACAGAAAATGTGAATCAGAAATGTCACCTCTGGAAAAACGCTGACTAATCTCACGTTTCTGTTCGAGACAGAAAAGATCCTGCTTAGGTTTACATCTTGGTGACTGATTTTGTGGAAGGAAAAAGAATTGATTCTGCTTTTTCAGAGAAGCACGCTATGTGCAGTGTCATCACTACGTCAACAATTCACATTTGTTTTACTGCACAAAAGGAGTTTCAAATCAATTTCAAAGGCTGTACATTTGAAAAGCAGCCAGCTGGCTTTTCAGCACTCTGAATGTGGTTGTCTTTATGTCACCAAGCAAGCAGATAGACAACTGAACGTAAAGGGAATTCACAGCAGTTAACTAGCAAATGTCATTGTCCTGCTAAACAAAAATTATTTCCACATAGTAGGGTATCACTCCCCTTAAAAGAGCCTCTTCATGATACCTCTTGCACAAAAAGCCTACTTATTTCTGTACCCCTTTAATATATTTGTTTGTTGAAAATCTGTCTTTCAAATGGCAATCTAAATGTGTCACAATGGGCAACATAAGGCAACGGAAGGCTTATTTTCTTTCAAACACTGCAATAAGGCATCTGCTGAATCCTGGCATAAGATTCAGAGACATGTTTAATTCTGCAAGGCATTCTTATGGTACAGTCCAACTACACAAAAAGAAAACAATTCAGGCTCAAATCAGTAGACTCACAAAGGGGCACATTTGGTATCATCTGCTATGTGTCACAGAGGCAGTACTGCATCTCAGAATCTGGCTCACCTGGATTTTTAGTCTGGTTACTTCTGAAGATCCTTTGGAAGACTCATATCAATGCAGAATGGAGAAACTCCTTCCTTAACACAGAAAGCTCACTTGAGAAGATTGAGGGCAATGCTACTCTTTACTCCAGGATGCTAGTACTATTGTCAGGGAGNATAACACAGCCCAAAGATCAATTGGACCTTTGGACACAAGATAGCCAATCAAATGGCAGTTACCCAAGATTTTGCCATATTGGGTGAAGCCATAGGCTTGCTTTATCCTTTTTTGGGCAGATCACGGGCCCTGCACAAGGCAATCATGTGCCCCCTAGCAACCACAGGTGATGGACAGGCCCCGGACCCCAGACTTAGTGGCACCAGGTCCTTTGTCCCCTTTCCCGCGGTTGCTCTCTCCCCAAAACAGCAGAAAAACATGTCTGCACAAGCCAGGACATGTACAAGCCCAAGAGGCCTGTTTAGGCCTACCACGACAACTATGTATAGCCATATTATATAGGCAATATGTACAGGTATTTGGTCTCTTCTTAGACTAGCCAGACTAGCTGAGATGAAATGGGATGCTGCATCTAACAGTTTCTAAAGCTGTCCTCAGATGGGCTATCAGGCAGCTGCCACCTTAAAAATCTGTACTTGCAATTTGCTTCTGTTCACGTTTCATGAAAAGTGGAATATGGCAGCTATCACAGAAGACCTCATCATACAACAACTAACCAGTCCACTTCTTGACTCCCAAGGATCAGATAGAAACTGTTATGCTCTTTGTGGTTTGAGTTGAGGGTTTGTTTGGTTTTGTTTGTTTGTTTGTTTTGTTGTTGTTGTTACTGTTTTTAATGTCTTATCCAATACTTCTGTGTAGGTCTTTTTACCTTTCTCACTTCCCCTCTATATTTTCACTTGCATTATTTTGCCAGCTAGCTTCTTCCTTGACGTTTCTTTCAAGACACAAGATACAAGATTAAAACTTTCAGTCTGATCAAATGGCAAAGGAGGAACCAAGCACATCAGTAATAATCAAAACAGGGCAAAAGACCAGGAGGTTTCTAAGGTATTTGAGATTTCAAGTTGTATTCAAAGAAATAAGTAAATGCAATCAGATGAAACTAAGGCAAAATTTCTATTCTATTCTTCACTATACATATTATTAATAACTGTCATCAAGTTATTGCTGCAATATGAACATGCAACACAGTAACATCTCACATAAGAGATTTTTAATAAAAAAATGGGATTAGTCCATGAAATTTTAAATAACATAAGCAAATTATTTGCCATTTTTCTAGGAAAAAATATATGGAAAGGAAACAAGAATCAGCATTTTAGCATTCAGATAATTTTATCACAGGATGTTAGGGGTTGGAAGGGACCTCTGAAGATTATCAAGTCCAACCACCCTGTCAGAGCAGGACCATAATCTAGTGCAGGCCACATAGGAATGCATCCAGACAGGGCTGGAAAGTCTCCTGAGGAGGAGACTCCACAATCTCTCTGGGGAGCCTGTTCCAATGCTGTGACTCCTACAGCAAAGTTCATCCTCATGTTGAGGTGGAACTTCCAGTGCTGTAGTTTGTACCCATTGCCCCTTGTCCTATCACAGGGCACAACTCAGAAGAGTTTGTCCCCTCCCTCTTGACCCCCAGCCCTCAGATATTTATAAACATTGATTAGATCCCCTCTAAGTCTCCTCTTCACCAGATCAAAGAGCCCCAGGTCCCTCAGCCTCTCTTCACAGGGCAGTGCTCCAGCCCCTTCATCATCTTTATAACAGTAGGGAAATGCACATGTTAGCAAACATACATCCATACACACAGGTTTACACAAGTGGCTTGGGAAGTGGCATGCCCTGTGTAAAGCTGAGCTCTTGCTTACGTTGTAGTTGTGAAGTTCACATTTATGTCTGCTATTGCTAGTACAAAAAGGAAGTTTACATAAGATGGTAAGAACACAAAGTGAGAAAAAAAAGGAATGTTAAGATTACTATTTACTCATATACTTACTGATCTAGTATCATTATAAAAAGCAGGTTAAGTGAATGGTTTTCAATATACATGTAAAAATATTCACTTTCCAATTCCTATGGGGAGATGCATGAAATGTACTAGCCCTGAATTTAAAGGTGAGCTAGAAAATGCAAAAGCTAAAAAGTGAAAAAACTGAATTTGTCTAAAACAAAATTTGCTTTGGCTCCCTTCAAAATATATTGATGCCTAATGTATTACAGAGATGTTTAATACATCTAAAATAGACNGTGCCATGGTCTAGTCTTGAGGTCTGTGGTGATGGGTTGGACTTGATGACCTTTGAGGTCTCTTCCAGCCTTGGTGATACTGTGATACTGTGACTTCCAACAAAACACCCACAGAAACAAACAAACAAAACAAAACCCCAAAACAAAATTACAAATGTGTTAACACTTTTAATGTTTGGGGGGGAATTCTTTTTAGCCAGGCTGCTTCATAAAACAAAAAGGAGGACATTGTATTTGATCCCAAAAGCTGAATTCATTTTTATTTCCTGTAACCTGGCAATTTTTAATGTTTTGTCATGGCATTATAGATTTGATTTTCTATTTTGTCTAATCCATGACAAGAAAAGAATTCTCTGTATCCTGCATAATTGCTGTAGAAACAGCAGCTACCCTCATAGGTTGCTATGAAGGGTATTCCAAGGCTGAAGGAATATAACAGACTGTGCAACAAAGGAAATGCTGTTTAAAATGGATCATTTCCACTCTTCCAATAGCGCAGTGTTACTAAACTATGACATCACTCTGCATAACACACAGACTTGTTAGGAGAACAATATGTTAAAAATAAAGAAACATAAGCAGAGAAAGCAAAGAATTCAAACTGAGGACAAGTAGCAAAGGTCATCATGAAAATAGGCAAAACCTCAGAGATCTGGCACTACAATAGTGAAGGCCAAGGGAAAACACGGAGTGAAAGTGCAGGCCTGATTGAGACCATGATAAGCTCTGAGTGGCTCTGATGATACAAGCTTGTTTAACACGAAGAACAGAAGTGCAATTCATACGCCTGAATAAGCCAGCTAATCTTGTTAGGGTATGCATTCATGTAAAATTAGTCTCTGCATCTCTGTCTGAAAGAAGCACTTAGACCTTTTTAATTTTTATGGCCGCCGGCAGCAAACGATTGTAATCGTTTAACAATCAGACCCTTTGCAACTCAGCTCTCTTCTTAAGGCCACCGCAGTCCACACTTCCAACCCAACAATGGTCAAACTCAACTCATTTGTTTTGACTCCCTAAGTCCTACGCTTCCCATTGTTGGAATACATTTCTCTGGTAAACCTTACACACACACACTGTGTCAGCTACAATTCTGTCCATCGCACAACAAAGCCTGATAAACCGTGGCAACACAGAAAGCCTGCTGTCTGAAGTTGCAACACGATCACATCATTATTGACCACGTTCTCTTGACCTTTCTACTGCTAGTTCAAGGCCTCGTCTTATGATTATTCAATGATTTAGTTATA
The DNA here is from genome assembly GCA_013399055.1 of Ramphastos sulfuratus. Taxonomy (NCBI): domain Eukaryota; kingdom Metazoa; phylum Chordata; class Aves; order Piciformes; family Ramphastidae; genus Ramphastos; species Ramphastos sulfuratus. Next base: position 5,305 of record WBNM01005958.1, on the reverse strand, counting down.
AGGGACTTCAGTACATATTAGGTATTTTAAATATAAACATTTATTCAAGAGTAGAGCGTGTCACAGTAACTTAAAATCTGACTGGGGAATCTAAGCGTTCATTATCGCAGTAGCTTTGCTGCTGGGCTTTTGTAGATTATCTGGCCCAGGAGATTTCAGCAATGGGATGGGTAAGTAGCTGAATAAGCAAAATCTGCCTTGAGCTTTCAGAAAAACTTAAAAACTAACCATATTGAAACAAACTAAAACAAACTGCAAATTTTTATTAAATGAGGTTACTTTGCATGCTTGCAAGATATGAAGGAAATTATACTTGCCATTAGAACAGAGGGTATTTCATAACAGGAATAAAACAAACTATAAGAAGGAATCTTTATTACTCCAAGTGTTAAAAGTGCTTTTTTGCATACTCACTGCAGATACCAAGATATAGATAATTAGGATATGCAGGTTACTAATTCAAAAGGAGCAGGTTAATACAACATGACTTATCACTGCTTCAAAGGGAAAACATTTTGCTAAGCTGATATTCAATCTTTTTATTAAAACACAAGCAAAGAGCTGAAGAGTTCTCTCATAACAGTGACCTCAATGGAAAACCAGGACAACCTTCATCCAAAGAAGGCAACGAAAGGATTGCTCAGTGAATCAGTGAGAGAGTTCAATATTCCAATGCAATAGAAAGACATGAAACGTCCATTGAACATCTGCGCTGCCTTCGTCTACCCCCACTGTACTGAACTATGCTTCGTTATCCTCTACCTCACTTGTGTAGGCAGATATGAAGCACCTTTGTCACCCTGTGCCAATGCTGCTCAACTATTACCTTAAAGATCTGTTGAGAGAGAAGTCACACAAACTTCATATCCTCTAAATCCATTCAATGTAGCTACGGTTACATTTTTCATGTGCAACAATTCTATTTGGTGGTTGCCTTCAGCCTGCTCTTGAACTTCCGACTCTTTTCTACTGTTTGTTGAGGAAAATTTTAACAAATGCAAAACTGCTGCAGCGAGAGAGGATGAGAGAATAAAACTGAGGCTCCAAACATTTAGGAAAATCTCACTGCGTGGCAAATGGATGTAAGATCAATAACAGAGAGACAGAAAGAAACACATTATACAAACACATTGAGAAATAGTCCAGATGTCAGCAACACTAAGCCTCACATGACAGATAACAAATGCAGGAGTACACTCATGCTTTGATGTTCAGCTCTACTTTGGGCTGAAGGTTGTTACTGTTCTCTTTTTAGCAAATACTATTTGCTACTACAGATTTGAATACCGTGGGTTTCCCTATTGTATTCTGCAAGTAACACAGAGAGTTTGCCAAGTTAAAATTGGATATTTCCTCACAAGCATTTCTTTCTGGAGGTAAAATTCAGTTGAAGGTGGCATAATTTTATATTTACATACTTCATACTATAATGATAAACATATTATTTACAAGTCTTGTTTTTCATTTTAGATCTCTGAGATGTTTCCTTGTGTAGGTTATAATATAATTTAGCTTGAAAAGAAAATGAATCTACAGAATAATCATTATAACATTTTTATGGAAGTAAAANCTCTGGACCCTCTCCAACAGTTCTATGTCCTTCCTGTGCTGGGGGCTCCAGAACTGCACACAGCACTCCAGGTATAGTCAAAGTAGTTTCATAGAAAAGGCAAAGCTGTTAAATCAGATGACTATTTAAAAAAAAAAAACATAGGCAAAATGAGTACAAGCACCTTATAATGTTTTGATAATATTGCCTGATGAATTTACACAGAAATGTAATTTTCGTTTCCAGACTATATCATGCCAGTTTATTCAGCAGTTTGATTTAATTCCATATTCCCTCTGACCTTTCAGAGAAATAAGGAATGATCCAAATTAATAAGCAAGAGGTGTCCCTGAACCTTGATGTACACAAGCAAATCACAACAGATATTAAACTCTGATAGTTTTGTTGCTGCCAATGCCTTTCACCTTTCAAGACCACCAAGGCAATGAAAGCTGAGAATAATCACAACACTTGGAGCCACAGAGTAAACCAGATGATAACATGTCTGTTCTGAGGTGAAATTTTTAGCAGGCATTTCCATTAAAAGTATATTAAGAATTTTTGTTTATGCTAATAGGAAGTGCCTCAGTCTAAACACAAAAGATTCTGTCCCACTCTGAGTCCTCTCTACTTATAGCGAGTGAAAAAAAACTATACATGCTGAAGCCACTGCCATGCATGTGGTGAGATGGACTTTAAAAATCTCCAAATTATGGCTGGTTTTCCAGTTTTAGGAGTATCTATTCTACCAAAAGCCACAGTATCCTCTATGATTCAAGTGCTGCTACTTGGACAGAACACAAGTAACCTGTAAATTACGTTAAAGCAGAACTATTGAAAATTTGATTCCTTTTGATTTGTGGGTTTTGACCCCCTTCACCTTCCTTCCCTCATAAGGATGCTTCAGGATTCTCTTTGTCAGTCTTGCTGTGCTTAGGGACTGCTTATTGCATCTATGCATAGAGTGGTTTGTTGGCTCCTGATGAACACATCTGTAGGTGTGCAGGTCTCTCCCTCAAAGGGAGAAACAGTATGGGTCTCTGTACACTAACCACCCACTTATTCTCCTGACATTTGTTGACATTAATTGTCTTGCAATTTCTCCTTTTTTATGCAGTAAGTCTGACATTGACCAACGGATGACAATTTTTAGGAGGATGGGAAGGACAGAGGAAGATCCCTATTTCTTTAGGCAAACAATTTGTGAGAAGGTTCTCTGAAGTCACATATTAGACAATATTCCTTGAAGTACTCATAGTTCCTCATTCAGTTTAGCAGTGATACTCCAGAGCTGGGTGATTCAGAGTGACAGGAAACCCCATGAAGTTTCAGACTGGCACTGACAGCCTGCGTAATGATACCAGCTCACGTCTGCTGAACAGCAAAGGTCTGAACTGACAGACCCTGACCCCTGCCACTGCTGTGCTGCTGAAAGCTACAAAACAGCTGGAATGGTCTGCTGGCATATGAAAGCCTCTCAGTACAGATCAGATGTTCTGTGCAAAAAGATCACTTTTTGGCTTTAACCATGAATGCAAATCTCTCCATTTGTGTCTCTGCTACATGCATATACTAAAGAAGATCTATGGAAATCAGAGAATGAAAACCAGGGATTCATTGCTGAACATGTTTGATAGCAACTTTTGATATGTAACATCTGAAACACGTTTATCTAACAATCTGTGTTCTAATCTCCCCACCATTTGTTTCATAAAAGGACCAGAATGTCCAGATTCTGTTTTAACCATAAGTAACACCAGTATCCTAGACTTTCTGCCACCAGCATTCTTCTGCCTGTCTGGATTTATCAAAGAATGCAAGCTGGTAGCAATATTCCACATATGTTCATTTTGTATAATCTTCAAAAAAACAAAAGGAGTCCAGATCTGCAAACAAAGTGAATGTAATTACATTTTTCTATAGATCATTTGCAGTATTTCCTCTGTGTGAGTAGCAAAAGGAAACAATGGGTTTTGCCTACAGAATTTTGACAATCTTCAGCAAAATCATAACCATAATCCTATACTTGTTGTGTATTTAAATATTGGATCACCACAAGTAGAGAAAACAGCAAAAGCAATATTACTAGCACAAGACCTACAGATTTGCAGTGATCCTCAGTTTTTCCTCAATCCCAGACAATAGAATTATCTCCAGGGATAAACTGGCATACTCTGTATCTAAATCTCTACCTCTGTATCTATCTCTAAAAAGCAAGAGGTATTACAAACTGTTCTGTCTCAAAACAGGTGAAATGTGCTATACATAAATGAAAGGCAATTATTTATGTTTATGACATTACTAATTAAAAGTAAATAAACTGCAGAATCATTCTGGTGCTATTAAGGTTACCTGAGTTTACACCATAGCTGCTAAAAAAACAGCAGCAGCAAAGAGACAGCAACATTGGCATATGCCAGCTGAAGAGGGGCACAGGAAAGGTGAGAGTGCACCTGTGTGAGCATGAAAGAATTGGCAAGGCATCTTGGCTGCAAGCAAACACAATCTGATTCCTGGAAAATGTAACTGCACAGATTTGCTTTATCTGACACTGAGAAAAAAATATGGTAGCTGCCTCTATAAGAATTCAAACAATGTACAAAATATAATTGTTACCCTCCACAATCAAATAGCAACAGTGGCTATTTTAGCTAGAAGCATGTGGAATTTATCAACAGGTTTTGGGGAAAAAAATAGCCTTTTGTGTAACATATGGAATGTGAAACACAAGTTTTGAAAAACACACACCAGAAAAAAAAAAAAATCAAAGTAACATCTCTGAACATAATAACCATTCTATCCTAACAGATGGCCAGGTAGCAATATAATGCTTTGTTAACTTTGTAGCAAGGGTGCAAACCAGTTTTGCCTGCCTAATCACCTGAAAAAAAAAGAAAAAAAACCAACAACAATCCCATCCCTGCTCTCAAACCCCAAATCTGTAAGCTATTTGTGTATCAGTGCTCATCTGTTGGGTAGAATCCCTGTTATTCACACACCTCTTAATAAGGCATATCTTACAAAACTTAGAGGATGACATTTTATTCAGCTATAATAGAAGGTACAAAGACTACTGTAACAGGTTATTGTCCTGCCTGACAATGAACAATTTGATCATTTTCACTGATGTCAGTGCTCTGTTTTTATAGCATTGTTATCTAAAGTATGTCTGGTATGGATGCAAAAGGTGATGAGGACATCAGTCCTGATAATGGGGCAGAATCCAACTCCTACTGAAGTCACCAGGACCTTATAAATTGATGTCAATTAATTTTAGGCCAAAAGTATTACACATAATTCTCTGTGCTACAAAAACCTCAACCCAGCTTGGCACAGTTATGACCAATCGATAAGAGAGACTGAATAAAGGGACATGAAGACTGATTGCAAAGCAAATTCAGTAGGAACTGTGCCTAAATATCTCTGCTGCCCATTTTAAGGCTAAACAAGTCTAGCTATCAGATGCCAAGCTGTGAAGATTTAAAGTTTATCCAAAACTATTAACGCGACCTGAAATACTCTCTGACACTATCTGTACCTCTATACTAAAAGAAAAAACATGAATTAGTATTATACATAGAACATTAATTACCTTGAAGTACCTGGAAATATAGGAGCATATCACAAATAGGCATGACTGGATTCTAAAGGTTTCAGGTCAGAAATATTATCTGACACTGTTTGTCTGTACCTCTATACTAAAAGAAAAAATATAAATTAGTATTATATATAGAACATGGCTGGAGAGCAGCCCTG
>WBNM01005957.1:10786-25933 GCA_013399055.1 Ramphastos sulfuratus | reverse complement strand
GAAGGAAGGAAGGAAGGAAGGAAGGAAGGAAGGAAGGAAGGAAGGAAGGAAGGAAGGAAGGAAGGAAGGAAGGAAGGAAGGAAGGAAGGAAGGAAGGAAGGAAGGAAGGAAGGAAGGAAGGAAGGAAGGAAGGAAGGAAGGAAGGGAGGAAAGGAGGAAGGGAGGAGAAGAAAGAACTGAGAAAGAATGTTTTTCCAGTTTAAGCTGCCTGAAACAGTTAACAGGACTATTAAGACCATTTTGTCTGCAGGGACTGATCTACACGGTGTGCAGAACCATAGACATGGTACCTTATGTCTAACTGGATAACGACTTCTGTGTTCACCCATTAAGCAAAAGTTAAACACTCTGAAATACTGCAAGGATAAACAGATATCCCCATACAGATGGTGTTATCCATATGCTAGCATATGGGAAGTACTATTAGGACTGTTTTTACTATTGCAGAAGCAAGCTGGTCAAGGAACCAATTCACTAGGAGGCCACAAGGAGTGAGGGGCTCAGGGGGCAAATGCATCCAAGATATACATAACCCAAATAATCACCTTTCTATTCCACATCACCCGGTCTACGAGCACACATAAGACACATATTCAGACATCTTCCNTCCCCTTCATAAATCCATGCTGACCACACTGATTGACCTTTATGTGCTCATGTGCGTGGAAATGCATTTCAGGAGAATTTTCTTCATGACCTTACCAGAGGAACTGACTGGCTTGTGTTCCCCCGGATATTCCTTTTTGCCTTCCTTAAATATATAAGTGATATCTGCTCTCTTCCAGTCTTCAGGAACTTTTCCCAATCACCATGATCATTCTACAGCCTTAAAGTCTGCAAGTCTATGATATGAGTTTTACGAAAGCATAAAGTTTGGATATCACTGAATTGCATTAGGACATCATTAAAGACTATGGATGGATTCACGGTCAGAGAGAATTTTTTTCCCAAGTCGCTCAATTATTTAGAAAATCTTGAATTTTTAAATTAAACTGCAATAATTTACAGGGGGAAATAAAAGTGTGTTTTTACTACATACAGCTGTGAAATAGAGATGTTACAGGAGGCTAAGTCCAAACAAAAACACAGAAAAGATGAAAAAAACACAACTCAAAAAGATTAGAAGCCTTAGATGCTGCATGATTTTGCTATTCGTACTTGACAAATCTCACACTCAACCACAGAATTTTAAAATTAACATTAGAGACAAATGTTAGAATTGCTTTCAAAATTACTTGGGGTCGCTGCATGGCCTTTGCAAAGCAAATGGAGCTTGTTCTGGACATCCAGGTTATTCTACAAGCCATTTAAAACAGACAAAACATTTAATTATATACTTGTCATGTTGCAAATTCATTAGGTCTTACACACTCCTAACACTCTAGAAATCTAGTACCTGAACCAGCAAATTAAAGATGGAAATCTGGCAAAAGCATGACCAAGTGACCAAGACATGAGCTAAAGAAAGGGGCTACATCACAAAATGTACTGTTGTTGCAAGGGTGTTCACTATGAGAACCTACCTTTCAAGCATGAGATAGGAGAGAGGCCACATGAAGGCAAATACCAAGGAATCCCGGCAAGATTACAAACCCTGCATCTGTACTCTCTCAGGTATAATCCAGCCTTGCACTGCACTCTCTACAACAGCTTTCTGGGGCTCACAGCACAGTACTTTATTCCACAACTGTTGCACAAAAGCTGAGTAAAGAACATGACCCCTTTTGCTTTTTAAGTGATTTCCTGTGTGCCACACTACTGTCAGACTTGGTTGCTCACATTTCTCCACCCACCTTAAAAACAGCAAAAAGCCAGGATCTTAGCAGACCAAGAAATAAAATGCCGTTGCCCTGGAAGATACTGAAGCAGTTGCATCAGTAGGGCACAATGCATTTGAGAAGCCATGGGAAAGGACAAAGGTCATTAAATGAGTCTTACACAAGTCCTTGGTTTTGTTCAGGTACTCCCCCTTGCTAGTATGTTTCCAGTATGATCTGAATGGAAGGAGCACAGAGACAAAGCCAATTCATACAGTCTTCCCAGCACTGCACATATAATGCAGCTCTGAAGCACTCCATTAATATTTGCCAGGCAAAAACCAGAAGAGGAAAACAAAACAAAAGCAGTTTGAAATTTACACAAGGCAAATGAAATACCAAAGAGAAAGACTGAAAGTTAACACACCAGGAAGATTAAGCAAATGTGTGTACAACCATATGATAGCCTAGCAACAAAATTCAATGATTATGAAAATCTTAAGTCTCAACAGAGAAGAAGCACTCTTCTAGAGTAAGAAGCATTAAGAGGACCTGCTATAATGCTTTATGTNAATTCACTAGGAGGCCACAAGGAGTGAGGGGCTCAGGGGGCAAATGCATCCAAGATATACATAACCCAAATAATCACCTTTCTATTCCACATCACCCGGTCTACGAGCACACATAAGACACATATTCAGACATCTTCCAACAAAAATAAAAATAAAATAAAAATCAGAAAGGTGTTTGCAGAAAGCAAATGATCAGTAGGAAAAATCTATTTAAAATCAGAGTTGGGAAGATATTTTTTTTTCTTTTCTTTAAACCTTCTATGAAAGGTAAATCTATCTACTTATGTACTTAACAAGGAACTACTTGGCGCTACACTAAATTGTCAACTACATCCAAGTGGTTGTCTTTACTTTGTTCACTTCACTGGCATGTAGTCAAGTTATGTGCTGCTAAGCTACAAGAATGCAATGCAGCACCCAGGGAAGAGTATCTCTCTCTTTAAAGCATTTTAATACTAGTATATGTGGCGCAGACATAACTTCTCTTTAGGTCCGTAGCAATTTTCGTACTGCTGATGACAGAGCTCTTCTCAGGTCGCTGCACATTTTGGACCATATAGTACTGGACACCAGCTAGCTAGGCTTTCCCTCAGGCCACCAAGTAATGCACTTACGAAACTTCCATCTGCAGCAGGCAGCAAAAATGTGACAAAAATCCTAGTCTAGGGCAGGAAAGCTTTCATTTATTACAATAACAAATCTATACCCAAATGAATTGTCTCTATCTGGTTGTTTCCATAACATAAACCATGTCCAAAAGCTTATTTTTTTGGAGCATGTTTATATCTCAATTTCATATTAGTGTTTTTACAATATTTTGGGAGTTTGGTTTTTGGGGGTTTGGTTTTCAGGTTTTTGTTTGTCATTTGTTGTTTTGGAGGTGTTTCCCCCCCCCCCCCCCCCCCCCCCCCCGCCCCCTNCCCCCCCCCCCCCCCATTTTTGGCATTGGATTACACAGAGCTTAGGAAAAGTGCCATAACCAATCTGCCTTGTGCATTGCTAATTTAATCCCATGTGTGCAAGTGTAATGATTGCAATCTTCTATTACACAGTACTTCTTTCAGGAGATCCTGATTCAGTTATGACATGTAAACTGAGACATGATTTCATATTTTATCTTGATTGCTGAATGCATGTCTCCCTGCTTTATCTACTGCACACTAATCAGCAGAGCTCAGAAACTTCTTACAAGCTGTCCTATGACACTTTTTGTTACATCATTCAGATGCTTCCATAGACTTAATGCATTTATTTTCACAACAGCCAGTAAAGTAAGAAGAAATTACTGCAAACATGGTCTGCACAAAACCAGCAGTTTCAGATACAGCTCAGTTGGGATGTCTGATCCGAAAAAAAACGTCAGCACTTGATATCCAAATGGCACTTCTTTTATATATTTGCTTTAACAGCTACTTTCACAGAGAACAGCATGTCAAGCTGCCTTCCCAAAACAAGGAGTGGTGATTACCATAAAACACTCTGTGGATGTGATTTGTTCAGTTTTTCATAGAGACCCTAGGCAAAAGACAGAATCTAGTTCCCAGATGGGGTTCTGATTTCACCATGAAATCATCTTTCTCTTCCTGAAGATTATACCTTATGTGCTAGACATGCTCAGAGAATGAGAGGGGGAAACTAGAAAAGCCCTATAGAAAATTATCCTCTTCAAGATATTTATAATACTTCTTTTCAATACTTTATGAGAAAGGAACCCCAGGGAAGAAACAGATCTCATGAAACTGCACAGAACGTCACAGAAGAAAGAGTCCCTGGAGGCATTTAAAACCCACCTGGATGTGTGCTCCTGAGAATTTACTCTGTGTGGTCCTGCTCTACCAGGGGGATTGGTCAAGATGATCTCCAGAGGTCTCTTCCAATTCCTACCATTCTGTGATTCTGTTACTGCTGGGCTGATCAAGAGGCCTTAGCTCTGTCTTTCTCTGCCTGCCGAGTTCTCAATCCTGAATCCCTACAGCCTGTTCATACAGTCTACACACGTAGCTCCTTTGACTTCGCAGAAAAGAGACAGCAAATTTGCACAGACATGCACTGCACTTGGCACTTGCAAGGAGCAACTTCACGACCACAGAGTTTGCTCCGAGCCCTTGTACCTTGTGCCCGCCAGTGGCCGGGCAGCACCCTGCGGTGGGAATAGCCAGTAGAGGGAGACGGCACGCACTTCTCCAGACACTGTCGCACTCGGCACCTACCGTCGCGAAACCACTGGGCTTGCTCAAGTCTGGGAGAAACAGTTCGTCTGGAGCCTCTCCCTAAGGAACAGTAGTCCCTTATCTCACCTGGTGTTCCTTTCAGTCATTAGATACTTCCTTTAGCAAGAGAGCTACAAAAAGACCTCAGAGTCACAAAAACAATACGTACAGCAAATTACACAAACAAGGTGAAGCCCTCAAGTGCCTGACATTCCTGGTCAGTTCCTAATAGAGGAAAATGCTTACAATATGAAATGTAACTGCAGTATGATCACCTGAGTACTACTTGCACTATTCTCTTCATCTGTATACACAAATAACTGCATTGAGTAGTGGTGATACTACATGGGTATCTGTGCTGGATCCCTCCTCTCTTCTGTCAGTTTGTCTTCCAACTTGCTTTTAAGAAAGCTTTGCAGGTAGCCCATACATTTTAAATTCTCCCTAATAGATATATTAGAAATAAGAGTTTTTAATCTTTCTCTAACACTGTTCTGTGAGTACCAAATGGAAGAGAATATGACTAGCTCAACAGAAGACTAATTTTTCTCTCATGCCAGGGCATCTACGAAACTGTGGGGTTACGAACAGATTCCTGATTTCATTCTGGAGGTTGTCAGAGAGACTCTGGCAAATTCTGGGCACTCATGAATGCATGAGATTAACATGTTGTCTGAGGTACCTGAGATGCAGGTGTCGATTCATGAGCCAGATGTTTCAGTTCACCTAACAGTCAGCTGAGAGTTAATTACTGTAGTGGGTGGGGTCTATGCAGTTTAACAGATGTAAACACCTGATTTAGGATGGGGTGACTAGTTCTCTGGACCGCACTGGGTAGGCCTTACTGTCTGTAACGGGTTCTAGATTGTGTGGGACACCTGAAGTTCTACCCTAGATTCCAAGTATATTGCAGAGAGTTTATTCAAAGAATACTAAACATCGGCACTTTTTTGTTTGGTTGGTTGGTTGGGTTTTTTTAGCAATATAATGAGCTTGCCAAGTCCAAAAGATTGCAAAGGACACACTGTAATGCAATGGAAGCCTTGGACCACAATGCGTCAAAACTGCAGAACTATTAAGCAACAGATAATTTTGGCTACCATAGTGCAGTCAAAAATTCAAAAGGCAAAAATGGCACAACAGTCAGTGTTTCAGAGTGCCAGGAGAGGAAAGGAAAGAATATAATGCCACCTGATGAGGGGATAGAGCATACCCTCAGCAAGTTTGCTGATGATACAAAGTGAGGGTGAGGGGATTGAGAGCGATGGGGAGTGACTGACATGCCTGAAGGTTGTGATGCTATCTAATGAGATCTGGACAGGCTAGAGAGCTGGGCAAAGGTGAACCTCACGAAATTCAGTAAGGACAAGTGTAGAGCCCTGCACCTGGGAAGAAATAACACCAGGCAGCAGAACAGATTAGGGGTTGTGCTGTGATAAAGCAGCTCCAAAGAGAAAGATCTTGGAATCCTACTGGACAGTAAGTTATCTACAGGACGCCAATGGTATCCTGGGGTGCATTAGTAAAAGTGTGTCCAGCAGGTCTAAGAAGGTTCTCCTCCCACTCTATTCTGCCCTGGTGAGACCACATCTGGAATACTGTATCCAGTGGTGGGCTCCCCAATTCAAGAAAGACAAGAATCTACAGGAGAGAGTCCAACAAAAAGCTGCAAGGATGATCAAGGGACTTGAACATCTCTCATATGAAGAAAGACTGAGAGAACTGAGTCTGGAGAAGAGAAGGCTGAGAGAGGATCTTATTAGTGTGTATGAATATCTGGGGGCGGGCATCAAGAGAAATATGACTGGCTCTTTTCCATGACATCAAGTAGTAGGACAAGGAACAGTGGAGAGGAAATTCGACCTCAATATGAGAAGAAACTTCTTTACTGTGAGGTTAATGGAGCACTGGAATAGGCTGCCCTGAGAGGTCATAGAGTCTCCTTCTTTGGAGACTTTCAAAGCCAACTTGGATGTGTTGCTGTGTGGCCTGCCTTAGGTGATCCGTCTCTGGCAGTGGGGTTGGAACTGATGACCTCTGGAGGTCCATTATAACCCATAACATTCTGTGATTCTGTGATTATCTACAACAGTTAAAGCATTTAACTATTAAAACACAATCCATTTTTTTCTACAAGTAAGGGAACTCTGCCACAATGAAATGTATAAAACAGTGGAAATAAAATCACTTATGATAATGTAGCTCCATTCAGAGCTGTCAGTTTATAGATATTTCCTACTGAAAATCAGTTAGTTCAGAGCTCATGGAAAATTCAATAAAGCTATAGAAATTACTCGACTGAATTGGAGAAGCCTCTCCTTCTGTATGTATTGTGCCTCAAACAGAAAATCTTGTAAGATTGGGAAGTTTAAAAACCATGGAAGATATATTGTAAGTATATTTTCCTAGGCATCTAGTGCAGTGTTTAAAAAATCACAAACAAACAAACAAACCAACCCCATAGTGTCCCTCAATCAGTCTTCAGCATCAGTCATGGCTGCTAGACACACACACAAAAAAACCCAAAAAAACAAACAAAAAAAAAAAAGTACTATGTGGGATCTCATTTTCCTTCAAGTATATGACCAGCCAGATGACAGCATCTTTCTGAACTGCTGTAGCTAATGAACAGTCAGCAACAAACAAATATCAGCATTTTCTTCAACCCAGACAAAATCTGCCCACTCCCCTACCACCATCCCAGACAGCACATCTGTGAAAGGCTACCTAAATTTGCCCTATTACTACTTTAGGAAGCACAAAATGAGAAAACATAGAGGAACAGCTTCACATTGCCTCAGATTCTGTAGCAGCCATGGTACCAAAGTTGCTCTGAAGCAGTGAATCTAGAGAAGTGTGTTACTCCTAGCAGCAAAAATCTGTTGCTAAGGATGCCCAGAAGTGGTGGATTGATACTTTCAGACCTCACTGTTTTCAGCAACACAACGAGCTCTAGGAGCGGAGCACTGAAGGGGCTCTGTTTGGTGTGAGCTTGCTTCTATGTGGAAGTCACACAATGGGACACTATGTGGGGCCCTCCACTTGCAACACAGGCAGAGTGTCCTGCAGTAATCAGCTCTCTGCGTATGCACTACGCACTAACACCTAGGTTGGACAGCATAGTTGCTCAAGATGCAATATGGACATACATGCCAGGAACCATACCAGACTGCACCAAAACATGCCTTGTCTCCACATAAAGTACTCAGAAATGCAGACATACTGCAAGCAGCAGAATAAGACTGGTAACTACCATTTGTACAGCCAAACTGGGCAACCAGGACACTTTTTATTGTACACACAGACTCTTAGAGTGGAAGACCTCAGCAAGTGGACCCAAAAATGTTGATACATCGCTGGTGATGACATTGTAATGTACATAATACATCAATATATAAACACTGTTGTAATGTGACCGTATTATTACAGAAGTAGAAGCAGCTCTGCCTGGATCTTCTACTCAGGCACACAGTGAGAAATTAATACGGGTAGTATGCTACCAGAAAAAAAATGATACATGCCTTACCAGTCTGCTTGGATAATGATGGAGGGGAAAAAAATGAAATCTATTCTGAAAGTTAAACACAAATTACAATAAATGGAGTATAATTATTCAGTAGGTTAGGGAATGACTTGCTATTTCTTGTGCTCAGAATATTTTCATTTGCTTGTTTTCTACAAATTTCCCCTTACATTTGAGAGACCGAACAGATCAGATTGATACAACTTTGTCAACAAAGGAGAGAAAATGAAAAACGTAGTAGCATTAACTGTAAGACTAGTGGAAGAATGAAACTCATGTTAAATTGCTATGATACCTTGTCTTGAATGTAATCTTACTATTCACATGATCACTGTGAGCACAGCCTTTTTTTCATGTTTAAGGTTGAAAACATGGAACACATTATTCTTACATGATGTTTGTGTGATGTTTTTATTCATTGCCGTTTGGGATGCATTTCTAATTTAGTTCTAATCTGCTTCCAGTCTTTCACTCGCTGACATTTCACCTGTTAGCTAAAAGGATTTCCCAACAACTCCACAAGTAAGCCTTGGCCAAATGTCATTTGCCTTGGGATCTGATTATTTTTTTAAATAACTTAATTAAGGAGTATGTACTTCTGTCAAAGCATACTGTAATATTTCAGAATCTTATGATACCTCACAGAGAAATGTTAACGGCTTCACTTTGTGGCTTGTCTTCAGTAATACTTTGTCACGCCAAAAACTGCTCTTACCATCACTCCCAATGTTCTTTTAATCAGTTTTTAGTCCAAGATGCTTAGGTGGTGTCTGTTGCTGCCTTTTGCTCTCAACTGTGACAGACACTCTAGAATGGGTGGAGTGAGCCAAAGGTACAATATTAGAGTATTCAATGGCAACAGTATTTTCCAAGTGACATTTGTATGAATTTAACTAACAGTTCAAGAGGAAGGCATATGTCAAAAGCTAACCTGGTCTGGCTCTAACTCACTTCTTGAACGAGTACATTCCCCACTTTTGCATAATTACAAGCAGTCCATTTTGTAATACTACAGTAGAAAGATAATTTTCTAAGAGTTAGAATGAAATTCTTACATTTTGGCAAAATGGCAATAAACATGGTCATGAGATTTCATCTTCTTCTCTTTATCCTCAAAATGTGCTCATTACAGGTAAACACAAAACATTTATCAAATAGCCTCTGGAGAGATCACAATACTTATATATTGATTTACTGCTTGTTGCCTCACACTGGAAAGCACATTATAAATTCACTTTACAGTTCTTCACAAAGAGCCAGAGGCATCCACTTTGATAGAGCTTGCCTTAAGCGCAATGCCAGTGACTCCTTTTTCAGTTACTTCTTCAATGCTTATGTTGAATGTGTCCAGAAACTATCTCATGACAGTAACTGAACAATGGCAAGGGGACAGAGATTACCAAGGAAAGTAAACAAGAGCTGGTTACCTCAAAGTTGTCTTCATGCAACAACCATTCACAGACTAATGAGAATGTCTTACAAAACCAGCAATTGCAATAGCACTAGTATCTTCAAACTTTCCCACCAGCCGTTTCTTCTTTTAACTTCTTCTGTTGAAGACAGCTCATTGATTAAAACCACCCCCCCCAAAAAAAAAAAACCCCAAAAAAAAACACCAAAAAGACCACCCCAAACAATGACCAAAAGACCCACAAAACAAACAAACAGACAAAAAAAAATTTTTTTTTTTAACATGTTGCAGGAAATTGCTATAACATAAGCATCTCTGATGAACCTTTGCACTGGAACATCTCAGGGAGTTGTTTGTCCAGATGCAAACAATAAGATTTATGCACAATAGTACACCTGAAGGTGGCAAGCTATCCTACTGAAAAGGGTAACACCATTCTTCAGCCACCTACTACATATATCTTCTATTGTTCAAGCATTGGAATAGGTTGATCAAGGAGGTGGTGGAGTCACCATCCCTTGAGGTGTTCAAGAAATGTGTGGACATGGCACTTTGGGGCATGGTTTAATGGCCATGGTGGTGTTAAGTCAATGGCTGGTCTCAGTGATCTTAGAGGTCTTTTCCAACCAGAACAATTCTATAATTCTATGATATAACAGACATGGGGACAACACAGGGAATAGGTTTGCCCAATGAAAGAAAAGAAATTAACTTTAAATCAGTTATACCGCGGGGGTGGGGGGAGGAACGGAAGAAAAAAATACCTTTAAGTGCTATTGATAAGTTTTATATAAGTAAATTATCAGGGAGGTGCAGGAAAAGGTGTTGATGTCATACATCTGCCTTAACACCTTAAGGAATGTATGTAGGTTTCACACACCACAAAATCACCATGTCCTTTATAAAATAAATATAGAAATACAGTAACCAGGAAAAAAAATCAAATAATTGGATTCTGTTAATCTGTGGGGATATGGATTTAATACTGCATTTAATTTTGCTAAATGGAAGGAAGATTATTGCAGGCAAGATACAAAGAATAGTCTCTGCTCAAATAATATAACATTTACAAGCTTATATACACTGACGGGTAGTAATAGCTATATCAGAACATTTCCATGTATTCAATCCACAGCTATGTAATAAACTAAACATAGAGGCCTCCTCCCAGTGCAAACAACAACAATAACAATATTTACATTCCTCTATTCATTTGTGTCCCCTAATCCTAAAAAAAGAATGAAAAAATGTGTGAGCTCAATGGATCACAAGTGCCAGTCTTCAATAAAGCACTGCCAAAAGCATGATTTTTAGGCGTTTTACTCTGCTTTTGAAAGACAGTAGCCACTCACTGAGACAAAGCCATTCTCTTTCCAGAGTTTCTGAAACAAAAGCTGAAATTCATCCTCATCAAATCGGTCACCATCACAGTGGAGGACTTGTAGGGAACTGCACTTGTTTACAACCCACAGCTCCTTTGGGAAGAAGCAGTTTAATTAATATCACATGTAGTATTTTCATGTCCTGATTTGCTGGTTTGAAAATCAGCTTCTTCCACACTGCTTTTCTTTCAATAAATCTTTTCTTTTTCTTTTCTTTTTTTTTCCCCTTCTTTTTTTTTCTCCACAAAATGTGACATCATGGTGGATATCAACACCTGTTTGGCATTTACAGGAGCTCTTCTAAAATCTCAGTAAGATCAAAACAAACACTTTTCTTTAATAATTCCCCTTACAAATCACTTAATATCTACAGCATACTTAATTTGATCCCATATTCCCAGAATATCAACTGTTTCATGCATTATGTAGTTTGTTGATAACAAGAAAGTTATTCTAGTTTTAAAAGAATTTCCTTTGAAGCAAATATGCCCCTGAAGAAAAAAAAATACACTAATTTCTTAATGCAAAACACACAAAAAAAAGCACATTCCGTCACTGCAGATTTTTTTTTTTTCCCTAGCTCTAGGTACTTTAATATTCATCAAATCTTATGAAGGTGCTTGACATCTTTCACAGAACGATGGTGTGGTTCCTGTAATTCTTCAATGTTCCCTCATGAAGAACTGCTGGAAGGGCATAACAGCACTAGAAGTGATCACATGTAAAAACCATTCAGCTTCTAGGCTTCTTGGGAGATAGATACCCAAACCTAAACACATCTGGCGACCAAAATACAGTGTCCTGTGTGGGGAAGTACAGCTTTAACACGCTCTGAACTGAACTCTGACAACTCAGCACAGGTCTGTCTACCAAGCATATGACTTGACAAGCAACCCTTAAATAACTCAAACTAAATGTAAGAGGATCTACAAACTAAGGAAAACAGAATCTGTCTGTTCTGCATGCATATTCTACCATCTTCAGTTACATAACTTAAATAAAATGTACTACATATTTCAAATATCCATTCAAATTACATTGATGAAGCTCTCTCATGTGGTTCATTCTTCCTTTCTCTCTCTCTCATTTGAGTAATTCTATAGGATATACCATTCGAATGTCTAAATTGCTTAGGTAAATAAAACCCAAGCTAAAAGAGATATTTTTTAATCATTATTGTTCTCTCTCTTCCAGAGAAGATAAATAGGAGTTTTAAAAAATGAGGATAACTTTTTCCCTTCATTCCATTAACACATTTCTGTAGTTAAATCAAATGAAACTAGATTTAGGCAGTATTTTTATACTTCCAGTAGTTAACAGGCACAACACTGAGTTTTCATCATCATCTGGTTAAAATAACTTTGTTTCCCTCTGTTAATAAACTGGGGGTTCACACCTGTAAGACTACAAGCACATTTTCTGAACAAAAATGACTGGTTCATTTTTACATATTTATGTTTCTTCTTGTGATTGATCAGTGAGGGATTTTCTGCACACCTTAGCAAAAATTTGTGTCTATATGCATATACAAACAACGATACACCTTAATGAGTAAATGCCTATAAAAACTACTAGCACTTAAGAGCTTATGCTGCATCATTCAAATGTTGAATGTGAAACATATATTTTTCTGGTGGTCTGCCAGGCCAGTCTTCCAAAGAGGATCCCATGAAAAATAACTGAAATCTTCTGCGTCTTTAACAGCAGTCTGCTGTTGTTAAAAATGTTAACATAGTAGGTGTTCAGCTTTGCCCTCTGTAATTATTTTGTCTTTGCTATCACTAAATGTAATTACAACCAACTCAGACATTCAGTACTACAAAAGCACAACTCAAGATTCCAGGAGAACAGATAGGGAGAGGCATTGTTTTCACACAGTTCTCTTAGTCAAGCTGTAGTTTAACAACACTATCGACAAACAAGTGTACAAAGCCAATGTAAAGCAGACAGGGAAATACTCATGTTTAATCTAGGGAATCCTCTAGTGTTTTGCTTATCAGTGCTTATAAACACATGCCTCAAAGCAACAAAAAAGAACGTGACAGATGAATATGGCATAACTACAACCCAACTACATCCCAACTTCAGCTACTTAACTATGTGCCATCTCAAAGGCTGCTTAAGCATACAAGTATTTCCACTAGATGAGTAAAAAAGCACAGACACAGGACAAAGTTGTCCTTTCAAAGTTACCGCGTTAGTGGAGCATTCAGATGTGCTGGTTTTCAGGAGCTGGTTTAGGTCAGTGTCCTCTCAATCAACAGGAAATTCCTGCAGCCAGCTCGAAACCACCCTCTTTGCAGTTACCCAAACTTTTCCAAACCAGTTTGACACCTGTTTGGTTTCTTCTACTCAGGCAGAAAGGCATTAAGTCATGCCAGATGATGACTAAAACAAATTTCAACCGGCAGCAACTTAGATTAAGAATGCACATGAGGCAATAGGAGGCATGTGGTTAAGATACCTGATCTGTATCTACACTGAACAACTACAGCATGTCCTTTTCTTCGTGGTTATGTAATACACAGAGAGTATTTAACTACTCGCTTGTTTGACACATGCATGTCAAACCAATCAGCTTGCTGAGGGGGAATTTGGCAGTTCATGCGTTAGGAACCACCATCCCTCATGGAAACGAATCCCACCAAAGCCTTTTGTGTTCTTTACCTGATGAAAGCAACACAAGACCTGGCTGAGCACTGTGCCACCATTTCTGTGGAAAGCACGGCTGGCTTCACAACACCTGGCTGCCTGAGAGCCCGCCGACTTCTGCTGAATGGCGCAGACTGTAAATCAGGGCACATGCTCACCCTTGCCTCCCAGCCACCACCCAACTCTCAGAGATTCCTAAGGGAGTGCTGAGACCCACTTACCCCTCAGAGCATCACTGAGAGAGGGAGCAGCCCCACACCTGCCCAGGGACAGGCTCAGGGACTCCTTAGGAATTTTGGTACTTTGGACCCTCACACTCTCTGCTGAGTTGGGTTGAAAACGTGTAGTCCTGTCCAAGAAGGTTGCCATCAAGACCACCAAACACCTTATTTGTTATATGTTACTCCCCAGGCACTCTAACAAATTAGGCCATCAGACACTTAGGGGGAAAAAAAGTCAAGGAGAAGAGAAGAGTCACGGTATGAGACAGGAGAACCATTGGCTGCTGCTGGCCTTGCCACTTTCTGAGAGGTTGCTGCTCTCCCGGGTGCTTCCAGAGTGGCACAGACCTCCCCACCGGGGCCTGGGGACCAGGGGTGGTCATCCTTATCCTCCCGGAGGGAAGCCATGGGAGGCGGACCGACGGCTGGGACTCCAGCAGTGCCTCCCTCTCCCTCGCTCACGGGAGGCCATCCCTGACTGCCCTCCTCCTCCCTGCTCCTCCTTCCATCCCTCCAGCCGCTGCCGTCGGGCTGCTCAAGGGGGCGGCCGTACCTGCTTGTCCAGTGCAGCATCCTTGGCACTGCCGGCGGCGCAGCCCTTGGGAGCCGGCACTCTCTCGCAGTTGCAGCCCTCCAGCATGTACATGCCGGCGGGTCGGGCGCTCTGCTCTCCCTCGAAGTAGAAAAGCACGTTTTGGTAGAGGGCGAACCACTTCTCGTGCCAGCGGTTGGTCTCCGCCGTCTTTTTGCTCAGGTAACCTCTCTTGGTGCCTTCCTTGCGGGCCAACAAGGCCAGGTATAGGGCGTGCCCCTCGTTGTACCGCACGCTCTTCTGCATGGTGGCCGGGAGCTTGCGGCCGGCCGACCGACCGCCGCAGGGCAGCCTTCGCAGGCACTCAGCGCGCCGGCACCGGCAGCGGCAGCGGCTGTGCCGCGCGACGGCAGTGCTTCATGGGCGCTGGCACGCACCGACGGGCGGCACAGAGCTCCGCCCGCCCCCGGGGGCGGATGCCGCTAAACTCGCCGCTTCATCCCCCCGCAACCCCGTGTGTGTGTTCGTGGAGGAGATGTGTGTGTATGTCAGTCCCCGTCNGGGCACGGTGAGGGGAGGGGGGGCGCGGCACGGCCGCGGCTGTGGGGATGGGAATGAAGGGGTGTCGGGGTCGGATGAGGCAGCTGCGGGCAGCCCGGCTCTCGGGCGGGACGGGACTGGACGGGAGCCGCTGAGGGATTTCGCTCTGGTGGTTGATTTCTCTACAGTTTTCGCCTTTTTCGAGTCTTTGGAAATCTTGGAGAGCGGCAGGGCGGGGTGAGCGCCGCTGCCGGAGTCCCTAACTTCGCTTCCCAGCTGCAAAAGCAAGAAGTGAAACCGAAGTGAAACCAAAGACAAACACCAGAAACCCGCTACTTTTAACCCGT
>WBNM01005957.1:0-10319 GCA_013399055.1 Ramphastos sulfuratus | reverse complement strand
GGATGCCGCTAAACTCGCCGCTTCATCCCCTCGCAACCCCGTGTGTGTGTTCGTGGAGGAGATGTGTGTGTATGTCAGTCCCCGTCCTCCCTCCTCCTCCGCCTCCTCCGCCCCTCCTCGCCGGCGCCCCGCGGGAGGAGAGCGACGCGGTGGCGAAGAGCTGCCCCCCGGGCAACTCCGGCGTGACGTGGAGGGATCAAGCCGCAATCCGCTTTGGAGAGCGATTTAAAGAGCAAAGTCGCCGCCGCAGCTCCCCGGGCCCTCCCTCTGCCCGGCGGCGGAGCCGCCTCCCGCCCGACNCGCTGCCGGAGTCCCTAACTTCGCTTCCCAGCTGCAAAAGCAAGAAGTGAAACCGAAGTGAAACCAAAGACAAACACCAGAAACCCGCTAC
The DNA here is from genome assembly GCA_013399055.1 of Ramphastos sulfuratus. Classification (NCBI taxonomy): domain Eukaryota; kingdom Metazoa; phylum Chordata; class Aves; order Piciformes; family Ramphastidae; genus Ramphastos; species Ramphastos sulfuratus. Next base: position 9,928 of record WBNM01005957.1, on the reverse strand, counting down.
TTTTAACCCGTGCACTTTGATCAAAGGCAAGGGCGGGGGCGAGGTGAACGTCGCCGGAGGTCTCATCCCGGGGACCTACATCCCCGCACTTCCCAGGGCTCGGTGTCGAGCACAGATGAGCCCGCGCGGGCTGCAGCAACTCGCCGTGTATCCGGGCTCGCCGGCGGCACGCAGGGACCATTCATAGCTCCCGTAGGCAGCGCGGCGGGGGAGGACAGGCTCCTGCTCCCGGGGATGCGGGAGGGAGGGTGGCGTGTGGGGACAGCTGAGAGAAGAGGGTGGCTGAGCGCATCCCGACGAGCGAATCTGCATGCGCCATGCCTGGAGAGGAGTTACTCGGGTTTATTTTTACAGCGAGTTTAAGGAGGCTAGCAGCAGGCACGGGGAATGTTTCTGCAGGCAGGACAGCGGAGTGAGGTACGAGCAGACCCTCTTTTGAAAAACAAGCTCTGGTAACGGAGCTAGTGTCAAGAATTGTATAACATAAAGCACAGCAATATGGAAATTTCTACCAACTAGAGGACTCCGCAACGCTAATTTGCCAAATTGTTTAAACTTCCTTTTAAGATTCTTTCATGAGTGCACATTTGAAACTCAATCATCTTGATGATCTTAGAGGTCTTTTCCAAAGAAACAATTTTATGGTTATATAACTTTATGATTCTATGATTTAAAAACATATTTTGCAAATGTACCTTCCTGACTCTTTTTCTTACTAAGCCCTATGAGTAGAACAGAAAATCGATTCCCTTCCTGTATGAACAAAAATGTGAAAATTGCAATATGCTGTATGATGGACAGATCAAGTTTGAAATTGTTACCTGTGTGATCTCTATCAGCAGTTATGATTCTGAGTATTATTTACAGGAGCAGCAGACCCATGTGTAGTTTTAAGACTCTCTTTCTGTGAGCAGCCAGCTTTGTATTTGAAGAAACAAATCTTGCTGTAACTGACTGCTTTACCTTCACACTATGAAGTCTGAGCTTAATGCATGATGCCCAGAGAAGTCCAAGGTTTGTGCAGGGATTGTAGATCATTTGGATTATTTGTATGTATGAAATAACTCATATTCCTGCATCTTTTGCTTGCCACTAAAAATGCATCTTTAATTCAGCTTCACTCAGCTTGTGCTATCCAAGTCAGTATTAATTTGGTGTGTGAAATACTTAACGCAAAATGACTAGTTGGTGCTTTCCAAAACAAGCACATTGTGTATCACGACCAAATGCTATAGTAAGAACCCATGTTTGACAAGATAAGATTGCAAATTTTTGCCCCAGTTTATGTAATTTGTACATTAATAAAGCTTTTGAATAAATCAACAGTGAGTATGCACCATCTATTTATCCCAACACCTGAGACACATGGTAAAAATAAATGACAGGATTTAAATTTTAACTACAAAATTAAGAGAAAGAGGGTTTCATTTTACTACATCATCTTCTCCTAGACACACAGGCTGAACATATTTAATATATTATGGCACAGCAATCCATAGGAATTGTAAGGTATTATGTTCCAGTTCACAAGTCAGCACTGATTGTGTAACCATCAGTTTGCCATGAACTCCTGTGCTTTATTGTTCAAGAGCAGCCCCAGGGAGAGGGACTTGGGAGTCCTGGTAGATAACAAGCTATCCATGGGACAGGAATGTATCCTTGTGGCCAAGAGGGCCAATGGGATCCTGGGATGTATTAAGAAGTGTGTCCAGCAAATCAAGGGAGGTTCTCCTCCCCCTCTACTCTGCACTGGTGAGACCTCATCTTGAGTACTGCATTTGGTTTTGGACTCCCCAATTTGAGAGGGACAGGAATCTGCTGGGGAAGGCCCAGTGAAGGGCTACAAGGATGACCAGGGGACTGGAGCACTGCCTTATAAGGAGAGGCTGAGGGACCTGGGGCTTTTTAGTCTGCAAAAGAGAAGACCGAAAGGGGATTTAATAAGTGTTTATAAATATCTGAGGGCTGGGGGTCAGGAAGGGATGACAGGCTCTTCTTATTTGCTCCCTGTGATAGGACGAGGAGCAATGGATGTAAGCTGCAGCACAGGAGGTTCCACCTCACACAAGGGGAACTTCTTTACTGTAAGGGGTCACAGACCACTGGAACAGGCTCCCCAGAGAGGCTGTGAAGTCTCATTCTCTGGAGACTTTCAAGGTGCATCTGGATGCGTTCCTCTGTGACCTGAGACAGATTGTATGATCCTGGGGATTGGACTCGATGATCTCTTTGGGTCCCTTCCAACCCTTGACATCCTGTGATCCTGTGATTCTGTATGATTTAGTTCTCTCAATCACGTTTTATGTATTACTTGATCATTCTTATAAAAGCATAGCCTCATTTTTATTGCTTTAAATATCTGCTACATCTAAACACATGTAAGTAAATGTGATTATTTTTCATTTTCATTTCTTCATTAACAGCAGTAAAGAAGGGGTGGGTTGTGGGCTTTAAAGCAGAAAATCTATGCCAAATTCATATGTATGAACATGAGTGCAAACAGATGTAAAGGAATCTGTTGATGTAATTTATTCCATAGGACATTGAAGAAATGAACATACAGAATAGCACACTGGTTTACTTAACCCTTCATTTTTGGGGTGTTTTTATTCCAGATGAATCAGTTATAGAACCATATTACCAAGTGCTGTGTCCTTGTAAGTCCCAAGCAACTCTCTGTAAAACTACAGCAGAAAGTTGTGGCCACACATTACCTGAGATTGTTTAACACATTTAGCCTCCACCTACCTTGAAATTTCCACCGGGAACTAATTTGTTGCATGCAGTTCAAAGCTGTCATAAACAGTGAAATACAAAGCATCATATGACAGTGCAATCATCGATTCTGATACCCAGAAGTGACCATGAGAGCTTGGGGGCAAGTCAGTGACTTGTCACTCTTGCAAATGACAGGTGACAGAAAAATTTATTTCAGAAAGTATGTGTAATTTAGGCCTCTATCCTGAAAAACACCTCAGAAAAATACAACTTGTATAATGAAAATAATTCATTAATACAGCGAGGAGGGGGGAGGGGGGAACCTTCATATGCTGTCACTTTTATATCTGGGTTTGTGAGTATTTGCTGTATGTTGTCATGCATCTGGAATGCTTATTTGTCACTAAATTGAAGTAGTAAATCATTATTTACCTTTTCATGTCAAGATAGTGTATCAAATGCAAAATAATTTTATCAAGCTGTTGTACAGCTACTACAGTATGTTACAGGGAAGAAACTAGGTTTTGCTAAGAATGTACCTATATATCTCCCCTTATGTAGCGTCTGAGAAGTAGAACTGAACTAATATCTTCTTTGTAATTTTACTTGCACAGTTTTGCTAACATAGTGGCTTACTCTTTAAGGCACAGAGCATTGTTTGACTATTTGAAGGGTATTTATAACATTAAGCTAAGATTTAGTCATCTGATGAAACAGCGAAGTTTTCAAACACATCATATTATACATCACCAGTATAATAAGTCCTGAACATCTTGGAAAAAACCAGATATTATGTGTATGAAAATGTCTTTTGCCTTTCATCATTCTCCTTTTAAATGACTACAGTTTTATGCTTGCTTTATCTAGTTTTCAGTGCCATTTGAGAATATTTATTTTTCCTATTTTATGTAGTCGTTCTTGGGGAGAATCATCTCAGCTAACCAATTTTATATCCTTGTGTACATGAGGTCATGGTAGTTTGTTCCTTGTAGTTACTTCTTCCTTTAGCAGCTGGAAGCAGACTCTGGGGTCAGCCTTTCTGTGAAAGAGATGTGACTACAGAACCCTTCAGCCATATGGGAGTTCATGGGATTCTATGCACACAGTGAGGAAAATTTTAGTGACTCTATGAAAAATGTGAGTAGCACTTCTGATGCCACTTGCACATCTTTCCAAGGAAGAGCATTTTCACTCAGAAAAGAAGAATGTATCAGTTCTGTAATGAGCACAAACATCTCATTACAATGCACACAAGTGCTGTCTAACTGTTTTGTTAGATTTGAAGTTATTTGGAAGCACGTAGGTATTTTCAGTTCTGTAATGAAGAGTAAGAAAGAACCCACTTCTTTCAGTGGGAAATTTCATCAGAAGGCAGGTGCCTCCAACTGAGGTTGCATTAGATGACCTTCAGAAGTCTCTCCCAACCCCTATGATTCTGTGTGATTATGCAGTTGAGTATATTATCATCATGGTTTAATGCCTTAGCCTCTTTGTCATAAATGTTGTATAAACAGAAGAAACAGAGTCATGCCAAGAACAACTTAGACTAAGTATAAAATTAGGTTACTAGAGCTAGTTGAAAGAAACACAAGGACTAGTACAAGAACTGCTGGTTGTTATAGGCAGAATCCTCAGTATACAACTACCATATATGTTGCTGAGATTTGGAAGAAGAGTAGCAAAAGAAGGTTTTAAAGGAACTTCTGAAAGAAACCATTTGGTGTGTAAGTAGAGGTCATTAGAGAGTTCTTGGCCGTGGTCAGGGACAGCATGTAAAAATATGAAGGATGATTGAAAAGATGGGAGGGGGAAAGCATGACAGAAGCTGTCTCACAGTCAGCACAGTCAGGTTGGGAAAACTGAAAGCAGAGAAGAGAAAAGAAAAAAAAAAAGGAAAAAAGCTAGAATTCAGTGACTCAATAAAATTGAAGAAATAGCACTGTTTAGGCAGGAGGCAAAAGCAAGTGGGTTGTAGAATCTTTCAGCTTGGTTGTCAGACTGACGATAATGAACATACAGGAGGTAAAGAGCAGAGGAAGCCCCTGTGAGTAAGGGAGGGCTAAGAATGTCTAGGGAACTGAAGAAGACAGCATGAGGATCCTAACAGTAAGGAACAGAGGAAGGAGTTACTAGGAGGTTGTGATGGAGAGACAGTCACAGAGAAGAGTTGGGAGCAACAGGGGATGGGAGTCTAGACTGTTGGGTAAGGCTCTAAAATCAGTTGGTTGGCAAAGAACTGGAAATCACCTGAGGAGGTCCTGAGGGTAGGAGTACAACAATGAAATAGGAAGAAAAGAGACAAACACATGAGTGGGTAGATTGAGAAGGCTGGTAGGCAGTAATGTGGGAGAAAAAGATGAGAGTCAGGGCCACTTCAACATAGCACACGAAGTGAAAGGATGAGATCAAGGGTAACACTGGAAAAAGAAAGCATTTCAAGTGTGGAAATGCTGATAGTCCAAATCAGTGCAGAAATGGCACAGGGAAGAAAAGACAGACAGCTTTTCTTCTTAAGCCTATTTTCAGCTGGTTCCTTTGCTCCAGAAACAGCAAAGGTTCACTAGCTGGGATTAAAATGGAAAAGCTTGTATTCAGCTTGTCGACCCTAGGTTTAAAGAAATGTAAACATACTCAGTTAACTAAAAGCTCCAGAAGTGCTTTATGTAATGCAGATGCAACAGATATAAACTAAGCTCCAAGCTTGTGATGCAAAGCATGACAAAAATAATATTTTTAAGATTTCTTCACACAGCTAAAATTTTCATATTGAGAAGCATACACACATAGTGGGAATGTGGCTGTCAGAGATGTGACTTAATTTTTGAAGTTAGTAGAAATGACTCCCCTTTCCCCTATTCTGAGAGCTGTATAATGAGAATTTCACAGACCCTGTGATTAGTGCAGTAGTGTCCTACAGCTCACAAATAGCCAAAGCATGAACCTCTCCTGACATTCTTGGGAGGCAGCTTAAATTAGTATTTTATACATTCCAAAGTCATTGGCATGTCATAACACAGGCTTCATAATATTCTCCAAATATAAGTCAAGAGAGACAGCCTGATGGCTGATTGCAAGTAAAGGGTTCCGTAAACACCAGGCTACGATTACTCAGTTTCAGAAAGCCTTTGTTAACTAGGAAAATTACTTTAGAGTTAAGAAGACCTAGTCAGATAACATTTCTTTTTTTTTTTTTTTTCCCTTGTTCAATGCGAAGTGAGTGCAAATTAGTTTTTGCTTATTCTATCAGGATACTCTCACATATTGGCATAAAAGTAGGGAAAATGTAAAATATTAAAGCATTCTCGTTTCCTGGGAAAAAGTAAGTCCCACAGATTGGAAGAAAGATACAGAGAGTGCAGTGGGTGCCATCTGGAATAAATAAGTAACCCTAAGAAGAATTTGTGGTGTTTACAAGGCCCGATACTGATACAGAGAATTCTATCCATCTGGCATAAAGCCTGCAAATAATCTGCCACAGGATTGCATAATTCAATGGCAATACATTTGATAAACTAGAAGTAACATTACCCATAGTCACCCTGAAAGAGATATTTAATGTATTATGCAGTTGAGCAGCTTTCAAAAGTGCAACACCTTACCTCGTAGGTAGGCAGACCCATATACCATAAAAATCAGTTTTATGGGAAACAGAATCTGCTGTTCTCATAACGGAGGTCAGATGTTGCAGGGTACCCACATCACCCCGAGATCATGTGACATTTCTGAGACAATGCTTTCTTAGGAGAACATTACATTTATATTTGATATAGATGCAATATATTGAAAATTGTTTTAATGAATCCTTTCAGATGCAGCTGGGGCTCTACATACACATGGAGAAAATGTGTATAAAACAGGGGAAAAAAAATTAAAAGGCTGTAGGCAGAGCAACCCTGGCAACAGTGATCTGAGCCAATATTACCACCCTAAATATGCAACAAAAATATACCAGACAACAGGCTTGCTTCACAAGAGTAAAGAAGCTAAGCTGAACATCAGTCACTGTTTGGGACATTCCTGGCCAGGTGGGAGGTGGAGAGCAGGTATCTTTGTGTAATTGCTGTCCCACTGTTGCCAATCCATGTCCCTCCTCATCCAGATTTATGTTGTTCACATGTTCAGATGGTTACTTTTGTAGCTGCTTGGGAGCTATGGAGTACACTTTCCTGAAATTTAAAAGAAAACAACCAACCAAACAACAACAACAACAACAAAACCCCAAACAAAAACCCAACCAACCAAACAACAACAGAAGAGAAAATAAAATGAGAAAAATGTGATACAATTTTTTAAAAATCATAAGCAACCAAGGTACAATTATATTCAACATCACAACATCATACAGCAAATGTGTGACTTCATCGTTTACAGTGGAATACTCCAAGGTAGGAATTTATTAATAACACTTTACATTAATACAATTTTTTAAAATAGAATACAAAAAAATAACACTTGTTGTACTCATCACAGCTTATTTCACAAGTAGGTTCCTCTGGCATGCAAAATCAGGAAGTAATTTTACCATTTAAAAAAAAAATTTCATTCAGCCATTTGTGTTACTGTTATTGTGGTATGTTTGTCTTCTTGTGATAGTTGTATTAACACAACCTCATTTTTAAATACTAGTGATAGTAAGGAGCGCTGAAAGGTACATTTATTCCAATTTAGTGTCTTCTTTTCTTGGATTAGTAATAAAGTTGCATTTGTAATATTTGAGAATTTTGAATAAGATTAGTTCTTGTTTGTTTTGTTGGTTTTTTTAACAACAACAACAACAACAAAGAAGCAAAATGAAAATACTTGCCTTACACCATTTCTGGGTTTTGCTGGGTGTAGATAATCCCAAATTGATGACATATGTGTACATCCATAGACCTAGCTACCACACAGTAGTTTTGGCAGGTATTAGGAAAGGATTATCTGATAATACCTTAGAGTCTTCTTCAGGAAGAACAACAAAGATCTGCAATTAGCACATCCTATAGACACATATGCCTGCAGTAAATGTAAAGTAAGTACATGGAGCCTGCAGTGGAAGATTGAGATACATTTTCCCCAGTTTTAAGACCTTTTAAAAATCCATCCATCCATTATCAATTGTGCCCATTGCAGAAATCTAAAAAAAAAAAAAAAACCAACCAAAACCAAAAAAACCCACCATATGTATATATATATCTATATATTTTTTTTTTTTTTCCCAAAACTCTAGGGAAGAAATGGATTAGGGAAGTTGCATTGTTCAACCATTTAAACAACCTGGGAAATTCAGGCATTTTCAGCTTGGTTTTGCAGAAGTCAGAGGGTCTTATATATTTGAAAAGTCTTGCAAAACAGTTGAGGTCAAACATGGCTCAAGTACTATCTTTTCTTCAAAATGTTTACTGCTCAAACACAAATTATTCATACAAACTGCAGCTTTACAAAAATCACTGCGACTTCTATCATAAAGACCCCAAGACACCTGGGTTCTCTCCTGAAATGAAAATAACTGGCCTTAGAGATGTTATAGTGTTTCCTCACGCCTTAGCTTCAATCCAGTAGGAATAAATACATAAATTTATATGTAAACACTTTGAGTGGTATCAGTGAGAATTCACTGGAAGAGCTTCAGCTGACAGGTTGTCCTGCTTAGCTGGACTGTAAAAGGAAAATGCATCCTGTGTGCATCTAGTATTCTCACTTCTGATAATGCTTAAGTTGTATCTCTGGGAATTAGCTTCAGATATTTTTTACAGAAAGCTGAGTATTTCATACACTTTCTTAATATGGATTGTAGTTACCTTTGTTAATTATTCATGTGTGTATTTCTCTTAAAAGGTACTGCCATTTGATTCAGGAACATTCTAGGATGCCATCATTGTTATCACTTACTGGTGTAATTGCTGTATATGATTAAGCTTGTTCATCCTATAAAACTGCATTTTTTTTTCTTCCTGAGGGTATGCCTTTATGTTTCAGTGTTACTCATCTAATGCAAGTTGACAAGGAATGTAATCAAAAGAAAAGGAAATGAGAGGTCTAAAGCATAGGATGCTTTCTTGACAGACACACCATGTATTGAAATTGTTTGATAAGAGTTTTGTTACATTTGTCAAGCAGCATCAAAAGAAGGTTGGGATCTGTGCAGGAGGGGAGAATAAACAAAAGTTATTCCTCTCAGTCTCTCTGATAGCCACATCCTGAAAAGTTTTCAAATCTCTTTTGTAGAAAAGCTTTTAAAATGCTTTAAATGAGGTAAGTGAATGGCTGGTTGAATTAGTAATGGGATATAGAGCTTTATGCCCTCAGGTCACTGGTTCACATTCAGCACAAGACAGTAATTAGGACAAATGACAAATCCTGCTCTAAGTTATAAAATTTCCACTAGAATAACGATTGCTCATTTATCTCTGAATTGCTACCTAGAATCTGGTCAGTGGGCAACATAGCCTATCTGGTTTCAGTGGCTTGGTAAACATAGAGCTATGGGAACAGGGAAGAGAAACCAGAGGAAAGTGGTCAGCATGCCTCATGGACCTGTTGAGTCATATTCTCTCACATTTATAACTATTTTTCTCACGTATAAAAAAACAAAAAAAAAAAAAAAGAGGAGAAAATCCTCCCAGGAAGTCCTCCAAGTGCCAACTGGCTTAAGCTATCACATTTAGCATCTTCTTATCCCTTCTCCAGCCCATACATGGTACTAGTGACAGTAGACAGAAGAAAGCACCTTTAAAACCTATGCATGGTAAGCCTTTTCCTGCTGATTTTCACTCTTTGTACTGTAGGTAGGAATGAAATGAATCCTACATGATTAATCCTACCTACGTGCTTGCAGGAACTTTAGACAACCATCACAGCTGGACTAATTTTATCATGTTGCAATTGCCCATTCATCTATGGCTATGAGAATACTTTATGACTGTGATAAATGATTGGTTCACATCTGGGTGAGTTACACATACACACACACATGTATATATAGTTATAAATAATGACAGTGTTTTTATTGTTCCGTGACACTCTGCTTTTTCCCTTCTTCCATAACAGCTAAAAAAAATATTAACTGCCTAGAGCAAGCGAGTAAGGCTAAAATTGTGTTAATACATAGAAACTCATGTGAAATATGAGGTGAAATGAGGGAAAAATGTATATAACTACTACGAAAAGTGTTGTTCTGATTTAATTTGTTTTTGCATCATGTGTATGCTGTGGTGGTTTTTTTTTTTTT
>WBNM01005956.1:0-19474 GCA_013399055.1 Ramphastos sulfuratus | reverse complement strand
ACCATTGTATGATTCTATGACAACAAGAGTGGTGAAATTGTGGAACAAGTTGCCTAGGGATGTGGTTGAGGCCCCACCCCTGGAGACGTTCAAATTCAGACTCAAGGTGATCCTTGAGGTCCCTTCCAACCTTACCATTCTATGATTCTAAGGTGGCAATTTTCTGAGCTTTGGATATTGAGGAGGTGAACAGTCTAATATTGAAGTACAGGCAAGAATCTGATGAGTAATTCTTCCTCATTTGTGCTGGAGCATTAGAAATGCTGTTTACAAAATTTCCCATCTAGTGTACACACACAAATGATAATTATTTACAGCAGAAAGTCTTATTTTTTTCCACTGATAGTTGCTGTAGTAGATAGAGACAGCTGTATGTAAGAAAACAGTTGTGTGCTAGTTCATTCAGAATTCAGTTAAATTTCTGTGTCAGGACCAAAAGCTGTCTTAATTTACACTTGTATAGCTCCTGTTGAAAGAAGCAGAGGTTATGTAATTTAAATTTAGGCCAAACTAGGTTCTTCTGGAGGTTTTGGAAGAGTGAATGATGCAGAAAAGACTTTATTTGTATGTTAGAACTACAAAGGGGTGTCACTTAATGAGATATGCTGACCACAAGGAGATAGATACCTTTCTGGCTAACTTGTTAAACTTGTAAAGTTATAAGCTATATAACTTCTTTTACCACATAAAGACTTTGCTTCTTGTTTCTTTTAAAAACTGTTGGGGACTCAATGAATTATCTCTTTGAACCAATTAAGATACCAAACTTTATTTAACTATTTTGCTTTTCTACAGTATTTTTGCATACAGCTGCAAAAATTAGAACCTACTCGTGTGTTTTGAATGTAACTTCTTTCCATGTGCTTTTTTTGTCTCTTCTCCATAGTATCAGGTGAAAGAATGATAGGAAATGGCCTGAAATTGCTCCAGTGGAGGTTTAGGTTGGATATTAGGAGAAATATTTTTCTTGTAAGAGTAGTCAAGCACTGGAATAGGCTGCCCAGGGAGGTGGTAGACTCACTGTCCTGGAGGTGTTCAACAGATGTGTGGCCATGGCACTTTGGGACATGTTTTACTGGCCATGATTGTCTTAGTTGGATGGACTCGTAGATCTTAGAGGTCTTTTCCAACAAAAACAGCTGATTCTATGAAATGGAACTTCTGGACTGAAAAACTATTCAAAGTTTTGTTTGGTGTTTTTTTTTTTTTAATTAATAAATGAATGATATATTTATATGTTGTTGGTTTTCTTTTTCCTTGACAGCTGTTTTCACAGACATGTATAATACCATAACCTAGATTAAAGTATGAAAAATACAGCAATAAATCAGAGCTCCTTCTAAATTAGTAGTGACAACAAATTGGTAATGCAATGTTTATAGCAATTTGCTATTACAACTGAATCACTTGCTTTGCATTTTATCACTGGAGTATCCAAAATTGACTATTGATGAAGGATGGAGGTGATTCTGACTGTCACACTATAAATCTTGTGAAGAGGAGCATTTCTTAGCTGTTGTTGTTCTGCATTGGTTTAGAGGAAAACCAGCTGGCCTCTTCTCCCAAACAAGTAACAACAGGTCAAGAGATAATGGCCTCAAGCTGCACCAGGGGAAGTTTAGACTAGATATTAGGAAGGATTGCTTGACTGAGAGTAGTGAGGCATTGCAACAGGCTGCTCAAGGAGGGGGTGGGATCACCATCCTTGGAGGTCTTGAAAAAGCAAGTAGACTTGGGACACTGTCTACTGTTGTGGAGCTGTTGAGTAGAAGGTTGGACTTGGAGATCTTGGAGGTCTTTTCCAGCCTTATGATTCTGTGATTGAATTAGACTTGTGTGGACTGCAGCATGCGGGAAGCTAATGGATGTATGCTTACACAGCTGTGCTGCAGAGATGGCGTAACCCGTGGCACGGTGGTGAATAGGTGCTCAATTGCCATAGCACCTGCAGATGGCTTTCCTTCTGTTTCTAGAGCAACCAAAGCACAGCAGAGTTTTGAGCATTTGGGTAGGAAAGTTCTCAGTGCACTATCCGTGAAGAGAAGCTGTATATGCTTCGGAGTTTTGGAACCATCTGTACCCTAGAACTTTTAAAAGAGGCTAAAGATCTATGCTGTTTGGAGGGGAAAAAATTTAAATTTTCTTATCAATTTGAACACATACCACTTGACTGTCTACAGTGGAATGAGCTCACCGAGCATCTTTATAATCTGAAACAAATGAAAGCTAAGTAAAATAAAACTGAAACAATCAGTTTTGCTCTATTAAAAATGGCATCTGAGAGCCTGTTGCTAGGTTGTTTAGGGATTGGTTGTTTCATTTAAAAGAAAGTTATTGCACAGCCTAATGGCTTCTAGAAATGGTTAAAAACAGGTAACACTTAATGTTTGTTATTCATGGAATCATTAATGTTGAAAAAACTACCATGACCACTAAATGATATCCTGAAGTACCACATCTGAACACTTCTTGAACACCTCAGGGACTGCATCTCCTCCACCTCCCTGGATAATTCTCACTCTTTCCCTTTCCCAATCTCTCATCACTTGAGAGGGCCATCTTTAAGGATATGTTAGAGTGCTGTGTGTAGTATCTCCTGGTACTTGGAACAGTAAATGCCTCCTATGAAAGTAGAGGAATAATTTCTGTTTCATTTCTTTCCCCAGAGAGGTCATCTCTGCATGTCTGCAATATGTAATATTTGAAACTTGAAATGGGAACATTTATCTCTCTCAATTTGTCTGAAATCTTTGGGAGGAGTGCTGCTTTTTGACCTTGAAAGCATACAATTCAGCATATGGGAAACTCTTAATTAGGACCATTATTATGCAAGTACTACCCTTTTTTGTTTGAGAAGGAGCAGTTGTTTGTCGGCAGCCCTGAAAGTCTTCAGTGTATCTTAAGGAAGTCACTGTATCTAAGGAGGCAGAACATTCTGCTTTAACCATAAAGAGCTCATTCTGTAATTTGTTATCCTAAGACTCAGAATTAATCAGATGCCAACTCATAATTTAACAGGAACATTGCTAGACACGACTGCATTTGAGGGACTGTTTATCCCTGGCAGATAAGCCAAATACAAATCAATTGGAGAAGGATGAGAAAAAAACAGCAAGTATCCTTCTAAGGATGTAAAGCTGTGTCTCACTTGTGTTGATGAGGAATTCCGAATTCAGTGTGTGTTTTGTGAGAAGACTCTCTTCCATTTCCCTAACTGCTAACATAAGTGTAAGTTGATTTCTACATAGAGCTTTGTCTCTTGAATGTTAAAGGAAGTTGGAATATTCTGGGCATCCTGGTTTGTTGTTTTTTTTTACTGCCACAGACAGGGAAAGCTGTGATACGGAGGCACAAATGACAAAGCACGGTGTTTTGGGCCACTGGCTGGTGCTGTAATTGCAAATTAGTTGAGCTGTAGCTTCACATCCTAATAAAGCTATGCATGCTCCTTGGGTGTTTCTCAGACATGGGACCTGAGCCATGGTCTATGAACATCTGAGCCAAATTAATTTGGCTGATTGATTCTTACTCCATACTGTCCAAAAAAGCAGCCTGCTGATCTGAAAATGATAAAACCAGCACCTACTAAGTGCTGTAATACATTTAGTAACTCTGCTAGATCTTGACCTTCCTTTTTGTAGAGCCAGCATTGGTCTTTCCTGTTGCAGGATTCTTCCCAGCACACAGAATCATATAGTTGTTTTGGTTGGAAGAGACTGTACATTAAGTTCAACTTATGACCACCATGGCCATTAAACCATGTCCAAGTTTCTTGAACACCTTCAAGGATGGTGACTCCACCACTTCCCTGGGCAGCCTATTCCAATGTGAATGATACTTGTGCACCAAGGGTGCTGGGATGTCGGAGTTGCTGACTTGCATCACTACCTGGGGTGAAGGGGGATGAACAGTGGGGTTCTGTTTCTCTCCTCGGAAGTGTCAGAAAGGGAGAGGTGATTGTAACTTCTGCCTGGAAGTGTGCTCTTGGCTGTTGAGGGCTCAGAGTCTACCTTCACACTTCAGAGACACTTCTGAAGTACTGAATTGAGAAGCAAGAATCAAATAAACTTCTCTTGACATGTGTGACCTTTTCAGGACCTTCTGTGAGATATCACAGTATTTTTAAACAAGCTTTTGTGCTATTTCATTGCTGCTGCTGTTAGGGGAATTTCCCTGTTACTCATTCTTGTTCCTGGAGAGAGGTGTTAGTACATTCCCAGTTTTCCTCTGTTACTGAATAATTTGCTCTTTTCTTCTGTAAACCCTGTCTTTTATGTGCTTTTGCTTTCCTGAGTTTTCCCAATTTGTGTATCTGCTGCAGTCCAAAGCTTACTACTTTGTGCTCATGGTTTTACAAAGATAATGGATGTTGCTTTTTCCTTGTTTAGATTTTTACATCTATCTGCATTTTATTAATTTTATGGTAATGCTGTAGATATAAAAGCCATCAACCTAGTGCACAGTTCCTTTTTTTTCTTCTCTTCTGCCTCTCCACTTCCCAACCCCAGCAAGTTAGGTAATAATGAAAGGTTAGTACCAATTTCCTCTTCTATGTGATCTCTTGTCCTTCCTGATAGCAAGGTGGTACTTTGACTATTGTCTTGTATGTGCTTGTGTTACCTGAGCCATTTTGCTAAAGAGAGTTCCCAAATGACCACTAGCAGTTGCAGCTTCTCTGTTTGATGACAAGCTAGTCGCACAGAATCACAGAATGCCAGAGGTTGGAAGGGACCAGTAGATGTCATACAACAAAGATTGTACAGTGCTAAATCTTACATTTCCATGGGTAACTGGGAACCCTTTTTTTTTTTTTTTTTCTTAACCTTGAGCACATTTTTCATACTTTGGGATAGGTTTGTCTCTCAAGAGGAAGTTTGTCTTCTTGGCAGTACGGATACTATTTGACTTGTTTTGACTAAGTTGGTGTTAATATCTCCAGATCTTACAGTATGAATGCTGATTACTTAATGGAGGTGAAGAAATTGCTTTGTACATATTGTTTTTATATGTATTTTTTAGCTTTGTTTAAAGGTGTTCTGTGTTGGCTTCTGCTGTAGAGGCTGCATCATGAATACTGTGTTCAGTTCTGGGCCCCTCACTGCCAGAAAGACATTGAGCTGCCGGAGCATGTCCAGAGAAGGGCAACAAAGCTGATGAAGGGTATAGATAACAGGTGTGGTGAGATGCATCTGAGGGAATTTGGGTTCTTTAGTCTGGAGGAGGGGAAGCTGAGGAGAGACCTCATTGCACTGTACTGCTCCCTAAAAGGAAGTTGTAGTGAAGAGGGGGTCAGTCTCTTTTTCCTAGTATCAGGTGATAGAATGTGAGGGAATGGTCTGAAATTGTGCCAGGGGATATTAGGAAAAATGCCTTTCCTGAAAGAGTAGTCAGACTGCCAAGGAAGATGATGGAATTTCTTGAGGTGTTGAAGAAACATGTGGACATGGGACTCTGGGACATGGTTTAATGTCCATGGTGGTGTTCAGTTGAGGGTTGGACTGAACAATCTTAGAGGTCCTTTCCAACCAAAACAATTGTATGATTCTATATAAAAGACTTCATTTGTTTTTTCATGAGTCAATTCCATAAAACTGAACATCTGTACCTGATGCAGTGGTAGTTCTGGGTAGTTCAGAATGTTTCTTCACATCTTTGAAAGCTTTTCTGTTTCTGTAGCTGTTGAGATGATGGAAGTATGGTGTTCATGGTGGGTCCCACTGTATGCTGTGTTTTGTGAAGGATTGTGAGTAGTACTTGGTTCACGCCCAGACTTTTCCAGTTGCTTTGCATGCTTATTTAAAACATGTTAACTACTTTTCAGACCATTGTTAGGCAGGAAGAGGCAAGGCTGCATGGTAGTGCTTGGGTTTTTTTTTTTTTTTTACACTTAATATTTTCTTTAAAGTGACTACCAAAATTTTGGACTGCTTGTGTTGTTCAGTGTGCTTTTTCTTTTTTTCTGAGAGTTCTTGCTGCTCCTTGTGAACACCTGTGTGTGCATCTACTTGATTTAACAGATAATAGTTGTTAAAGTGCACTGCCTGGTGTCCCAGCTAGCAGAGGGAGCTGTGTTGCCATACCTAGATTTAAGTAAACCTTGTGTCTTGCTTTGAGTGCAGATGATGCTGTTAGTGTGACCAAAGTACCGCAAGGAAGACAGCTACTGACATTCAAACTACTGTTTTTAACAAGGCCTGGATTTGATTAGACTGCCTAGGTCATTGGCAGCCTTTGATGACTGGAATAAAAGCTGAAGTAACTGGTTTCTAAACCAAACCAGAATTTTGGATTAGTGGATTGTGCTGATGGGGTAGTTGGCCATTTTGCTGGGTTTTCCTTTCTTCTGTGGTCTGAAACAGCCTTTCTGTAGCTTTCTGCTATGTTCACTTGCTGCTGGCAATCAGAACCTCGAGTCCCCCCTGCTTGTTTTTGCTTTGTGTAAGTCCATTTGTCTTAATTTTTGATTTTGTAAAAAGCCAGGAAGCACTTCTGAAGTAACTGGGTGTGAGGATGCAGGAGAGCTGTGTGGAGTAGCATGTGTTTCTAATAGTTTATGCTTACATGAGCCTCCCTGGCACGCTGGTAGATGGATTCAGAAGCAGTGTACCGTCTGACAAAATATGATTAGTCTGCACTTACTGGTACACGTAGTGTCTGGGAAACCCTGATCTAAGTCTTGAAAGGCTTTATCTCAACAGCCTTGCTTGATAGCCTTTGGGAGCTTTTTTCCAAAACTAATGACTCACCGCCCTTAGGTACTTCATAGACACAGTGAATGCTGTTCTTTGTACATATGAAGGAGGAGAACAAGCTGTTTATAATTACCTTTTAAAAACAAAAAGGTAAACCTTGAAACCAAAACAACCCTGTCACTAATATGATCATGTAGGGGAGAAGGAAGGTCATAGTGGAAAAAAGTTGGAAGTATATAATCTTCTGAAGTCTATAATAAGCTTTTTTTCATGTTTTCTGGGACATTACCTTTCCTTTTTATGGATGCAGAAGTGTAAACTAAGTTCTGTTGACTTCTTCATGTTACATGAACCAAATTTTATTGCTCCATTTCATTACATGCTTTCTAATAAGTGGATTTGGACAACTGAATATGCATAAATGAGAAATGGATGATACTAGGTCAGCACCAGCTAACTGTGGTGGTCATATGCCCACACATGACATAAAAATCATAATAAAACATCTCTGTCTCCCCACAAAATATATATTTAAGATTAGTAATGCAGTCTGCCTGGTTTTGTTTACTTATCTTAAGGTTCTGGCTGATCACATAATAATTTCCAGACTGAATGCTTAGCTAGTCTGGAAATGTGGTATCATGTTAAGACCTTTGTCTTGTGCTTGTGCATTTTCTTAACTGAGAGTGCTTTTGTAGGACCAGTAACAACTGAAGGGGATGTGACTGTGTAGTGGTGTTATCAAAGTGTGTGTGCGCTACTGCATAATAGTATATGATTATAGCTTGGGTAAAAAAAAAAAACAAAAAAAAAAACAAAAACAAAACTCACCAAAAAAAATCACCAACCAAACAAAACCAACACCACCAAACAAACAAAACTTAAAAAAACCCAAAAACTAAACCCCAAAAATCCCCAAAGCTGCCTCACAACTCTTTTGTTGGCAAGCAGAACCTGAAGGCTCTTGTTTGAAGGTGGGGTTTCCCAAAGCTGCTGTTAAGAGGGAGAATAGAAGGCGCTCCCTGTGTGGTTTAAAGATTAAGCTTCTGTTTGAAGGGTGTTATAACACTGGAAGAACCCAGCCTAGTAGTAAATGCTGTAAATAGCAGAACTTTGTCCTGAAGCTTAAGATACCTCAGCACTTAAATGACTGTCATAGTAACATACTGTGGTGCTCAGTAAAACAAAGCAAGATTGCCTGGAAAAGGTGGTTTCTAAAACGAAGTTATAGGTGGAGAGGAAAGATAATACAATGGTCGGACTGTTGGGTTAGAATAATGAAAGCCACATTAAATTTCTGGCTCCATAACAGCCATCTTGTACAATGAAAGAGGCCCATGGGATGCCAGCTGGATTGTGCTGCTTTTATACTTTAAAATAGCATTTTCCAATAATTACTGCTGGATTAGCTGAACTAGTGAAAATCCTTGTTCAGATAAAGCTTTCTGGCACTTGCAGTAGCACAAACCTAAACAATGGATATGCTGATAAGGAGTCTTGATTTTGCTCACACTAGAAAATTGTTCTTCAGATTACCTTTGTGCCATAGTTATTCCACTAAATACATTATTAGCACAAATAATCAGTGAATACATAATTATGCTTTTAAATATTCCCTTTCCCTCCCCCCAGCTGGAGTTTACAAGTGGGTTTGGGGTTTTTCTGTTGTTTAGTTGGAAAGTGATGATTAGGAATGGTCTCTAGCTTTCTTATTCCTCTGATGTATTTTTAATACTTTTCAGTATTAAAACCATAGCATAAAAGCCTTAGCAGACTAGAGCTGCTGTTCTGCTTGGGCTGTTTGTGTTTTCTGGACTGAATTTATAATTTGTATTTAATGATAAGAAGTTCTTTATGTAATGATTCACTGAAGAAACTTGGGTCAGAAAAGATTAGCAGGAAAGTTAAGTACAAAGCAGTAGTAACCTTTGCACTACTGGTTAAAATGCTGGGCATTGTGTGAGATAAGGTATAGTGAGTTCCTCTCCTTAAGGAGGAGGAGATGGAATTACTGACATCTGATCATAATTAATATTAGCAAAGTGTCTAAGCATCTCATGCACTTTTGATAGTAATGTAATAAATGCACTCATACTAGATGAGGGTGTCAAGTTTTTTCTTATTCTGACTGCTGTTTTGAAAACTTTATTTTCCTGTTTTTCTACTAAAGGAAACCAGTAGCTACTTTCCTCCCTGCCCTACAAGGGAAAATGTTTTTGTCAGAACTTCAAGGGACTTCCCGAGTAGTGTGGATAATAGCATTGTGTATAAAAGACTTACACAATGGGATTTTTTTTTTTTTATGTTATGTATACAGTATAATATAAGAAACTCTAAAAATCCATGGGCTTTTTTCTTTTGAGTAATGTTATCTGCATATTTAGCACACTCTGGAGTCAAATCTTGTGCCCAAATACAAACATTTTTTTGTGCTTGTTTATGCAGATAGGACAATTCTAATATTTCTTAACGTCTGTGAAAGTTTGAAAGTGAAAGGACTCTTGGGAAGTAGTCTCCTTTTGCTGCTGTCACCATTAGATGTGATGCTGTTTGCTTTAAAAATTGAGGGTGAAGTTAGGTGGCATTGTAATGTAACAGAAGTCCGTCAGGTGAACATGGATATGTCTCTATAACCTGTTTAACAGATTGTCTTACTTAAATTTACAGTCATAGAGTGGTTTGGGTTGGAAGAGATCCTACAAGATTATCTAGTTCCAGTCTCCCTGCATTGGGCAGGGACACCTTCCACTAGACCAGGCTGTTCAAGGCCCTTTCCAACCTGACCTTGAACACCTTCAGGAAGGAGGCATCCACAACCTCCCTGGGCAACCTATTTCAGTGTCTCACCCACTCTTGCTGAAACAAATTTCTTCCTAATATTTAGTCTAAATCAACCCTCAAGTTTCAATCAATTCCACGTCATCCTATCACTACGAGCCCTTGTATAAAGTCCCTCCCCGGTTTTCTTAGGCTCCCTTCAGGTACTAGAAGGCTGCTATAAGGTCTCTCTGGAGCCTTGTCTTTTCCAGGCATTCACAGCCCCAACTCTCCCAAACTGTCTCCACAGGGAAGGTACTCCAGCCCTCTGACCATCTTTGTGGCCTTCCTCTTGACCTGCTCTAGCAGTTCCATGTCCTTGTTGTACTTGGGGCCCCAGAGGCTGGTTCCATGTGGGTCTCATGAGGACAGAGCAGAGTGGGAGAATCTGTGTCCTTTGCAGCCCAGGATGCAGTTGGCCTTCTGGGTTGCTAGTGCACATTGTGAAATGGAGCTGACTTTTCAGTCTTAAAATTAACTTTCTGTCTCAAAACTCAAGCATTTTTAAAGCAGAGAGAACAACTGAAGAAACAACTGCCTAGGAATTGAGACCAGAAAACCAAGTCAAAACAGAGTTTCTCACTATTTAACTTGGTAACTGTTTTTCTGGTGTGAAGGCAGAGCTCAATCATAATATTTAAGAAGCTAACAAAGCATCCTAAAATGAGGAAAATAAAATATTGCAATCTCAGCCAATAATTATATTGCCAAGAGGCTTGAAATGCTAGAAGAGCTGCTTTTTTTGAAAAACAGTATGCAATCTCATGATGATGCTGATCCATTCTGTCACTGTCATGAAGTGGCATCGTGTAGCTTAGTGTGTTGTCTGCTGGGGAGTAAGACTGATTTTTGTGTTCTCCATGAGATACCAAAACTCTACAGATATGGTTAATAGACCTATTTCAGAGAGGCAAGATATGTTGAGAAATAGTTTGGTTTATGCACTGAGTCACAGAATAGGAGGGGTTGGAAGGGACCTTTAGAGTCCTGCTCCCCTACTAAGGCAGGTTCACCTGAAGAAGGTCACACTGGAACATGCTCACGTAGGTTTCAAATGTCTCCAGAGAGGGATATTCCACCACCTGTGGCAGCCTGTTCCAGTGATCCTTCACCCTTAAATTAATGAAGGTCCTCCCCATGTTTAGATTGAACTTCTTAAGTTCAAGTTTGTGCTGGTTAGCCCTTGTCTTGTCACTGGGCACTACTGAAGGAAGACTGGTCCCATCTTCCTGACACTTTTTCAGTGTTTCTAAGCATTTATGAGATTCTCCCCCCCAGTCTGCTCTTTTCCAGACTAAAAGACCCAATCCTCTCAGCCTTTCCTCACAAGAGAGATGTTGCATTGCCCTCAGCATCCTTGTAGCCCTTTTCTCTACCCTCTCCAGCAAGTCCCTGTTCTTCTTGAACTGGTGAGCCCGGAACTGGATAGGGTATTCCAGATGTGGCAAGTTCAAATGTCCCTTTATGGTGGCTACTGTGTGGACAAAACCCCTTCAACTGTTTATAGCACACATCTGCACGGACACAGTTCTCTTCAAGGGCTTCATGCTTATGGCCACTTCTCTCTAGCCACTTAATTTTTTTTGCAAGAGATGTATGAAGTAGGTGACACTGAGGAAAAAATCAAACAGCTGCTACTTACTGGTTTGCGGTGCATCTAGATCATCCCTTTTTCTAGGACAGAAGGTTAGATGTAATGAATGCACACATGTTAATTATTAACTAGATTGAATTAGTTACTGCAGTCGTCTGTTGGTATTCAAAGTTAAAAGTGGGTCACCAAGACTCAAAATACTTTCACACTTAGTTCTAGCATTGATTTTGTTTTTGTTTTTTTTTTTTTTTTTTCCCCTTTCTGCTTGTGCTGTTCTTTGGCTACTGGTTTGGAGAGGAAGGAAGCGTAGAACACTTCAAGCCTTTTGCTTATAGCCTTATTAATATTAAATTAACCTGTCCCTTCTGTTATAATTACAGTATTTCACCTTAATTTCTCCATCAGCTCCTGAAGATGTTTTTTTCTTTTTAAATGAAGCATGGCTACCATAAAACAGTAGTAGAACTCTTAGATCAAATCACCTTCACTACCTTTGTCATCAAAATCAGTAGAGGAAACCAAAGTTTAGGCTTTCTGAAGTGCAAAATATTCTACTGTTTTTTTTGTTAAATAGCATTGTATGAAGTGTACTCTAAGGAACACTGATTGGTCTCTGACTGATTACAGGTTAATTTAAGCTGCATTTAATAGAAGGGTGTATGAAAGTAGTTTTATACCTAGGGGACTAGAGTTTTAAATGTAAGTCTTTGGTACTCTGAGGAATTAGTAAAAGTTGCTGTAAGAAGTGAGGAATTACAGGTTGTGTAGAGTGGAATCAGGACTTTCTTCCAATTATAGGCTAAAATCTTGACTTGAACTTGGAAGAGTAAGTAACCTTGTCTTAGATTGTTCTCAGGTGAGGATCTGAAATCCTCCTCTGTTCATTAAGCATCTTAGGTTGCCCAGGGATGTGGTTGAGGCCCCATCCCTGGAGACAGTCAAGATCAAACTTGGGATGTGGCCTATGCAGCCTGATCTAGTTGGAGGTGCCCCTGGTGAGTGTGGGGAGATTTAGACAAGATGGCCTTTGAGAGTCTTGTCCAACCAAATGACATCTGTGAATCTTGAAAGCTGTGTGAGTAGCCACTCCAAGAAAGGTATTACTAATACATAGGGTACAGGAGGAGTGAAAAAACAATGTTTGTTTTAAAAGTGATGTTTAGAGATGAAATGGTGCAGGGAAGTAATAAGAATTATTCAAAATAAGGCTGAATTAGACTTTGACAAAATGTGATTTGGATCAAAGAAGGCAAGAGTGGAAGAGAAGTGTGCTGTTCAGAGAGTAAATGCAGTAGTTTGGCATGAAAGTTGAATTAATATTTTAATATGGGTGATAACACTGTGTTCAAAGGCAAAAACAAATGAAGTGGAAGCAAAGTGCTTCAAGGTTGCATCAACTTGATGGTGATAACCTCTCCTTCAGTTGTGGTAAAATTTGTATGTGGAAACCTGCTCTCAAAAAGAGAATTAGAGTTCTACTGTAGATAGATGTGTAAGTGGAAATTTATTACTCCTCTTTTACAGATAATGAGAACTCTGTATAGTGAATACACAAGATGAAAATGTTCATTGTATCATCTTATCCTAGAACCTTTAAGGTTGGAAGAGGCCAAGTGCTCACCTAGAGCTCACAATCCCACCACTATTGCTAAACCACTACTACTAAACTACGTCCCTCAGCACCACATCCACATGTCTTTTAAATACTCTGGGGATTGTGACTCCACCACTTTCCTGGGCAGCCTGTTCCAATGCCTGAGAACTCTTTCTGTGGAGAAATTTTTCCTAATATCCAACCTGAACCTCCTGTGGCACAACTTAAGGCCCTTTCTGTTGTCCTTTAACTTGTTGCATGTGAGAAGGAACCAACCCTCTTTCTGTACAAGGAAGAAGTTGTACCTAGAGTAATTTTTACAGAGCAGTGTTTGCTTACAACACCCTGGCTGGTGTTGGGTTGCTTAAGGATTCACTTGTTTATAGGTCTTGAATAGAACTCATAACTTCAGCTTATCTTTGAGCCCTCAAATAAGGACAAGATTATCAAGAAATAAAGTTATATTTGAAGTGTTTTGCAGTACAGCTTTGAGATTTCACATTCCTCTGTTTTACATGCTTTGTTGGAAGGAGAACATGCAAGAAATCAAGCCTTTGCACAAAGGCAGTGTGGTTTTTTTGTCTTGTTGACCAAAGAAAGATAATTTTACAGCAATATTTTCCACCTTTTATTGTCTCACAAATAATTATTGAAAAATTTAAGATTGTTTTATATTAATTGATCCAATTTCTTTCTGTTAAAGAGATTTTTACAACTTGTTGATTTAGTGCTATTCTTACTGTTAATATTTCATTAAATTAGTTTTGGTCATAATTGATATAAAACTTTAAAATGTGAAACATTTGTATTGAAAATATCTGTGTGTGTGAGATAAGGAACTGGCATGATTATTAAAACAGTATACTAAGCTGCTGTGGTGTAGTCCCAGATGATGAAATTTATTTTATCTTTATTGAGTCTTTCAAGTAGCAAAAATTGTTGCCTCTTCATATTCTTCAGAATAAATTCATTCCCTTTGAAAGAAAAATAAGATGGAGAGGAATTCCTGTAGCATAGGACTAGGATGTTTAGCAGTACATTTATTTTTAGGAAACAAAGTGTTCCAAGACTGAGTTGAGAAAGTTGAGATGTTGCTTTGTCTTTGCTGCTTTTATGCTAGGTATGGTTTATCTTTTCGGAACATTAGGGGTTGCTAACACCATGGATACTGCTTTCATCTTGCAGTTGCCTATAAAAATGTTAGTTTCAAGTTAGTTAAAGTATCCTACCCTGGCTATTTTTCCAGCTTTATAATGGTCTTTAAAAATGCTGACAGTGTTTAGGAATTATCTTTGTGACAGTCCTGGATACATCTGTAATGGTTAGTAAGCATTGTTTAGCATTATTACTCAAATAGTTTGAGTAGTGTGCTCTCTACTTTTGAGGTGTTAACTAATGGGTTACATGTTGGAAAGGAGACTGGGATGTTTATCAGGCACTGCTGTTTAAACTAAAAATGTTTACTCACCAAGGAGGAGACCTCCCACTAAAGTAAACTGTATCTTTGCTGACCTAGCAGGCACAATACTTGTGAGTACATGAGGTCCATAGATTTGTAGAATAGTTTGTGTTGGAAAGGACTTTAGAGATGATCTAGTTCCAATCTTTCTGCCATGGACAGGGACACCTTCCAGTAGACCATATTGATCAAGGCCTCATCAAACCTGGCCTTGAATGCCCAGGAAGATGAACGTCTGCAACTTTGCTGGACAACCTGTTCCGCTGTCTCACTACCCTTACTGCAATGAATTTCTTCATAATATCATATTCATGATATTTGTAATATTTGCCCTCCTCAAAGTTTAATCCATTTTTTCTCTTCCTATCCCTACAAGCCCTTGTAAAACGTCCCACTCCAGCTTTCTGGTAGACTGTCTTCAGGTACTGGCAGGCTGCTGTAAGGTCTCCCTAGGGCCTTTTCTTTTCCAGGCTGAGAAGCCCCAACTTTCTCATCCCATCCCCATAGGGGAGGTTCTCCAGCCCTCTATCATCTTTGTGGCTTTCCTCTGGACCTGCTCTCACACTTCCATGTCTCTCTTAGGCTGGCAACACCAGGACTGGGTGCAGTACTCCAGGTGGAGTCTCCTAAGAGCAAAGTAGAGAAGGAGAATCACTTCCCTTGTGTTGCTTACTTAGTTGCACAATGTTATGGTGAGAAAGCCAGGGTTTTTTAGTTGGAGATGCAGGTTTTACTTTTCTTTAAAAAGTTAATCACTTCCCTGTATCTCAGCATAATAAAAAGTGCAGTGTTTAGTAAATGTTGCCATTTATAAGGCTAGTAAAAGTTTGCTCAGTTTTGAATTCTTCCATGCCTTGCTTTTGAACTTAATGATGAGTTCTGTGCTCTGTGAGCTCGTTCTGTGTGAAAACAGACTAGCAATTGTCAGGTTTTACAATACTTTTTCTGGCAGGCCATAAATCCACACAAGTGCTTGGAGAGTACAGAAAAAGAATACTGTATTTTGAAATGAGCCCTTTCTTGCTCATTATTTCTGCATCAAGGAGAGGCACCTCTCTGGTCAATGCCTTCACCATGCAATCTGTGTCTCTGAGGCATATCTCACTGTGTAGCTTGATTTAGAGCCATTTTAGAGAGCAGTGTAGGTGCAGCTCTTACTGCTAGTTGGTAGCAGGGTGATGGGGGTCATGTGTGATAAGGTGGAGACAGGTGAGATGGGTAAGGAACAGCATGGGTGAGTAGCAGGAGTTAGTGGGTCTGATAATAAGACATGATCTTACCTGGAGAAGTTAGTGAGATTAGGGAAGTGGAGGAGTCAGTCCTAGTAAGCAAGGACTGTGGACTGAATAAAGTAAGGACAATTGCTGGGCCAAGAAAGCATGGAGTAGGGAGTGAGACAGGAGAAAGGAGGTGAGAGTGGGGTGGCTGCAACCAGTAGCAGAGTAGACATGGAAAGGGAAGGGACTGTGTTAGGGCAGAAGGAAGATGATGATGCAAAAAGCTTTGGCATTTAGGAAAGCTGGATTGATCTAATAAGTTAAGCATCTTCTCAGAGGGAGGAGACAATACTGTGATCATCCTTGACAGCTATTTGTCTCATCTGTTCTGGAAAGAAAAAAAACCAAGGCAGGGTAACATGACTCTAGAAACAAGTTTAACTGTCATGAAGCATAACTACAGATTTATGTTTGGTTTCTTCTTTGACCAAAATCTATTCCTTACACTTTTTTTCTTTTTCCTGTGCATGGAAACTAATTTGTCACCTGACATTTTTAAAACCATGTTTTAGTTTTTGTACCTTACTCCAGTGGGTGTATGGATACTGATTCCCCTCTATACATGTGGGTGTTTGAAGAAGGGGCGGTGAGTGGAGCCACAGTAGGGTGATGCAAGTATTGCATGCAAGATACCTGGAGTAATCCTTCCCCTTCAACCAAGACGCTGCTCAGAGTAGTGTGCTCAAATTTCTGTCTCAGTTCACTATATGTCTAATATTTTCACAGGGTATTTTAGTTTTCTTGATAGTAGAAAGAATGCCGACAGTTGATGAAGACTGAAAACTTAATTGGTTTGATCTAGAAAGGAAGATATTGAGAGGTCTGCTTTCTCTTAGATCTTTATGTACCAAATCCTTTGAGTTCAGTGGGTTTTGTTTTGCTCTCCCTTACAGTTGTCAGCTGGATGGAATAATGTTCTGTTTCTTTAACAATCAAATTCAGTAAGTTACTCAGCTAATCATAACAATCTAAAATAGCTTAGTAAAATGTTATTTTAAACATTCAGACATTTATTTTGCAGTATATGTCAGTGATACAAATATTTTATAGTTCATTTAAACCTTGTAGATACTGAGCATTATAGCCACTACTGGTGTTTAAGGTTCTTCATAAGCTACATGAGGAGAGGCTGGTTGAAAAGTCAAGTTAGAAAGTCATGTTGCTGTTTTTGGGGTGAACATTCCAATGAACTAAGATGCTAAGGCAGTAACTGTCATAAATAAGGTCTTTATTGAGTGTCTGCAATTCAGTGTGGTCGTCTTAAAGGTCTTCTTATTTCTTCTACAGCCATAGAATGACTTGGTCAAGGTGAGAGTTCTGAGAGTCCATCTGCTCCAATCCTCTCCTTGGAAGAAGCCATCTTCCAAGTTGGGTCAGGTTGCTCAGGGCCCTGTCCTCCTCAGTTTCGAAACCTCCAAGGATAGGGTTTCCCAAAGCTTCTCTGGGAATCTTGTCTCAGTGTTTCAGTGCTCTGAGACTTCTTACCTGATTGAAAGCTTTTTCCATGCCTTTTGACCATTACA
This sequence comes from Ramphastos sulfuratus, assembly GCA_013399055.1. Taxonomy (NCBI): domain Eukaryota; kingdom Metazoa; phylum Chordata; class Aves; order Piciformes; family Ramphastidae; genus Ramphastos; species Ramphastos sulfuratus. The sequence continues at coordinate 2,518 of WBNM01005956.1, read as the reverse complement.
TCTCCCCTTTCTGTGTGCAGTTTGAAGAGGATTCTGAAAGTCCTCCATAATGACCTCCTGAGTAGCTGAGAATGGCAGTTATGAGTTACGTTCCTCCCTTAGCTTAAAACTCAGCAAACTCAACTGTCTCAACGTCTCTTCATGCATTGATTTCTCTTCCCCTCCCTTCTATTTTCTGTTTGATTTGCTCTGGTTTGTCAAAGTCTGTCTTTCTGTTGGGGCCACTAAGGCACCATATAGCAGATATGGTGTGAATAGAGCTGAGTGGTCACCTTCTACAGCGTGCTGGTGCAAGGTTTGGCTTTTGCTTTCAGATTTCTTGAGAGAAAACCCAGCTGTTTTCTCCAAGCCACTGGAACACCTCTGAAAAGTAGCTCTGTTCGGTTTGTCCCAATTTGGGGAAAGCCATCCACACACTTGTTAAAGCTGCATTTCATCCCATTTTCCTGGCCATTAACAATGACATTAAACAATACCAGAGGCAATACTGAGTCCTGAGAAATTCACCAGTAATAGCTTACCAGTCAGATGTCAAAGAGCAGCCTTTTGAGCCTCTGACTCCCCTGAACCTTGGTTCTTGCACTGGTGAAGGAAGATCACATTTGCCTTTCTTCAACTGTCAAGGTCTTCATGATCACCTTGTAAAGATGTTAGAGTGGCCTCACAATGTCACCACCTAGCTACCTGCACTCTTATTGAGTGCATGTTGTTACATTCAGTTGACTCTTTGTTATCTAACTGGAGTTGCTAGCATAATTTTCCTCAATTCCAGGGAGTTCTCCAGTTCTTATGCAGACCTGGAAGGTCTGAGAACAAAACTTGGCAGCAGAGACCAAAGCAAATACATGTAGCATGCTTTGTGTCCTTTGCTGCATATTTGCCTTGAGTAATTCATGTTAGTATCAGCTTAGTATTTAAAAACAAATGCTGACAGTGAGGCTCTAGAGCCTGTCCCGAGAAGGGCAACAAGATGATGAAGGGTCTAGAGAACAAGTCCTAGAAAGAGTGGCTGAGGGAACTGAGATTGTTTAGTCTGGGAAAGAGGAGGCTGAGGGGAGACCTCATTGCTCTCTACAGCTCCCTAAAAGGAGGTTGAAGTGAGGTGAGGGTTGGTCTCTTCACCCTAGTGTGATGGAACAGGAAGAAAGAGCCTGAAATTGTGCCAGGGGAGGTTTGGGTTGGATGTGAGGAAAAATTTCTTTTTGTGAAAGAGTGGTCAGGCACTGGAACAGGCTGCCTAGGGAGCTGGTGGAGTCCCCATCCCTGGAGGTGTTCAAGAAATGTGTGGACATGGCACTTGGGGACATGGTTTAATGTCTATGGTGATGTGAGGTTGAGGGTTGGACTTGATGGTCTTTTCCAGTTAATCATAGAATCAATTCTGTGATTCTATAATAAGCAAATTTTTTTTTACATCCATTTTTATAGGTGAAATAAAGTTTTAGGAGGACACTTTGTACAAGAATCCTTCTTGTAATGAACTGTGAATTGTATATTCATATATTAACACTGGGGGCATAATGTCATCATCAGAGATCAACCTTTTACCCTTAACACAACCCCCTACATCAGAGGCAGCCTTTATATTGAATAGGTAATGTAAAAATGCTACTATCTCACTATTCCAGAAGGAGTTTGGTGTTCTTAATCTGAAAGTAAAATGAGTTAAATGATCCTCAGCAATGGTGGTGTAATGACAGATTCTGTTTCAGTGTGTGTTTGGGAACTTGGATTGCCCAGGAAATCTGGACTCTGAAAGCTGTGATTTGTACCGTGGGTTGAACGCTTAAGAAGAAAGGTCACTTTTTGTTGAATTGTGTGTAGAAGACAGGAAGTGTATGATAAGTGGTGCTTCACAGGAAATCATCAACTGTCTGTCTAGTTGCTGAAGATGGTCTTCTTCATGCCCACTTAAAAAGGCTTTCCACAGTGTGGCTGGGTTCAGATTCATGGAATTGTGGCAAGGAAAGCAACAAACAAAGATGGCAGCAGTGTGCTCAGGTGGTCAAGGCCAGCAGCATTCTGGCCTGGATGAGCAAAGCAGCACAACCAGGAAAGTGATTGCCTACAGCACTCGGCACTGCTGAGGCCACACCTTGAGTACTGGGTTCAGTTCTGGGCCCCACACTACAAGAAAGGAGGACATTGAGGTACTGGAATGTGTCCAGAGAAGAGCAAAAATCTTAGAATGGTAAGGTTGGAAGGGACCTCAAAGATCATTTAGTTCCAACCCTCTGCCATAGGCAGGGACACCTCCCATTAGAACAGGTTGCTCAAGGCCTTGTCCAACCTGGCCTTGAACATCTCCAGGGAGGGAGCAGCCACAACCTCCCTNAGCCACAACCTCCCTGGGCAACCTGTGCCAGTGTCTCACCACCCTCACTGTAAAGAGCTTCCTCCTAACATCCAGTCTAAATCTCCCCTCTGCCAGTATAAACCCATTACCCATTGCCCATCATCCTGTCATTGCAAGACCTTGTAAATAGAGCTCTAAAAAAGCTGGTGAAGGCTCTGGACA
>WBNM01005954.1:562-26774 GCA_013399055.1 Ramphastos sulfuratus | reverse complement strand
TGTTTTGCCCCAGCAGGACACTAAGGCACATCTAATATCCATATCCCGTGCAGATTCTCTCTGTATAAGTAACACCCATATTACTACATCTTTTTCTTAGGGAAAATATTCAGATAAAATAGCTGTAAAAGTAGAGAGTCCGGTAAAGCTTTTAGGTTGGTAAAAATGGAACACTTACCCCACCATCAAAAGCCTTTGACAGTTATTACCAAATCAGAACTTACTAAAACATGAATGACAAAAGCACAATTGCTTAAAATTTATAAACTTAAAGAACTTAGAAAATACAGGGAAACTTTCCAATTTTTCATGTTAAAATGCTTATAATACCCTCTAAAATGAAGATTGGGGCTTTCCAAGTATTAAAAGAATGATTTTTAAATGCATTGCTGACATCTTTCTTTTTAAGCTTTTAAAACAAATACCTTAATAACTTTTTTGTAAATTCCTTTTCTCAAATGCAGCTAGATTATTCTGAAAAAGCAAGCTGAAATGGCTCTGGTTATTCAGTTCAAGAACCAGGAAAACTGCCCCCATTTTAGCACAAAGCCTTAAGATTTATACAAAACTGGCTAGGAAACTAAGATTTCCCCAGCATTCATAATACAAGTTATTGTGTTAGAAACTAGCATTTTCACAATAGAAAGTTTCGTGAAATCCTCAATAATACAGAATGTTATTTGTCCATGAAGAATGTCAGTTGCTTAACTTGCTTTCTGATTAGATTAACTCAGAGATGTAATTCTCTGTCATACTTGCATAGCATTGCATGGATCTCTGACCTTAAATATATTATCTTACTACATCATATGAACACCTGAGGGTCAAATCAAATTTTGAAGCATCTTTCCTGATCATCTCTATACAATGAGCTAGTTCATGTCATTGCAGGTAGCAACAAAATCTGCTTTCATTATTCTCAATATACTGGATTGGTGATGCCTGGTATGTGTACTGTACATCATAATTGGAAGTATGACAAAACAGAGAACACAGGCATTAATTTATGTACTGTTTCCTACTGCTGCCAGAAAAGGGTCAAGAACTTGTTGAAAAGCAACAAACAACAAACCCCTCAAACTGTTATAATTCTAGCTGTGATGTGTACCACTATGCATTCAATTACTTTATTTCTACAACGGCAGCCAATTCATAGTTACTTTATTCCATGGACTTTTACTACATTTCAGAAACATCTGCCAAAAGAAAGATGCATGCTTGAAGTCTGAATCTGCCTTCCCTTACCTTGCACTTCCATAAATTCATGGTAACAAAAGGAGTCATGTGTGTATATCATTTATGATAGCATGTTTCTGGAGTTGAGGGAAAAAATCATTTTTTAGATATGTCACACTCAACTATAGAAAGTAAAGAGAATACATGGCCACACAGTAGTTTATTAGTACTTTACACAGATGCAAATGAGCAAGCTACACCACTTTCTAAACATAAAAAGCTAATGGTTTGTAAAATATTTCAGTATTTGAATGATATTCTGTTATGCTCTCCTGTAAAGTATTTACTCAGCTGCCACAGAAGTAACTTTATTTTGTTTCATGCAAGAATCTGTAGGTTTCATTCTGATCTGTAGCACAACAGAGATCTGCAATAGTAAGGGTCTCTGCTGGTTCTAGGGTTAAGTGAAATTTCAACCCTGAGTTTTAAGAGGGCTAATTTTACCCTCTTCAAAACTCTACTTAAAATGTATCCAGTGGGCTAGGGCTCTACAAGGAAGTGGGACCCAAGAGAGATGGTTAATATTCAAACATTATCTCCTCCAAGCTCGGAAAAAATGTATTCCCCTGGCGGGGGGCGGTGGGGAAGAAAGAAAAAGGCAAGTAAGGGAGACAGGAGACCTGAATGGATAAGGGTTTGGTCAACTGGGAGGATTACAGAGATATTGCCAGATAATGCAGAGTCGTGACAAGAAAGGCCAGGGAGGTGAAAGAAAACAAGAGCTTTCTCAAAGACATCAATGACAAAAGGAAGAGCATGGAAAAGTTGGGTCCATTAGTCAATGATATGGGAGATATGATAACAGAGGATGCAGAGATGGAAGAGTGGCTGAATGCCTTCTTTCCCTCAGTCTTTACTCCTAAGACCTGCCCTCCAGAACCCCAGTCTCTGGAAGCAAGGGAGCAGAAGTTGAGGAAGGAGGACACTCCACTAATCAGTCACGACTGAGTTAAGAGATCACTTGGAACAACTGAAAACACACAAATCCATGGGCCCCAATGGGGTGCATCCATGTGTGCTGAGAGCTGGCTGATACTGTTGTTGAGCCTCTTTCCATCATTTTTGAAAAGTCATTAAGAACAGGAAAGATGCCTGATGATTGGAAGAAAGCCAGTGTCACTTCAGTCTTCAAAAAAGCAAGAAGGATGACCTAGGCAACTGCAGACCAAGCAGCCTCACCTTCATGCCTAGAAAGATAATAGAGCAGCTCATTCTGGAGGTCATCTCTAACCACATGGAAGAGAGAGTGTTATCAGGAGTAGCCAACATGGATTTATCAAGGAGAGATCTTGCTTGACTAACCTGATAGCCTTCTATGAAACCATGACCAAATGGGTAGAGAGAGGAAGAGCAGTGGATGTCATAGACCTTAGCCTTTTGATACTGTCTTCCATAACATCCTCAAAGAAAAGCTCAGGAAATGTGGCACAGACAGATGGTTCAAGAGGTGGATTGAAAACCAGCTCAACAACAGAGTTCAGCGGGTCATGATCTGTGGCACAGTCAACTTGGGATACCTGTGGCCAGTGGTGCTCCTCAGGGATCACTACTGGGCCAAGATTTGACCAATATGTTTATGAACAACCTGGATGAGGGTATTGAGTGTACCCTCAGCAAGTTCACTGACGACACAAAACTGGGGGGGTGGCTGTGCTGCCATCCAACGAGATCTGGACAGGGTGGAGAGCTGGGTAAAGGCAAACCTCATTAAGTTCAATAAGGACAAGTGCAGGTCCTGCATCTGGGGAGGAATAACAGCAAGCATCAGCACAGGTTAGGGGTTGCCCTGCTAGAGAGCGGCTCCAAGGAGAAAGACCTTGGAGTCCCAGTGGACAACAAGTTCCACATGGGCCAGCAGTGTGCCCTTGCAGCCAAGAGGGCAAATGGTATCCTGGGGTACAGCAGGAAAAGTGTGTCCAGCAGGTCTAGGGAGGTTCTTCTTACCCACTGCTAGTACCCTAGTGAGACCACAACTGGAATACTGTGTCTAGTTTTGGGCTCCCAAATTCAAGAGACAGGGATCCTCTGGATAGAGTCCAACGGTAAGCCACGAGGATGATTAGAGGACTTCAGTCTCTCCCCTGCAAAGAGAGACTCAGAGACCGCGGCTGTTTAGTCTGGAGGAGAGGGGATCTGATCAATGTCAATCAATGTCAGTTATTTACCTGACAGGTGGGTGTCAAGTGGATGGGGCCAATCTCTTTTTGGTGTGTGCAGTAATAAGACAAAGAACAATGGATACAGAACTTGAGCACAGAAGGTTTCACCTCAACATGAGGAGAAACCTTTTTACAGTGAGGGTGATGGAGCACTGGAACAGGATGCCCAGGAGGGTTGTGGAGTCACCTTCTCTGGAGACTTTCAAAACCCACCTGGATGCATTCCTGTGAGGACTTCTCCAGGTGATCCTGGCTTTGGCGGGGGTGGGGATAAGAGGGGTGGACTCAATCTCTGGAGGTCCCTTCCAACCTCTTAACATTCAGTGGTTCTGCGAAGTGTATAGAAGGACTATGAAACAAAGTATTTCAAAAGCAAAGACTGAGAAAGGTGGGGAGAGGTCTCCCTGGCAACTGTAGTCTGCAAAAAGAAATGCTGAAGAGCTTACTAAGACACAGTTTATCCAGAATTATCAAAATTCACTAAAAAAAGCAGCCAAACAAAATACTAATAAAACGAACACCACACAACTAAAAAAAAAAAATTAACCAATCAAACCCACAAAAATTGTATCACCACCAAACAACCCCCATTTTTTATATGACTACAGCAATTTTAAAAACAATGTTGAGAGCTTCTTCTATAGTGTTAACATTAAGTTCCAAGACTCCTGTCATTAATAGTTTTTCAATAATACCTTAATTCAAAGGGTTAGATTAACAGCCTTTAAAACGAGTTTTTTAAAAACATGTTGCTGTAACTTGCAACAGACCATTCCATCGAGGCAGATTCTGATCTGTGCCTTTTCAGATTTTTTTTTGGTGGAATACTGCTTTTTGAAAATTATTGTGTACTTCACTGCTTTCTTTTAGATCTTAAGTTAGATAACAGTTCTTCTGTCCAGATCAGCTAGTAATGTCACACATATACAAATACTTGTATTCTATTGCCCATTGTATTAAAGCACAGATTTTTTAAAATTCTCAGAACAGATGCTGCTTAGTTAGTGCCTTTGATCTCAACAGGACACCAGAATCTTTCTACTTTCTTTACCATAAAATTATTCAGTAATTTTTTGACCTGTTATGAATCTATAAATCTATACATTCTGAAAATTTAAAAAAGCAATTACTGACCATTTGTCTTTGAAACCAGATTACAGATACACTGTTTTTTTTCTATTTCTGTGGGTCTTTCTACAATGCAGAGGTTCATAAAGGGGCCAATAATGTCTTAGAAATCTATACTGATGTTTGTTAAGCACACTGCTAATCCTTTGATTCATTAAATTTGAATTCATAAGAAAAACCCCAAACACCTGACTGCACTGCTTTTGAGGTCTGCCTTGCAAACCAAAAGGAAAGATGCAAGACATCAAAAGCCCAAAGTCTTTTGCTTAAGTGTCTTCCAAAACACTTTCAGTATGGAAGACTAAACTTTTCTATTTCGTCATATTAGAGAAAATCTTCAGCAGCACAGGGCCTGTGCAAGTTTTAATAACTTACCATCTATAGAGTTTATCAATACAAGAGTATTTCCTCCTGACAAAATTTTACATACACCTGCTCTGAAAGTACTTCTGGGTGACTGAAGGAAACACAAATCTAAAGGTTTTTAATCACTCTCACTTACTAAATTCTGTCATCTTGACCTGCATTACACAAATGATTGACTTCGATCTTAATGCATCTATACTATTTTATCTGTATGTACATAAACATTCAACTTCTATGTACATGAACTTGCCACTAATAGCTGTCTGCCATTACCCTACAGCAGAATATTTCACCTCAGCAGACCAAAAAATACCCATTTCAGGTATATATGTTGCTTTCTAAAGATGACCATAAGCCTGCAAGGCACATACCTTTTCATAGTAAACTATTCCATATTCTTTATCATCACACTTGACACAACGGAATTCAATCATCAGGTACATAAAATTGGAACTTCGTTTTTCCCTCTGAGGAAAGAACACAGATGTGTATCATATATCAAACCACACCAATCTTCAACATTCTCAGTACAGCAATTACCCTAGTGATTATCACTTGTTGTACCAATTATTGAGTTAATTATTTCATAGCACTACTTGAGACCTTATCACCTTCTTCCTCACATTTTTACTTCCTTACATTCCTACTTTACAATAAATATCCACATGCACCAGACACAGTCATGTTGTTTTCATCAGTCCTTTGCAACTGTGGACTGGAGGTCTGTAAAAACACAATTAAGAATAACCAGATGATACTCATGGGTTTCTGTGATGCCTTTTGTGTTGTTGCTTTTTAAATAATTAAAAAGAATTATGTATCTACATCAGTAGTTTACAGAGAATCACAAAAGAGACAAATTAAACTCGGACTGCATGATCAGATTTGCAGCTTATATTCTTTTCAGAAGATCTACTCATGCATGTTCAAAATACTTTACCTAGAAGTGCTTAGAATTTAGAAATCTAGGTGGGAAAACTATGAAGTTACACATAACCACCACCAGTAACATCAGGCCAAGCACATCCTGGGCTCCATCTAAAGAAGTAGGACCAGCAGATTGAAAAAAAGGCAATTCTGCCTCTCAACTCTAGCTAGATCCCACCTGGAAGTGCTGTCTTTATCTCTGGAGTCCTGAGCACAGGAAAGACGTGGATCTGCTGGAGTGGATACAGTGGAGGCCACAAAAATGATCAGAGAGCTTTAACACCTCTTCTATGAAGAAAGGCTGAGAGAGTTCAAGTCCTGCAGCCTGAAGGCAATGTTACTGCAGGCTTTGATTATTGAAAATGGGCCTTATAAAATAGAGATGGTGACAGTCTTTTTAGGAATGCCTATTGTGACAGGACATGGGCTGATGGATTTAAACTAAAAGAAGGGAGATTCAGACTAGACTTAAGGAAAAAAAAAATCTTTTCACAGTGAAGGTGGTAAAACACTAGCATGAGTTTCCCAGAGAGGTGGTAGATGCCCCATACCCAGAAACTTTCCAGGTGCAATTGGATAGGGTGCTCTGAGCAACCTGATCTAGTTGATGATGTCCCTGCTCAGTGCCGGGCAGTTACACTGCATTACTTTTTGAGGTCCTTTCCATGCCAAACCATTTGATTATTCTATGAATCTCATTACTTCCAACGTAAAATCAAATTTGGAAGCTCAAGGTATTATTTTTTCTTTTATCATAGGATACTGGCCATTCAAGGAGAACAGGGCAAATTATTAGTGTCCTAATCAAGCAAAGATTCCTTATTAGCAAGATCCAAAACCAGAATTACAAATCCGATACACAATGACCTACCTCATTGATCATTTCTATTTCCCTAAAAGTCAGTCTGTCCAGCCAGTCCACTTTGACCATGTGACCTTGCCGATGAGATTTGGTGAGCTGCAGGAACATGCACAATAACAATATTTCAGTTGCCCAGATGAAGAAAGAGTATCACAGTTATAATTTAAGAGACGCTAACATAAAATCAGGTGAAAAAATAAGGGAAGTGGAAAAAATGCTTGTGCAATACCCACACAGTAGACTCTTGTAAAGAGCTAGGTCATGTCATAAAAAGACCAAAGCCATGTTCCAAGCACATCAGCTTTGCGTTTTTAACACATTAAAAACAAGGGCCTATTTCTCAAAATCACATAACAAAGATATTTCTTTTTCTTCTGTTACTAAGTTTTATATAGTAAAACTTACAAAGTCAAACAAGAAAAGTATTTCAAAATCTATCCAAGCTGTATAATTCTGCCCTTATTAACTAAAGTTTTCAGACTGGGACTTCCACATAGGAAAAGGTCAGCCACAGACTTACATGTAGTCATAGAGAGAGTATTCTCCATTTATTTTTAACCTTAGTTCAAGTTTTATTCCTACCTCTACATTCTGCTTTAAAAATAGCAAGGAGATTGAGTTGTTTAAATGACTACCTAACATTAGATGAATGGAAGAGAAGGCATGAGTCATGCTATCTGTAGATGCACTGAAACAATAGTTTATGAAAAATTGAGCGGAAGACCACACAAACAAGAACAAATGTTCAGCTCCTAAGAAATCACAAGTGCTCCTCAAAAAATCAGTAATTCTTGAGGTAGGCAAGAAGACATGCAACATTTGAAGACATCAAGTTCAAATAAAATTTGTATCTGTCCAGAAAGTGGCTAGTGAAAAGGCCCTCAAAAGTATTTCTATTAAAGAAAGTATTGTAACTACTACTTCCTCAGCCTTGTTCTATGGTCAGACAGAACTTAAATTCGAACAGGCCATACAACTGTAACTGCCATTTCTTGTCCAGCTGATAGCTAGGAGACAGGCAATACACAATGAGTACTAAGATAGCATATATACAGGATAGTGTGTACAGAAGAACACAGGATACACAACAGCCTTCAGTTTTGCTATCACTATCAACATAGGCTGGAAGATGAAGGGATTGAGAGCCACACTGTGAAGAAGGACCTGAGGATCCTGGTAGATGAAAAACAGGACATGACATGTCAACGTGCACTCACAGTCCCAAAGACCAACCATATCCTGGGCTGCATCAAAAGAAGCAGGGCCAGTAGGTGGATAAAGGTGATCCTGTCCCTCTACTCCATTTTGGTGAGATCCCACCTGCAGTACCGTATTTATCTCTGGAATTCTCAGCACAGGAAAGACATGGACCTGCTGGAGTAAACCCAGTGGAGGCCACAAAAATGAGCAGAGGACTGGAATATTTCTCCTGTGAAGAAAGGCTGAGTTAAGATTCTTCAGCCTGGAGAAATAACAGTTTCAGGAAGCCCTCAGAGCAGCCTTTCAATACTTAAAGGAAGCTTGTAACAATGAAAGGGATTTATATATATATATATTTTTTTTTTTTTTTAAACAGGGCACACTGCAACAGGGAAAGAGGTATTGGTTCTGAACTGAATGAGGGCTGATTTAGGCTGGATTTAAGGAAGATATTTTTGATTCTGACAGATTCTATGCTGGGTATTGTCTAGGTTGCAGAGTTTGTCATGTATCTTCAATAGCAGCCCACCACTATAAACATGGGAAAAAAATACAATAAACCAATGTGAAGAAAAACAGAGTTTTCATCAGTAGTATTATTCCATTATATTCACTGAAATTTCCCATATACTTATGTCTTAGCAGTAGGGACACAAGTATTACTAGACATACTACCTACCAAGTCTGATCTGAGCTGTGGAGTCAGATAGTTTTCCACACCTTCTAGAGCAGTAATGCCCACTGAACAGGCAAGTAATTGCCTAGCCTCCAAAAGACTATAAACAGCCACTAAAACCCTTAACAAAACAAAATTTCACTGTTATGAAGCATTGTTGATGTTCTTTTCATTCATGCAACTGATCTGTCAAACACTAGGTGGAAACATTCACCTTTTCATAACCTTGATCAACTACCCCTTCATATCCAAATGGATCATCTTCCCTGTTCACTTTATACAATGCAATTTCCTGCTATCTAAGACAACTTCACTGAGTTGTTTTTTTTCCCCTCTCATTCACATCTTCAGAGTTTAATTTGGTATTATGGCCTAACATTTTGGAAAACTTGAGACTTGGAAATGTCTCAGCAAGAAACAAAACTCCCATTTAGTTTTCTTCAAAACACTTCGTCGGAAGGGTTGAATTACACTACAGCCTGCACCATGGCTTCTGCACCCTCTCAAATCTGAATTTAAAGTGAAGGCAGATTACTTTTGAATGCAAGCATGACATTTGGCTCTGAATGCCAATACTTGCTCATTTTACAACCATGCTAATTCTGCTTTTCCAAGTCTTGATTAGCCATAAGCCTACCAGATAGGAGGTTTGATTTTTTTTTTTTTTTTTTTTTTTTTTTTNTTTTTTTTTTTTTTTTTGCACTATCAATCCTCATGTATAGCTTTTGGCTTTATCAAAGTAAAGGACAAATCAAGGCAGTCACAAAAGTACAGAATGGAGGTTGGAAGGGACCTCTGATGATCATCTTGTCCAGCCTCCCCACTAAAAAGCAGGTTCACTTAGACCAAGTTGCACAAGATCACATTCAGGCAGGTTTTGGATAACTCCAGAAAAGGACACTCCATAACCTTTGTGCAGCCTCTTCCAGTGCTCTGTCACTCTCAAAGTGAAGAATTTCCTTTACATTTTCAGAATTTCCTTTAAATTTTCAGAATTTAAAAAAACAGTCAAAAGGCTGTTCAATTGTGAGGAAAATCCTGCCTTTCTGAGGTCGTTCTTTTTAAAGCTTATTTTCAGATTTTCTAGGAACTGTAATTTCAAGAAGTACTAAATAGTAAATTAGCTATGAGCACCTGATACCATTTGCTTTGAATTTGTTCCTTGAAACACAAAAATGTAACCCTGAACTGACAAGATTGTTTACTTAAAGTTGACGATTCACCTAACCAGAAGCTTCAGATCACAGGATAGCTTGACAGAACTAGTAAGATTTTGATGCAAACTTTGGAAGACCACTTCAACATCTAAGAATTAATTTTTGTCCAATATATAGCAAGGACTTTAATTTGTTTTGTCTCCAGTGGACTCTGAAACAGCTGATCTTCAAATTGGCTTAAATCAACTTCAGAAACTTAACAGTAGAAAAGGAAAAGGAGAGACTGGGTGAGCAAAGCATAATCCCTAGTAAGATTTCAGAATGCTGGATACAACCGAAGTACACAAGCCCAGCCTTTAAGTCCTTTCACTGGATCAGCAAGATTGTAAGAGGGACAGTAATATAGTAACATTTTTTTGCTATCTTATCTTATACTCTGAGTCAATTAATCAAATTCTATCTTAGTAATACTAAAAATAGAGTATGGCAGAACTGTACTAAAAGAATACAAGACTTAGTCCCTGTTTCACATTTGACTTTGTAATATATTTCAAATGTGGGGAACAAGCGGCATTCACACCAATAACCAAGTATTGTTTCAGACAGGCTGAACATGTCCTACCTAATTCACAGCATAGCTCTTCACATTCTCAGCAGTAAACAAAATTCTTAGCCTTACAGTCCACTATTTTAACCACTTCTAGAATTACTCCCTACTTTGTTATATGCCAAAAGAATTTTTTTCTTACTCAAGGTAGCCCCTTTATTTCAAAGACCCTGCACTAACACGGTAAAATTTCAGAATACCACATCCTCACATCCAGTACTGATGTGCAAATTTAGGACAGCATTTAAAGTATTAGGAAAAAAAAAAAAATATTTAGATACCATGGTCAAATTCTTAGTTCATTTTCTTGTTCACTGCACTACAGAATAGCAATTTTACACACTACATTCATGTGTTTTGTAAGAACATTTAGCACTTCAACATGAAATGAGAGACTTGCCATGACATCAATTACATAACGTAAAAGGACACAACTCCTCCAGCTGCAACTAATTTTATGCTAATTCCCCATACTAATAAATGCCACGCACATACATACAAATTCAAAAGCTTATCAAGAAAAGTTATTTTTTAGACAGAGAATAACTCTTTTTCAAAAAGCTCTCTTCACAGGTTACTTACTATTTGTGGTACCCTTATTTAGTCTTCGGTATCAGACATTAATCAATAGCAGGACATTTGTAAATGCTAAGTCTGTCCAATAAACAGGAAAAAAAACACACCACACGACGACTATGAAACAAATCACAGAATAATAAAGTCCACACAAACCTAATTTGTATTTAATTCTTGCTACTACTCTTTCCTACAATAAAAAGTAATTTCACACACAGTATCTACAGGAGGCATTCTGCAAATGGCAAGTAAATCACAGAAAAACCGAAGGTGATTATGCTCAAACAATGGCTACTTAAGAATGATCCATCATGAAACTCTTGTCTGCTGTGTAAACAGCTGCACAAATGGAAAGCTCTCATACACCACCCAGACTCTCTATTCACTTTGCCAGCAACTGATGGTATTTTTTATAAACAAACACAACAAACTATCAGTGAAAACAGAAATTAGTATTGGCCCAAACAGCTCTCAGAGGAAAAGGGGTACAGCGTTATTAGTTTTTCATCAGTCATTTAGGAGAATTCCTCTATTGCTCAGGGGCTTTAAGCCCTCATCTCCCATATGCCAAAAAGAACCAGTCTGAACAGATTCAGTTATTTTAAGACTGAAACATGCTACATTATTTTTACTTCTTGAGCTAGGGAACTGTAAAAGGTTAAATGTGTGCCTCAAACCATTATAGGAGCCAAAGGAAATGAAGGCAAAAGGGGAAAAAACAACTGGTATGGAATTGCCATGCTTGCATAGCAGAGCTAACATAAAAGGACCTATACTCCTAAAATCCTCTAATAGTCACTGCCTATATCATATAATCATTTGTGAAATTGTTATGGAGGAGTAATTAATGCAAGATGGTATTTTTCCAAAATTAATATTACTTATTAATTTTGATATTCAAAATTCTTGCCACCCCAACCACTAATTTTAATTACGTTCTTCTGCAACAGTCCTGGAAACATTATACAGATAATAACAGGATCTAGAGATAACTAGCAATATATAACATTAATTGAACTCAACTTAACTGGAAGAGAAGGTTCCTGCGGTTGATATACCACTTGTGGTTAATTGTACCACTTGTTCACCAAATGGACTCAGGAAGCTCCTTCCTGCTTATGGCAGAAGGCAATGGTGAATTACAAGAGGCTTTAAGTATTTACTCACAAAAGATCTCCCAACTCCTGGAGCTAGTTACAGCTTCAGACAGTACCCAAACGCTTTCAGGGAATTCTGCTACTGTCTTGTCATCCACTGAGACTTCTGATTCTTCACAGGCTACTGGGGAAAGGAGACAGACAATCTCTGACCTGGTCCTGATCTCCTCTGGATTGTGTATCTCCAGGACTTCCCATCTTGGCAGGAGACTTTCAAGTGTAGGCGGGCTGTCTTGCAATGTGCAGTCTTGGCATGATACCGTGCTGGCTATGCAAGCCAATCGCATGAAGGCATTTAGAGCCTGTTCCTGGTAAACTCAAGGCAGGCAGTTTCCAGGCAGTTCAGGATGCAGTAAGGCAATAGCAAGCAGCAACCATGGATACAATGTTAGAGCACATTGTGTCACTTGCTCATCTCCTTTTATCAATACACCCTGAGACTAATGGGCCTTTGGACACAGCATTGCCAATCAGAATAGCAGTTAGCTATTATAGGCTATATTAGGCCTCTATTAGGCTTGCTTTACCCTTTTTAGGGCAGAACACAGGCCTTGCACAAGGCACGCACAAGCCACGCATATGTACCTTGTTTACCACACGATGCAAACAAGTTTGGGCAGGCCAGGGTCCTTAGACTCAGTGGCTCCAGGTTCTTTGTCCTCTTACCCACAGTTGCTTCTCCCCAAAAGAGAAGGAGGGAGAGAAGAAAAACATGTCTGGGCAAGCCAGGACATGTATAAGCCTATTTTGGCCTACTTAGGCCTACCACGACAGAAATAAGTTTGATATTTAGAGTCTGTCCAGTGCTTCCTTAGGCTGGAAACTATTTTTTCTACTACAGTCATGATATGGGATACCATCACCAGCACAGCACATTAATGAGTTTTATATTATAAATTCCAGGTGAACATACTAGAAAAAAGAGTCTCTAAATCAAATTTAGTTTATTGCTATGGCAAATCTTTAGATAAGAAAGCAGACATACTTATGACAGTGGACTTGTCTTTCACTGGGAGCTGCATATAGGTGAGGACGAGAACTACTAGAAGACCAGTATTAAGAAGAAAGTACACAGAATGAGTTGAGCAGTTTGACAGGCTTCAGGCAACAAATGAAAGAGATCAGCTAGCAGAACATCTCAAGAACTAATTTAAATAATTATCAATTCCAGTACTTTTGTTGGCAAAAATACATTCCGCCATCAAGCTGGACGAGATACTACTAACAAACACACATATTTGTGAGCTTAAATGAATGAATGAAACT
The DNA here is from genome assembly GCA_013399055.1 of Ramphastos sulfuratus. NCBI lineage: Eukaryota > Metazoa > Chordata > Aves > Piciformes > Ramphastidae > Ramphastos > Ramphastos sulfuratus. The sequence continues at coordinate 13,457 of WBNM01005954.1, read as the reverse complement.
TTTGCCCATTTTTGCAGTTCTACTCAAATTCTAATGCAGAAGTACGTCACACACATCTGTACACTACAGTGCAGTCTTCAATCTAAAGGACGGATACTGAAAGAAACTAGATTGTCCTTGTAAGCTACATTTAGGAGCTGCTCTCATTGAACCTGATGAAATTTCAGCTTCAAGCATCTTCAAGGCACATTCACAACTTCATTCTTTGCAAAGAACTAGGACATTAAATTGTTACAACAGAATGCTGTATTAAAACACACATCCCCTTTTAAAACTACTTCGGAAGCAAATCAGTACGATCTGTTTTAGTTGTTTGTAAAAATCCTGTGCAATACCTGAACAATCAAAGGAAGATAACCTTTCATGTGAAAAAAAAACATGTGAAGCCCGTCTTCATTTCACTCCAGTCAAGACCAAGCTTTTCAAACACAACTCAAAGTTACTTGTTATTCCATTACCTTTGCTAAGCGGCTCATCTGATCTTCAGAGACTGTGCTGCTGGTTCTCCCAGGAGTTTTGGTGGGCTCTGAGCCATCAGCTTCTACATTGGGCCAGACTTTCAAATCATGCATTCCTTGACGAAACATACTGCAGGGAAAAATGAAAAATTACTTCAGTAAATTCAATGCACTGCAACTGTCAGGAATCAAAGCACAGCAGCAGATTCAAGAAAATAAAGTAGCTTCCTCTGCCAAACCTATAAATATGGATTGCCATGCATAATTTAACTGAACTGCAAAAGTGCCCTGCACCTTGTGCGCTCTACAGCTTTTTTATTGGTACACAGAATTTAGAGAAAAATATCTGAAGGAACCTTTTGGCAAACAGGTAATTCCTGAAGTCAGAGAGGTATTACAAGCACAAACTGCAAACAGAGATCAACCTTCTTAGTTTCATTATTTGTAATGTATTCCTCTTGACTTGCAAACTGTATTACTGACTTTAGGTCTACCAGTCTCAAAATAAAATTCAATGAAAAAACCCACAAAACTATTTTGGTTTCATTTGAAGGGCAACTGACAACAACCAGTCTTCAAAGCCACTAATAATAACTAGCAAAAAAAGAACCCCATCTACACCACAACCCTCAATACAGCATTTTCTTCACCTGTGCTTGAATCTAAATAATTTAAAATGTGCAATGAACAACTATGCAGGGAACTAGCCACACTTTACCTGCAAAACTCCATGTATACTTGTGCTTATCCACCTAATAAACACACATCCTAAGAAATCAAGTGCATTCCTTTTACCAATAAGAGATGATTACTTAACAACTTTAAGTAAATACAATTAGAAAGAACATTTTAAAAAAACAAACAAGCTAATCAACCATTAAAAATGAGAAATATTAACTAGAAGGACCATCTGAGCTTGAATTTATACATCACTTCATGCAGTACTACAAGGGCTTCCATTTACAAGCAAATACAAAATTTTCAAACTATTTATTGCTTTCTGTCAATCTACTTCCTCCAAGCCCTACACATTGGACATAAATTTCATTTACAGATTTTATCTTTTTTCCAGGAACTATGCTCTCATGCTCAAAAAACAGCCCACTTAATCCAGCTGAATTTTCTGTTCTAAGACAACATCAATCTTTTTGTCAAATCAGTACCTTCAGTGAGAGATATAGCCTTTCTCTATCATTTTCTGTATTCAAGTATCACTAGAACAAGTTTCCAATGGTTATCTAAAATTTTCCTACACTTCAGTTTAACTATTATTTCTCATCCACTGACAAGAGTACAAAAGACTACTTATTCCCACTTTTCAACACTACATACATAACAGAAAAGTATTTCTATAGTGTTATGTTCAGTGTCACTAGTCTTTACTCTTCCTCTATCACATTTATTTCCCAGTCAATGACATGGACTCCTTTAGACTCCCACGAGTTGGCAACTTGAAGTCAGTTATACAAAACTGAACATATCCCAACTGAGCAGACAAGCACAGAGAATAAGGATAGAGCATTGTCCATGATAAGCCTGTTTGCAGACTGCTCATATATTCAATGTCATTTACACATTTTAAATCAGCATCATGATGATGAATTGTGTAAAACTGAAAATGCACTGCAAATCTGTCCTGTTTTCCTTGGCATGTGACTACAATCAATTGCAAGACAGTACCAGCATCTCATACTTTTCCTTAAACTGCATCCTATTTTTTTCTTCAATCTCCTTTGTGCTCAAGATCCTTCTGATGTAGTCATCTTCCCATGTACCTGCAGTCCTGTAGTCCCTCCCATCTTAGTGCTATCATCCACAGGTTTACCAAACTCACTCTCTTGTATCACAGAGGATTAACTGGAAAATTACTGAGTTACACATTATTCCTCATAATACCACATTAACAGCACAACCACAGACTAGTTTGGTCAATTACAGTAAACAGCCAGTACCACCAGCCATGCATTGTAGAAGCATAACTGTTAAATGAATTTAACATTTACATACATTAAAATCCAAAATCCAAACTCACAGATCTGACAAAAAAAAAAATAGTCTAAATTCTGGTATTGAGAGACTTTTTTAAAACACTGTAGTATGTACAAAATTACACTCATGAACATACTATGTCATCTAGGTATCTGATTTTTTTTTAAATATGGACCTGTTAAGCTGGTTTAAGAAAAAAAAATACCTTCTAACCACTGCTACCTCACTATTGCCAAATAAGTTTCAAGTCTATTATCACAGAAAAAAAAGCAGTTTACCCGTATTTCCCAAAGAGTGAGACTGTTGTTCCTCCCACAGGAATTGCTTTACCAGGTCCATATACATCCCAGATGGTCAAGGCCACCTGTGCATTGCGAGGCAGGTCTGGGTATTTCACAGGCAGTTTCAGCCACTCATTCCAGCTGCAGAGAAACACTTTTTATTAGTCTTAAAACTTTAGAATTCAAGTTAATCTGCATTAGTTTATACAACCTAGATTCTCATTAGAATGTGAATTTCTGAGAACAGATGGACTACTTTCTTCTGGGCTTTAACCATTCAACATGATAAAAAGCTATAGACTAAAGAAAAAAGTATTCTAGCTTAATGATCAAGTATCAAAGAAATTTTTGTCCTGTAAGTAGTACGAAAGTATGTTTGTCAAGGCCCCAGAAGTTATTTATGTAATAAGCCACAATTTTATTACTTACCCATGACCAAAAAAAAAAAAAAAAAGGTTGGCTTTGTGCTGTCAGGGAAACAATAAAATATCCTGTATTTTAAGACAATGATAGAAAGAATGTTGACACAAATAAAAAACAGATACTTGATGCCCTGGCAACTAAGAAGAATACGAAAGAAAAGACAGTTACTTACTTCCATCTAGTGCTAAAAGCTTTGTAGGAAGTTCTAACTGGAAGAGCAAGAGGCTTCCCTTCTGCAAACACCTGACAAGTTACATACAAGTCAGAACAAGTTTCTTGATACAGTCCTGAGAACTTCAGCATTGGATCTTCCAAGAGAGCTTTGTAACTCTTCTGTTCTCTTTTCCCTTCCAGACTTCCTCTACATGGGGAGGGACCAAAAAAAAAAAAAAAAAGTTAAATAAGGAATCAATAAATCACAACTTATTTTATCCCAGAAATATTTTATTTCCATAGCTTATATTTAGACTACCCAGTACTGAGGCTATCCTCACCTCTGCACTACTAGCAAAACTCAAATATTGGAGAGGAACTCAGGATGTGATGAACAAATATAGAATTTACTGTTACATATTGATTCAGGAGTGTGGGGAGAGAATAGAATGGATAAATTACTCGCTTGTCCTTACAATGGCAATATCTTTTTTTAGTACAACCTGTAGATTCTCAGATGGAACCAAATAAGGTAACCTTAAGCAAGGCAACAATAAGACGACATATTCTTCAAAAACTACTTGAGAATTAAGAAAAATTATATTTTTTTTAGCTGTAGGAAATGAAACATATGTCTGGCCTTGTATGCAGTTTTCTCTCAAAACAATAAATCAAAGGTCAACTAAGTAAATTGTCTAAATCAATCTTGATTAAAGCCCTGAAACAACTTTCAGAATGCTAATATTAGAGTGAAATAATGGAATTTCTCAGGCCTCAGCTAAACCATGATGAAACAATCACACATATTAAATATCTGATTGTGAATGTCAAAACAAAAAAATTGAGTTGGTGTTGGGAAACATGTAAAATCTATCTTCTGCAAAGAAAAAATCTATCAGTATCACAAGATCACTTCAGAGTAGATGAAAAGGTTTACTGCAACAAACTACCACAGCACATTCGAGGACGACGTACACTGTAATGCAAAAAAACAAAAACAAAAACAAACAAACAACAAAAAAAAACAAACAACTTTGTTGCATTTCTGTTAGGCAAAAAAGATACATCCATTTCACTTCATGTATCATTTGCCATTGAAAAGTTAATTCCCAAACAAGCTTTCCTGAGTCAGTTTTCAATAAAGAAAAACCTTGAAATATACCTTAATGTAGCAACATAAAATATACTATATTTTAAAGCCAGTCAAGTCCCTTCTATACAAAGAGATGTAAACATCCCACTACTCTGATACAGAAAAATCCCGTCAGTTAAAAAATAAACAAGCAAATACATCAGCGTGTGATAACAGAAGTTCCAATAAGAGTGCCTGTAAATACCCAGCTAGAAATATACTTAGACACTGCAGCACTCGGACCTGCCTACACAATGAAAGTGACTAGAAGCAACTTGCTTTCAAAGAAGTAAGCAAACAAGTAGTAAAAAGTGGCAGCAGTTTATCTGCTTCCCCTAACATTAAAAAATGAGCGAAGGCACTAGAGACATAAGCGCTGCGCGCTGAACTGCCGATCAATCTTTGTTTTAAAGCACCGTCTCGCACTGCAGGACCCTAGGCCACGAAGGTCTGCAAGAGCGAAACTTAGAACCCTGGCTGCACTGCCGCTGCGGCCTCTCTCCCGTGCCCTCTTCGTGGAATCGCTCGGCAGCACAGGATGCTGATAGCGACGCGGCCCCCAGCCTCAAACCTGGCCGGGAGCCACGAAAGGCATGGGCAGCGACGGCGGCCAGGAGCTCTCAGTGCTGGCGTTGGGAATAAAGAACCAGAACCACCCCCTAACCGCGGAGAAGCCAGTTTTAGGGACCCAGCGCAGACCTGATGAGCGGCCGGGTGGCCCACTGTCCCCCAAGCCAGCAGGGGCCAGGCCGCTTCCCACATAGCCCCGGTCGTCCCCGACGGAGCAAATGAACACCGCCAGCCCCTGCTCCCCTCACTCACATCTTCAGTTGCACGTTGATGTCCAGGTCACAGCTATAAACATAATAAAGCTTCTCAGTCTCGCCCATGGCCGACGACAATTCCTATCCCCCCCCTCANGAACATCACCGCCTCCCACCGTAATGGCCCCATACCAAAATGGCCGCTCGCCTAAGCCAGCCTAGTGGGCGGACGCAAAATGGTGGCGCCCATCTCTCTCACCACCATGGCTGCTGCCATCCGTTGTTTCCGTGACAGTCGTTGCCAGATGGCTGCTACGGCCGCTAGTTGCTAGACGGCTGCCTCTCCCACCTGAAGACAGAAATGGCTACGATAAGCAGGACGTGCCACAGAGTAATGTACCTGAAGGTTTCAGGGTTCTGCTCTCGGCTGTTTAACAGAAGACCCGGTAATGCCTGGATTTTATAAAGTCCAGCTTGAGAGCTGTGGCTATGATGTTGAAAGAAAAAGGCTAAAACTTCATCAAGAAGTTCTGGCTGGTACATAGTTGAGGAATCATGGAAAGTACCTAACCTTGAACAGAATGTGAAACAAGACTATGTGGTTTATGTGTTCTTTACTGAACCTTCCTAAAATCAATAAAACTTGTACATCTATATATCGTAGGAATGATAGGAATATATGACTAACCAACAAAGCGTCTTATGCTATTATAAATATTGTTTGCCTTTCAATGATAGGTGTGATGGGTATCATTAGATGCCTGCAGAACAAAAATAAAGATCTTGAGTCTGAATTTCATTTTTGCACACAGAGTGAAGAACGCTTTTGGGGGCAACAGTTCTTTACCCTGCAAGGTGGGTGATGTTCCTAAGGCATACATACTGTACACTTCATGTTTCTCTGGGATAGTCACGCACTGGGTAATTTTAGAGTTAATGATCCTTCCTTTATTTTACAACACCTTTGAAGGTGTCAGCAAGCAAAAATGGCAATTGCTTTGTGCCACCTTGCAGCAGGCATTGTGCAGGACACGGAAAATAGAGGCTGATTGGTGAACTTATAGAGGTGATTTTGTTATGAGTTCAACTACACTTGCTTTGGGCATAGCTTTTGCACATTTGTTATGTTTTTCCCAAAGCCTTACCTGTCAGCAGCAGTAGGTGATTAGTGATCATCACCTAACACAAACCAAAATTATAGAATTACTCTACATCTGTCACAGAAAACCAAAAATCACCCACAATTTAGAATCATAACCATATAATATTAAACAATCTTTAGTGTTTTGAGGGTTGGTAAGGATTGCAATTTTTTTTAGGTGACAAAAATATACATGTCATTCCTATCCTATGCTTCATCTGTTGATGTATGGAAAGCAGTTGTGGCTGACTAAAGAGGAGGTTCATGTTTTATGAACAGAAATGTGTGTGAACTTCTCAGCACAGCTAAACAAAATTATAAGAAGTGCCATTTTGTTTGTGTAACGCTAGTCCTGAAGAAGCATTAAGGGACAGGTGCTCTCTCTCTCAGATGTAGTATTCATATTTTAAAAAAAAGGATAACTGAAATTTGGAAACACCACATTCTCTTCCTTTTTCACACTAAGAACGGCTAACAAGTTGACCTAGAAGGATGTTTTGTCACCTAGTCCTCTTCTTTTGCATGTCAGCAACAATGGGAGAGGGGCCAAAGCATGGGAGGAACCCTTCCTTTAGGAAAGGACTATTTCACCTCAACACTGTTTTTTCTTTTGTCCTCAGAAGTAGTTATCAGGAGATCATCTCTTTTTTTCTCACAAAAAAAAAACAACAAAAAAAGACCATGATTCAGACAATACCTCATCAAATAAAAGCCTTTACTTGCCAATACTGCTAATGTGTCATCAGTGCAAAAGTAGGTTAAACATAATCAATTTAACAAATTCCTTTGCACAGATGAAGTTAAAATAACTTTTTTAAAAGAAAGGTATTTTCTTTAGTTTTTCTGTCTTAATTTCTCACTTTTTGGTGACATGTACAATATCTACAGCTCTGGCAGCTGCCCTTCTTTTATTGCCTGCCTCATAATTTTTTATGGCTTCTGTTCGTTTGTTAGTTTGGTTCCAGTCTATTTTTTTACATAAAATCTCTGCTTTCCATAAGAAGATAAACACAGTTATTGATCTTCTTGGATGTGGAGAAAAAAGGGAAGCATAAAATAGAAAAAAATTAAAAGAAAAATAAGTTTCACAATTTTAAAGATAAGTGATTCATATCTCTGTATGTACACAAGTGACAAGTGCATTCACACCTGTGTACCTATTTTGGTATTATTTATGTCAGGGAAAATTGGGCCCTTCTTAAATTATTGGCATTAGTAGTATCTGTTAAGTAATATCACCATTGATTTCACCATCCTAGAGATAATTTTAGGTCATTATTCAAGTTTTGTTTATTTATCAGGAAAAAAAAGGAAAGGGAAAAAATACAGAAGGCCTCTGAAGTTGGCATTAAAAAAAGGTTTTGAAATTATGTCTTTCTCAACTTTTTCAGATTTCAGTGTTTCTAAATAAGTAAATAAGGTTGGTGGCAGGCAAAAGGCAGGATGTGTAGTGTTTGCAGAAGACATTTTTTGCAATTTAGTTTTGTTTTGTGCAACCTACTGTAGGTGAACCTACTTTAGCAGTGGCATTGGACTAGGTGATGTCCAGAATTGTCTTTCAGCCGCTATGTTTCTGAGATTTTTAGATCATGTCAAATCATACAAAGATGTGATTTCAATGAAATTTGTCACTTTATACTACTTGCGCATGTGTAAATTCTCCAATACTGCCATAGAGGCAGATTGATTATGTCTCACCCTGAAGGATCCTGAGTGCTTTGAGAATGCAATGATGGGCATACCACGTGTGTGGGAATCACTGCCTACACTACTAACACAGGTCTTAACAGAACTGACAAGAGTGCAGTGTCTGTATGGGATGCAACACTGCTACAGCTGAAGTAGTGCACTAAAGCTGGGTGCAGCCATTTGCTACTGAATTGGTTGTGGGAATTAACAAGGCAGGAATTATAAAGTATGTAGTTATTTTTTTTCCAAAAAAGCCCTGCCCACAAACTATATACAAATTAGTTAGATTGGGTTCAAAGTCGTTCAGGAAGATCTTCGCAAGGATGTTTATAGGGAATTTAGTAGTTCAGGAAAATCAGAAAATTGCAAAAGGTTTGCTACAAAAATAGCTTTGCCGCACTTACAAATAAAAGGCAGCCCAGAGCCCTAGAGAATGTCTGTGCTACTCATGGAGGTGGAGTAGGAATTTGGAGATGGTCCCTTGACTCCTTTGCGGCAATGTCTTGAACTGCAAATTGTAATCCAGTGGTGGATCAATGCAGCACAGGATCCAATGCACGTAAACCCGCCAGAGTCCAAAATGACTGCAGACATGGCTTCCACAGGCAAAGATCGTGGGGCAGCATGGGGCAAAGCTGAGCTGCTCAGCAGTGTTCCCACTAATGGCATTGGTTTACGGCAGAGGCAGGTCCCTGCAGCAGGAAGTCAGGATGTGGTAGCCACCTTCCAGTTTGCCCAGCATTCTGACTCACGGCAGTGGAATAGGGTTTGGCTTTTTGCCACAGCACAGCCCAACCACATATTCCTGCAGTAATCCCAACCACATATTCCTACAGTAAGTACCCTAACATTTATCTGAATGTTTGATCTTGAAACAACAATTTAACTCAACATAGGTGAAGATTTACAAACTTTTTGAAGAAAGGTACATGAAAGGAATTCTTTTTTCTTACAAAGACTTTAAGTAACTAGCTTATAAGTCACTAGCTATATATAGATTTAGTTATATTATGCTATCCTTGGCATTGGATAACTAATAGCAAGCATTGAAATTGACAATCTTCATTGCTTTGGTCATGCATTAAAATGTCCCCTATCCCATCTCCTTTTTTCAGCCTGATAGTTTGTCATGTCCCAGAACCCTGATGAGGTGCAGCACTGAGAAAACAGTGGGAAGAATAGAGAGCTCTACTGCTGGCATGATTCTTTTCGAAGGGAATGGAGCAATTTTTCTTTTTCAAAACAAAGCATCACTTGCAGTTCACGCTCAATTAATAGCCATAGAGAAATGTGTAACCTCTCAATCCTAATAGGAAATATATACCATCTTTCAGAGAACAGCATTGCTTCCTTATAAAGCATCTATTTTCTGCTATTGGGACTACCACTATAAGCAAGAGGACTGATCAGTTCAGATGTTCAGCCAAGTTCTACATTCTTGGTGACGAAAGACTTTCAGGAAAGTTGCTGAAAGTAGCTGTGTTGTCAGACGTGCATTGTTTGCTCTTTTCTGAATGTGGACATCCATCCACCAGAAACCTGACTCAGAAAACCAAAAACTATACGTAAGCCTTAGTACTTCTGTCACATGATAATGACTTTCCCTCACTAATAAACTGGAACAAAACTGAATTGGCAACTGCCTTCTTCCTTCTAGTAATATCATGAGAAAGACTTACATGCTGGATGTAGAGCAGAGAAAGTTTCTGATGTTCAGATTCCACAATGTTAAGCAGGGTTTCAGAAACACAGTAGAGAGGTGGTTAACATAGTGGTTATCATATTTCCTCTAAGAATTGACAATAGTGGGGTTTAAGAAAAGAACAGACTTTACCTTTCATCAAATACCTGTAGATGCAATAAAATGTCCTTAATTCATATACTGTAGATCTTGAATACGTCTAATTATTCAAAACTTTTCAGATACTCAAAGCAATATTAGGTCAAAACTAAACAAAACCTCAACTACTAATTTGCAGCTCAATTTAAACCTAATGGTATCAGCTGGATCCAAAACCTGATCTTTCTCACGATTCTAGCCTGTTCCTGTAATATACAAATGTTTGAAGTCTAATAGAGGGTGCTCAGTGAGCAGCATATAATCCTGTAGAGAGTTGGGTCTCTCACAACAGTGGCTCTGTAGATTCTCATTCAGATAACACAAAGCTATGTATAAATCTGTATTTGAGCATCAATAAATTAGGTTTATCTAATGATCATAGTATTATAGAAGCATTTTTGCTGGAAAAGACCTGTTAGATCATCAAGTCCAACCATTATGTAGCTCCAAGTCTGGTGCTACACCCTGTCAGCTAGAACCACATGTGTGCATCCTTTAAACACTTTCAGGGACAGGGATTCAATCACCTGCTTGGGGACCCTATTCCAGTGTTTAATAACCCTTTCAGTGAAGAATTTTCTTCTATTATCCAGTCAAATTCTCCCCTGGTGCAACTTCAGGCCATTTCCTCTTGTCATATCGCTTGATACTAGGATACCCACACACAGCCACATAATTCCCAAAACAAAGAAAGGGCGGGAATAACAATAATAGCAAGAAACATGAAATGTCAACATAGCCTATTCAGAGAGAGGGGGGAAAAAATGACAACAAACAAAAAACAACAACAAGTACTGAGTCAGGTCATCAGGTGGAGAAAATGAGTTTAACTCCAGACAAATCAATTAGATGATATTGGATTATGCCAGATGAAGATCTGGCAGGTGATTCTCATTTTTCCCATTTCATCTTCTCCCTCCTCCCATCATAAAGTTTATTTTAAAAAATCCAGTCTGACAGATTTTCCAAGTTCAGTAGTCTGTTAACTGAGTAAGTAAAGACATAATGAAAGCAGTAAGTGTTGAAACATCACACATGCAGTACATATCTCTAGCCAGTCCAATTTTATGCCTAAGGAGACTGGCAGAGTTCCTGCTGCAATTCAAATCTTATGTCAAATTTCTAAAATTATTTTCTCCATTCTCCTGTCCTATCCCTGTGCCACATCAATCAGATCTTATACGTGCACAAAAGGCTGATCCATCATTAAGGAAGCAGGTTGCAGCCAAATGTAAATTTGCACTAAAAAAAAAAAAAAAAAAAAAAAAAAAAAAGTAATACTTATGCTTCGGGGTGGGGTCACCCTCTGACCCTAGGCAGTCTGCCTCTCAGTCTGCAGAACACAGGCTAAAATAAATGTGTCCACTGAACAAGCCATAAACTTTTCTGCTTCTGCCTTTTTGGAGATTCTTGGAGTTGCTGTGTCTGCTGGCTGACACTCTGTCTGTCTTTTAAAATATGAAAACCTCCTCCATATGCACTAAGCACAGTTTTCTACTTATTATTTCAAGAGCCCTAAGGACCTTCAGGGGGGAAAAAACATATTCTGAATTTTCAACTTTGATGACAATTTGCTTTTCCTACAGGATGTGCACCTTGAAAAACTTGTCAGCTGCATTAAAGGAAATATTCCTTGCTATAGGAATGAGGGCATATCACTTTCAACTAACTTAGGAAAAACAAGTTTGACTTTCTTATAGGAGTGGGTCACATTTTCATCTGTACCTGATGCTGTCCCAAAGTAGCTGAACATCTCAAAATAAGAAACAACAATACTAGCATCTTTTAAAAAAATATAACAACAAAAAAGATGAGTTTTGACCATGGATGCATATAAAGAAAAAATGTAGTCCATCTGCCTGTCCATCCACTCACACACTTACACAGGACTCCATTTTCATAGTATCTGAATATAAATAAGACTTCAGGCCAGAAAGAGAAGATTGTTCATTTCTTTATGTTACCCTATCAGAATATGTAACTTTACCTTGTCTAGACTACACTCACCTTGCTTTAGAGTCAAGGGAAGGAGACAGTAGCATTCAAGAGCAGTGTAATCATATTTACTTTCAGTAATTGTGTGAGCCTGTGACATACTACTATTTACAATCCCAAATTTCTCAAAAAAAATTGCAAAAGGAACCGAGATGACCTGCTTGTAATAAACTGATATGATATTATAAGGCTAATATTAAATGAGGAAAATACCAACCTTATGTGAAAATTCATATATGTTCTCTGTAGCCACCAGATTCATAAAGGGCTGTTGTAGATATTAATAACCAGTTGTGAATTAGGATTATTAATTTATGTATGAATATTAAGTTTTATTATTAATATTAAAAAATCAGGAAAATCCCCTGAGATTATTTGGATTTTCAGTCAACAGGAAATAGTTACACAAAGGGTATTTATGAACACAGAATTAAAGAGTTTAATCAATCAGAACTTGGAGAATAGAAATGTGAAAACAGGAAAAATTCTAACTATGTTTATGAAGCCGTAGCATTAACTCTAGCATATGTACTCACAATGCCTTGGTCCCTGAGTGTGTTTCCAGTGCAAGGATGCTTCGAAAACTCACAATAATGACCCCATGGTAAAATAAAAAATATTCCAGGCAGAGGGAAGGAGAGAAAAACGGAGTGGCTGCTGAGCTGCTAGTGCAAACTGCAAACACGTGGGCCACCCCAATTCCCAGTTAACAAGCTGCGAATGGGATATCACACCAGTGGAGGGTCAATGCCGAAAGAGGCAGTTTCTAAATCACTTTTCATTAAATACATCATTTTGAAAATGAAACTGGCCAATAGGCGCTAGCATCATTGTTCTGCCCAATGAATTCAAAGCTTTGTGCCTTGTGTGACCCCACAGGCACGTTGAGGGGCAGCACAAGACACCTGACACGTGGTGCTAGGCCCTCAAGGCTTTGCTGCTCCATTGTTTGCCCATTCTACTCGGACTTACAACAGGAGGAGGAGAGCAAGGGTCAAACCAGCCTGGCAGGATTTATGCCCTACCAGGA
>WBNM01005949.1:0-17747 GCA_013399055.1 Ramphastos sulfuratus | reverse complement strand
GGGGGGGAACCAGAAACTTCAACAGGAGAGCTCCACTAGGAGTTCGTGTCTTAATTTAGTTGTAAATAAGACCCAGCTTTATGTTATTTTAAGTCTTAGCGTTTGGGATTTGTTTTGCTTGTTTCCAGACCTTAGGGGAGTGTGGGGGTTGTTGTGTTTCTCCTCAGAAACTAGTTGCTCTTCTCTGGGATCTTGAAAAAGCGAGGTCGTGGCAAAGAAAGAAAGAAACACTGACAAAGAAAAAAAGAAATGGCCCCGTTATTTGCCTCCCCTGGCCACCGCCTCAGGCAGCCCGGCAAGAGGCAGCAGGCAGCCGCCGTGCTTAGTTTGTCAGGGCCGTGAGGCGGCTGCCGAAGCGGCGGGCAGGGGAGCAGCGACGCTTCCTGAGCGCCCCGCGGGGTGGCGGTAGTGGGTGCGTCGTAGCCAATAGCGGCGCGGTAGGGGCACACCGCGGCCAATGGCAGCGCGGCGGCAGCACGTCGCAGCCAATGGCAACGCGGCGGCGCGGGGAGCGGGCCACGGCGGGAAGGCGGCGGCGGCGGGGGTGGGCTGCGGGGCGGCGCGGCTGGGGCGTCCGCAGCACTGAGAGGGCAGGCTCGGCCCCGCCGCCGCACAAGGCCTCCGCCGCTTCTCGGTTCTTCCCCCCTCTCCCCTCCCCCGCAGCGCCGGTTCCGCACAGAAAGAGGCGCCCGGCGTCAGCGGACCTCCATGTACGACAATTTGTACCTGCATGGATTTGAAGACTCGGAGGCGGTGAGTGCTGGGGGGGCGGGAGTCCGCAAACCCACCCGCCACGGGTTGCGTTAGTGGAGGTGGCAAGTGCCGACGGGACCCCCCCGAAATGTTCCTCCGTTACATAATTTGGGGGGAGAGCAGCGGTATTTCGGGGGGCCCGGCAGAGCTTGCCGGCGATGACCGGCGCTTGCGCTCCCGCAGCCGTGCGCTGGCGGCTCCCGCGGCGGGCAGCGCCGGCTCCTGCCCCGCGTAGCGTTCATCGACCGAGCAGCCGAGGGCTAGTGCTAATTACACAGTGCTCGGCCCGGGCTCGTCTGAACAACCGCAGAAGTTGCTGGGCTGCTGGCCGTATCCTGGCCAGGCTGTTGGCGGGGGACAAAGCAGCGGGGCAGGTGCTGCCGTGGCAGAGGCATCGTTGGGGTGACAGCATCGAGGTTGCCCCAAAGAAGCGGGGCCAGGTTGGCGGCGTTCATTTGGAAATGATCTCCTCACCGCCTGCCCCCAGTTTTCCTTGCCGGGAAGCTAGTGACATCCCTCACAAAATGGTTCTCTGGCAGCACAGAGCCCCCCCTTCCCTGCTCCGTTACCATGGTCCGAGCTGGACACCCTAAATAAGAGCTGTTGGCAGTGGTGTGGTCCAAGCGATGTTTCTGCCCGAGGGCGGGCAGCTGAGTCGGAGCAGGGGACAGTGCTGGGCTTGCTGCGGCGCTGGGCACGCCGTGCCATATTAAACAGGGATCTGTTACATAAGGCGTTGTGGCCAGCTCGTAAAACGCACAGATGATAACATAAAGCAGAGTGTACGTCAGCGCAGACGTATGGATGGTGCGATGTGCTATCCCCACGAGAACGGACAAGGTGCTGGGTGGCTTCAGAGGAGGCTTTCTGCCTTGCCTGACAACGAAGTAGTGTCGATCTAGAGCTGGGAAGTGTTACCTGTCTACGTGTTGCCTACCTACTAGAAACTTGATTTGGTGTCTAGTTTATTTCTGAGGGAAAAGGAGCCCCAGCTGTGCAGAATGGTGATGAAATAATGTATTTCTCTCCCTCTGCTCTGCCCTGGTGAGACCATGGCTGGAATACTGTGTCCAGTTTTGGGCTCCCCAATTCAAGAGATAAAGGGATTTACTGGAGAGAGTCAACGGAGAGCTGTGAGAATGATTAAAGGACTTGAACATCTCTCCCCTGAAGAAAGACCAAGAGCCCTGGGGCTGTTTAGTCTTGACAAGAGAAGGCTGAGAGTGAATCTTATCAATGTCTGAGGGATGAGTGTCAGACGAAGGGGACAGTGTCTTTTCAATGGTGTCCTGTGACAGGAAAAGGGCAAATGAATACAAATTGGAACCCAGGAAGTTTCACCTGAACATGAGGAGAACTTCTGATGTCTGAGTGTGACAGATCCCTGGAGCAGGCTGCCCAGAGAGATTGTGGGGTCTCCTTCTCTGGAGAGATTCCAAACCTGTCTAGATGTGTTCCTGTGTGACCTGCCTTAGGTGGTGACCCTGCTTTGGAGGGGGGAAGGGGTTGGACTCAATGATCTCTAGAGGTTCCTTCCAACCCTCAACCTTGTGTTGGGAGGAAACCTGGTGTATCTGATCCATCAAACCCCAGAATTCTTTCCAAACTGTGCTGCTTTGGGTCAGTTTAGAAATCCCTGCCTTTTTAGCATGCCTGTGTTAATTTGTGATTTGTGTTTTCTGTCTCTGCTGCTTACAAGCTGCCATGCCAAGTGCATATGAGTGTGTTGGTTCCTTTAGGGATGTGTTTTAGGATCCAACTGGATGTTTCTGTAAACCAGGCAAAGCGTGAATTCCTGAGAACTGTTCTCAAGCCTGAATCTGTCTTGTGCTGGTGGTGATGTCTTTCAGCAAAGTGCAAATATGCTCTTTAAAAACAAGTGAAAAGTGGAGTAGCAAGGCTAGGAAGGTTTAACTGGATACAGCTTGCTGTAGAGGAAGTGTTTTAGCTATAAAAGGCAGAATTTGAAGTTCATTAGAGAAGGCAGGTAAACGTCTAGTAGGATTCAGGGGTGTTTCTGAGATGTTTAACTCCCTGTATTGCAGTAAAGGAGCCTGATCTAGTTGGAGGTGTTCCTGTTGAGTGCAGGGGGGTTGAACAAGATGAGCTTTGAGAGTTCCTTCCAACCTGATGCAATCTGTGAATCTGTGATTTCTTCCCAGACCTTTATCTGGGAAAAGCAGTTTTACTGGCAGCAGAAGACCTGTTACACAGGTAGCTGTGTTAGGATTTGGACTGTGAGAATCCTGATAGCAGCAGAGGAGAGGAACAAGCTCTTTAGCTATCTACTTTGAAAGACCAGGGTGAAGAAGACATTTCCAGATTCCTTAATACTCTTAACCAGTTCATGATGATGTTTTTGTAGTTTGTAGTTACAGCTGTTTTAATTTTACAGTCTCTCAGTGCCTGGAAATGTTTTTGATAGTCTTCACTTCCAAAATCTCAGCTTTCATTAAAAAACACAGCACAGACCCCACCCCCCCAGACCCTGAAAGCAATCTAGATTCACAAATTGCATTGGGTGGGAAAGGAACCTCAAAGGTCATCTTGTTCAAACCCCCTGCAGTCAGCAGGGACACCTCCCAACTGGATTAGGCTGATACCAAGACTGATTTTGAATGTCTCCAGCGATGGGGCCTCAACCACATCCCTGGGCAACCTGTTCCAGTATCTCACTACCCTCACTGTGAAAAGCTTCCTCCTGATGTCCAACCTAAATCTCCCCCTGCTCCAGTTTCACACCACTGCCCTTCGTCCTACCCCCACAGGCCCTTCTGAACAGCCCCTCCACAGCCTTCCTGTAGGTCCCCTTCAGATATTGAAATGCAGCTCTAGGGCCTCCCTGGAGCCTTCTCTTCTCCAGCCTGTACAATTCTTTCAGCCTGTCCTCACAGGAGAGGTTCTTCAACCCTCTATCATCTTGGTAGCCTCCTCTGGACCCGCTCCAGCAGCTCTCGTATTCACCCAAGAAATCTCGAGGCTGTAAATCCCAAAGGCTCAGCCACAAAGCAGACAGAATTCCTCAAGTGTTTGCTTGCTTTGTGCTCCTGAACCACTTGCTTCAAACGTTTCTACCTTATTATTCTGTTGGATTCTGACTCATGGCTGAAGAATGCCTGCTGAGACAATATGCTGGCACACAGGTAGCGTGATGGGTCACAGGAGGGTTGTTTTCAAGCCAGAAAGAGCCAACGTAATCAAATTAATACAGTGCAAAACAAATGGAGGGGAGAATGCTGCTTCCCTGCTGTGAGGAGAAAATAGCTGTGAGCCTGCAAAGATTGAAGAAGGTGCCTCAGTGTTCTTCTGAGCTTCAGGACCTGAAAGGCTTAGCCCCAGCTGTTGTGCAGCTGGTGACTGAAGGAGCTGTGAGCTGGTTTGCTCGATGTGCTTTTTCATTCCCTGAAGCTAAGGGAGGTGTGACCCAGGACTTGTGCTACTTGAAACCTTTCTAGTATACAATAAACCATCTCAAGAGGAGTCATTCATAGTAGTCACACCTTCCTAAAGCAGGCTTTTGCCCTGATAAATCCCGTGCAGCCTCATACTGATGGCAGGAGGTAAGAGCTAACAAATCATTGTGTGTTTTCCCCCAGCTTCCACCGTTTTGCATACAGACCTCATTCATACTGTGTTTCATAGAGTCATAGAAAGGACCTTAAAAGAACCTAAGTCCAACCCTCCAGAGCTGGCCCCAGCACTGCAGGCGAGGTCTCAGCAGAGCAGAGGGGCAGAATCCTCTCCCTACCCACGCTGCTGGGGATCAGCCCAGGACAAGGCTGGGGCTGGGCAGTGGGCTCAGTGTGCTGGGGAGTGTCCAGTTTCTTATCCACCAGCAGCTCCAAGTCGTGAGGGCTGGTGAGGAAATCCTGTTCTCTGAAGGAAATGCTGGTGTGTGTCTGAAGCAGCAGAAGACTTCTATAACCTGATGGACTAGAAATGCTCACTCAGAAGGTCCATTTCAACCTCCAGCTCAGAAGGCAGCTGCTCTGGAGTGAGCCAAATGAGTGCAGGTGCCTCCCAGGCAGGACTTTGAAGCTCAGGCTATGCCTAGCTCTGTAATGGTTGGGCTGAGATGAAAATCCACTCGCTCTGCTGGCTCAGGTTTGTCCCTGCATCATGAAGGTGGCCTAGGTTTATCAGGGTGAGTGTGAGAGCAGAGGGAAGAGCAGGGTTAAGCTTAGTGGCTCTGCACTGGACTGAAATAGATGTGTGCTGCTGAGTGCCTCTGAACTGCTTCCAGCTGCACTGGTAATGGTGCAGTTAGGAATAAGCTGGATGGCAGTGACTTCAAAATCCATGGAGAGGGTTCTTCAGGAATAAAACTCTACCCATGTGCATGGCATTTGAGCTTGCATTGGAGGGAAAGGTGAACCAGCAGTGTGTGGCACTTGCACAGAGCAACTGTGCTCACTTCTGGAAAGGTACTATAAGATCTTAGCATTTAGTGATAGGGAAGCTGTGCTACATGCTGAATTTATACCTAATTAATAATTAACAGTTTACATAGGATCAGGGTTGGCCACCAGAGTGATGCCAGAGGCTTTCCAGAAACCCCTCCACCTTCCCAAAGGGAAGAAGGGAGAGAGGCTGATGGGCTGGGAACGAATCTCAACCAACTGGGATAGAAAGAACAATGACATGAGAGACAAAGAGACACAAACCAACATGGAACACAACCTCTGAGGGCAATGATGGCACCATTGGCACCACTGATGCTGGGGCCAGGCAGTGGGTAAGTCCCAGCCTGGACTCAGCAGCAAATTGGAGCTGCATTCAGGAGCTGGATTCTGGAACACAGGGGATGGGAATGGAAGGCAGAAGGGACAGAGACCTGCTGGGACACCAGCCAGGGAAGAAGAGGCTTGGCTCTGGGGATCCCTCAGCTTGACACTGAAGATGCCATCCATGGGCTGCAAGCCCTTGTTGGGCACTTGAGGCTCACCTGTCCTGGCTGCTCCTCCCCACAGGTGCCAGCTCTGCCTTGCTGCCCCCCAAAGTGTGGCACAAGCTGTGGTAGTGCCCTTGGTGTGCAGAGGAGCAAGTGTCAGGCAGAGCCTTTCTGCAGCCATCCCTTGGCAAGAGCTCTGCCCATCAGCTCCTGCTTGCTAGAAGCAGCCCCTGGCTGTGCCAACCTGCCCTGAACTGCAGCAAGTGCCTCAGTGAGCAGAGGCTGAACTGGGAAGTCCCAGCCCAGAATTGGTTCTGCTCTGGCCCACACCAGGATAATTAATCATGGAGTGCTCTAGGAAGTGTGCAGGTGGAATTTTCCTCTTAAAAAAATGGCAGGTTTGTTCCTGCTTTGAAGAGGGAGCAGATACACAGCTAATGCTTGTAACTGAAGCTGTTATTACCGCGTGTTTGTGTGTGTCCATATCTATAAATTCCTGAGCAAAACACCTATTTTTATTTATGCAGATCTAAAGACATGAGTGTGTGCATGGGTGTTGCAGTCCCTCCCCAGCTGTGATGATTAATGTGAAGCAGATGATGCACGAGTTAGTGTGAGGCCTTTTGGAGGAGGAAAATTACGCTGCTGAGGCTGGGAGGAAAAAAAACTCTACCAGCCATTGTAGATGAAAAGCATTTGCCACGTTAAGGAAAAGAGGTGCAGAAATAAGGAAACAAACAACTCCTGGAGGCAAAAGTGCTCTTGTAATGACCACAGGGAGTGATGGAAGTTGCTTGAACATAGAAGGGCAACAGAGCTGGTGGAGGGTCTGGAGAACAGGGCTGGTGAGGAGCAGCTGAATGAACTGGAGGTGTTTAATCTGGAGAAGAGAAGGCTGAGGGGAGACCTCATTGCACTCTATAATTCCCTGAAAACAGGTTGGAGCCAGGTCAGGGTTGGGCTTTTCTCCCTATTATTAGGTGATAGAATGAGAAGAAATGGCCTGAAATTGCACCAGGAGAGGTTTAGGTTGGAGATGAGGAACAATTTCTTTGCTGCAAGAGTGGTCAGGCATTGGAACAGGCTGCCCAGCGAGGTGGGGGAGTCCCCATGCCTGGAGGTGTTCAAGAAATGTGTGACCATGGCACTTTGGGACAGGGTTTAAAGGCCATGGTGCTGTTGAGTTGATGGTTGGACTCAATGATCTTAGAAGCCTGTTCCCTCTCAGGAAATTCTATGATAGACAGGAGCATTTTCCCCATGGAGATTTTTGCCTCGTTTTTTGCCCTGTTGTGTGATTTTTGAGGAGCTTTTTCTGAGTGATTTGAGTTGCTTTAAACAGGGCCACCCTTTTGGGAAGGAAAGCTTGTGTGCCTTGGGGGCAAGTATGGCTTTTGTTCATGAGAACAAGAGAACAGGACATAAAACCCCATTAGCACTGGGGGTTGAAGGCAGTGAGGCTCAGTGGGAAAGCAAATAAAACTGCTTTACTTCACAGCTATAAACTAAGAGTTAATTTATGGTGGGGAAAGATTGGAGTGCTGCTTGATCAGTCCAGAATTTCTCAGTGCTCTTTGGTTTCAGTATAGAATCCATCTTTATCAGAAACAGCCTTCCATGGAACCTTTCCAGGAGAAACTCCCCTGTCAATTCCATGTTCTCTGAGCTGGGAGAGGGCAGATTCAGACTGCAGATTAGGAAGAAATTCTTTGCAGTGGTGGTGGTGAGACACTGGCACAGGTTGCCCAGGGATGCTGTGGATGCACCCTCTCTGAAGGTGTTCAAGGCCAGGTTGGATGGGGTCTTGAGCAATCTGGCCTACTGGGAGGTGTCCCTGCCCATGGCAGGGGGGTTGGAACTAGATGATCCTGAAGGTCCCTTCCAACCCAAACCATTCTGTGATGACTGAAGAAGGCTCTCCAGGAGTTAGCATCAAGCAGCCATGAATGCAGAGCCCTTCCCAGCCCCAGCAAGCGATGGGGAAGGGCACCCACTGTGATAAACATCACCCATTTTGCACTGGTAAAGCTATCAGACCAGTTCCTTCTGGACTGCTTAAGTTTACCTCCAGAACTCATTTCAGGGTGAGAGCAGACCATGTGCAGTGGCTTTCCTCACTTCTCAGGAGGTGGAACTCTTAACACTTGTCAGCTCACGAGAGGCTTTATCTGGAGTACTGTTGGAAATCGCTGCCTTTGGGTAGAACTTCAGCTTGGCTTTGCAGCAGGCAGAGAGTGAGGAGTGGCCTGAGCCAATTTTGGGTGAGAAGCCCATGCTGGATGTCCATGAGGTGGTGCCTGTGTGGAAGAAAGGGTGCTGCTCATCCTCACCCAGCAGCAGGAGCTGGTGGCAGCCTGCAGCACTTGCTCCGTGTGCCTTTCCGCTTCATAATGCCAGTGCTTCCCCTGCAGGTCATCCTCCTTCTCCTTGTGTTCAGGGCATCAGTCATCCTGAACTGGTTGAAAAAAACTTGATGATCATCCAGTCTCACCATTAATCCAGCACTACCAAAGTTACCTCTAAACTATTGTCATCAGCACTGCATTCTCACTCTTTTGAAGCCTCCCCATAGATGAGGCCTCCACCACTTCCCTGCCCAGCCTGTTGCAGAGCTTGACAACATCTTTGGGGAAGAAATGTTTCTGTATGTAAATACCAAAGAAAAATCTTTAGGAAGCATTTAAGAGATGTCTCTGCTGACTGCAGGGGAGTTGGACAAGGGGTGACATCATTGCTGTCTACAACTACCTGAAAGGAGGTTGTAGCCAGGTGGGGTTGGGCTCTTCTGCCAGGCACCCAGCAACAGAATGAGGGGACACAGTCTCAAGTTGTGCCAGGGAAGGTCTAGGCTGGATGTTAGGAGGAAGTTGTTGACAGAGAGAGTGATTGGCATTGGAATGGGCTGCCCAGGGAGGTGGTGGAGTCCCCATCCCTGGAGGTGTTCAAGACAAGCCTGGATGGGCACTTAGTGCCATGGTCTGGTTGATTGGCTAGGGCTGGGTGATAGGTTGGACTGGGTGAGCTTGGAGGTCTCTTCTAACCTGGTTGATTCTATGATTCTGTGATTCTAAGGTGACTTTTGAGGGTCTCTTCCAACCTGATGTGTTCTGTGATTTAGGTTGGTATTTAATTTATGCCTTCATCTTTTGGGTAGGAAAGTTCATCTTTAAGTACTGGTTGAATTTCTGTGTGGTACCTCTGTGATGTCTAAAGAAGGAGGAAAGATGCTGTTTACTTGCCCTGTACCTCTCTGTTGTAGAAGATCTTAACAACTGCTTTTTCTCCAGCATATTCTGCTTCTAAGCCATACCTACACTTTCCTTTTGTGACCTGTCTTAGCCCTGTGACCTGTATCTCACTCAGCTCTGGTTTCTCTCAGGTTCTTCTCATCCCTACATTCATAACCTGCCTCCTACTGCTGATGCTACAGGGGACTCTCAGTGCACACACACAGAGAATAGGACTTTTCTCTTTACTGGTTTGTAAGCCAGGATGATGTTCTTCCATCAAAGGTACTAGGCAAGTGCTCCTGTCACCAAGAAGTAGATAAATGCTTCTGGTGGGATTCCTGCCCAGATCCCTCTGAGTCCTTTGGTGTTTACAGGAGTTAAACACTGATGAGAGTGATGCTGGCAGCCAATGTTCAGTTTGCCGTAAAAGGGGCAGTGAGAAGGGCTGCAGGAGCCTGCCTGGACTCTGGAACAGTTCCTGCAGCATTGGAACACCAGGGCTTAGCAGGGAGTTGGGAATGCTGGATGGCACTGCAATGTCTAGGGTAGAATAGCAGGATACAGCATTGTCACTGCAGCATATGGCTAAGGAGATGCTGGGGGGCCTGGACCATCTTGTGAACAGGAAAGGCTGAAAGCCCTGGGGCTGCTGAGCCTGGAGAAGAGCAGCCCCAGAGGGGATCTTCTTGATGCTGATCAACAGCTAAAATATGGCAGGGGGCCCAGACTCTTTTCAGTGGTGCCCAGGGCAGTGGGCACAAAGTGGAACCCAGGAGGGTCCAGCTGAAGAGGAAGAGAAACTTGTTTGGTGTGAGGAGGCTGGAGCCCTGGAGCAGGCTGCCCAGAGAGGTTGTGGAGTCTCCTCGTCTGGAGAGCTTCCAAAGCCAGCTGGACATCGTGATGCTGGGCAAGCTGCTGTGGGTGCCCCTGCTTTAGCAGGGAGGGGTTGGACTCGATGATCTCCAGAGGTCCCTGCTGGGGTTCTGTGGCTGTGAAGTGCAGCTGAAATCACAAGGACGTCTCACAAATGTGCTGATCCTGACTTGCAGATGGCTCCCAAAATTCCCCAGTGCTTAAGAAAATGCTGCTGATAGGAAGCGCAAACAACTCTCACTGAGCTCAAGGGCAGCTGAGGGAGGGTTGTGACTCTACTGCCAAAGGAACACTTCATAGGAATCATAAATAACAAGAGGAGAAGCTTAACCTAGGATTTGTTGATGTCATGGCTTGCTTGCCTATCTCCCTCAGACACGTTGTGCTGGTGAGATGCTGAGCTGGTAGATGCATTTCCATTTACAGAGATGCAAGAGCCTGGGTTTAAAAATGAGCAGTGAGCACAAACACAGATTATTCCACCAAGAGGACAGGCCTGGCAACTGGTGGGCATGGTCATCTGGAATCCACTAATTAATTGCAAAATGTCATTTAGCTGGCCAAATGCTGAGGGGATTCTGTAGGCATCCCTGGGTGGTGTCAAGATTTGCTTGCAAACCTCCATCAGATCTGGTTTGTATTTTTCCACAGCCCTTTGCCACTGATTTTCATGCCAGCAGTGAACTGCTTTCAGTCCTCGAGTGTCTGATTTTGCCATGTCCCTTCTTTCTTCCCATGTCAACAGCTCTTTAACATTCAGGTGCAGTCTGTTGGTGCTCCTGCGTGGAGCACAGTGTGGAGGTTGATAGGCACAGGCTTTGCTGCTGTCCAGGTAGCTTCCCTCTTTCAGGGGAGGTGCACTGCTGGTGGGCATCTTACATCTCTTCACTCATGACGTCTTTCAGATCATGGAGCTGTGCATGCCAAATGAATTTAGCTGCCTGCCAGTCACTCCTGATGGAACTCCTTGTGTAAAACTGGGAATGTGGTTTAGAAGGAGCTTCCTGCTATTTGTTTCATAAGCCAATGCAAAGAAAAATTGGACTGCAGCTCCCTCCCTGAAGCTGTTAAACCTCACCAGGTTGTGTCCTGGAGTGCTGGTTTGTGCTTACTTTTCTCTGGGGAGGGATTTCTCTTTTACAAAAAGGTGTGAGCCAGCAGCTGTGGAAAACTGGGAGGAGATGTGGGCAGCTGGGTGGGTTAGAGGAGAATGCCTCTAAGCAC
Source organism: Ramphastos sulfuratus (assembly GCA_013399055.1). NCBI lineage: Eukaryota > Metazoa > Chordata > Aves > Piciformes > Ramphastidae > Ramphastos > Ramphastos sulfuratus. The sequence continues at coordinate 6,776 of WBNM01005949.1, read as the reverse complement.
ACTGCCTCCTCTTCCTCAGTCCTGCATCTTTCATGACTTCCCTTTCCTCTAAGCTTCACTCCTTGGCTCCACTCCTAACATTCTCCTTGTGCACAGCTGCTGGGTCTGTGTCTCTATACACACAGAGACACTGAGCTTGGGCTCAGAAGGCCCCTTCCAACCTCAGCTGTTCTGTTCCTCTATGAAATTTGGAGAACTTTCAGAGCAGCAAGAAGAAGGGGGAGAATTCTGTCCACCAGCATGTTCTGGTGGCTCTAACTTGTGCCCTCCACTCAACTGCAGCCAGCCACAGAATCCTAGAATGGTCTGGTTTGGAAGGGATCTTAAAAGATAATCTAGTTCCAACCCCCTGCCATGGACAGGGACATCTCCCACTAGCCCAGGTTGCTCAAGGCTTCATCCAGCCTGGCGTTTGAATGCTTCCAGGCTTGGAGCCTCCACAACTTCTCTGGGCCTCATGGCGCTCATGGGGAAGAATTTCTTCTCAATGTCTAATCTAAATCCACCTTCTTCCAGTCTGAAACCATCATCCCTCATCCTGTCACTCCATGCCTTTGTCAAAAGTCCCTCCCCAGCTCTCCTGTAATACCCTTCAAATTCTGGAAGGCTGCTCTGAGGTCTCCCTGGAGCCTTCTCTTCTCCAAGCTGAACAACTCCAACTCTCTCAGCCTGTCCTTATAGAGCAGGACCTCCATTCTCCTAATCATCTCCATGGTCCTTCTCTGGACCTGCTCAGGAAATCCCATGTCCTTCTTGTGCTAGAGACCCTAGAGTTGAACATAGTAACTTCGTTCCTCTTAAATTTTTCTCTTGCCAAGTTCCTCTCAGTGCTTTGTTTTCCCATAACGTATGTGGAGATGAGGGAATTGATCCAGCCCTGCAAGAAAGCTGCTGAGCAGAGATCCCTGATGTTGTTTTATGCATGGATCTACTGGTGGATGTGCACAGAGGGCAGTCTGCTACCTGGAGAAGACCAGGAACTCCCTCCACAAGAGCAGGAGGTCTTGTTCTTTGAGCAAAAATGACCTTGCCTGGCTTAAAAAAAAAGTGAGTGAAGTTCTTTTAATGGATATTAATTTTCCAAGGTTCTGTCAAGATAGAAAGTTCCTTCATCCCCAGTGTCGTGCTGGTTGTAGCTACAGCGTTCTCAAGGTGATTTTGCACACCATAAAGCAGGAATATTGGGACTGAGTACTTTTTATTGATGTCAGTAGAAAATAAACATGGTATTGGCAGGTGGAAAAACAGATCTATCAGTTACAGTCTGCCTCCCCCTGCATTTTTGCAGCCTGCTTTTAATTGTCTCTTAGTTTTCACTTTAAGTGCCAAGGAGTAAGTAGAGTTGTAGGAAGTGGTGAGTAGCTGTGGTGTTACAACTCAGAGTGGATTCATTTCAGGAATCATAGCATGGCTTAGGGTGGAAGGGACCTTACAGATCATCTACTCCAACCTCCCCTCCATGGACAGGGACACCTCTCAGCTAGGCTTGATTGCTCAAGGCACCATCCAGACTGGCTTTGAACACTCCCAGGGAGGGAACATCCACAGCCTCCCTGGTAACCTATTCTAGTGTCTCACCACCCTCATGCTGAAGAACTTCTTCCTAAGGTCCAGCCTAACCCTGCTCTCCTCAACTTCAAACCATTCCCCCTTGTCCTGTTGCTGGACACCCTTATGAAAAAGCCCTCTGCAACCTTCCTGTAGGATGCCTTCAGGTACTGGAAGGCAGCTCTGAGGCCCGCCTGGAGTCTTCTCCAGGCTGAACAACCCCAGCTCCCTCAGCCTATCCTCACACCAGAGGTGCTCCAGCCCTTGAATCATCCTTGTGGCCCTGTTTAAGAGCCTTGCTAAATGCTTAGCTCCCCTCTTCTGAGTATCTGTCATACAAATGGTTACTTTTTGTTGGCTTGGAATCAAAGTGATGCCTCTCCATTCTGTATAAACCTTCCCACCTTACTATCAGATGAGAAGTGTCCCACAGTACCCTCCTCACTCGTTCACTTGCTGTAGACTTAGATGGTGCAGGCTGCAGATAAGGCTCTGAGCAACCTGCTCTAGTTGCAGATGTCCCTGCTGACTGCAGCCAAGATGAGCTTTGAGGGTCCCTTCTAACCCAGTGCAGTTTGTGATGCTGTGATTTCAATGGGAAGTGCAGCTCAAAAGCCCTGAGGCCTGCTTGGTTTGCTCCAGCCATGAATTACCTCTTCTAGTGGAAGGTGTCCCTGCCTATGGCAGGGTTGGAACTGGATGATCTTTGAGGTCCCTTCCAACCTTACCATTCTATGATCCTACTTGCTCCCTTTGGTTGTGTTGCCTCTTAACCCACCTGGCCATGCTGCAGTAGGTGCAGAAGCTCCTTCCCAGCAGCTGCCAGCTTGAGCAGCTTTCCCTCAGCAAACCTTTTCAGGAAGGAAATTAGCAAAACGGTTTCCCAAGTAGCTGCCTGCCTGAGTCTGCTGCAGTCTCTGGAGGTCTCAGATGTCTTTGGAGAGTTTGATTTTTTTTTTCTTTTAGTTTTTTTTGTTCCTTTCTCCCAGAGCAAGGCCCTCTCTGATTTGCTCTGTATTGCAGCTGTGCTACTGACACAGAACGTGGCTGTGAGAGGAGCTACAGCTGCCAGAAGGGAGATGGCAGATTCTGCTCCTCTCTTTTCCTCTCTTTCTCATCCTTCCTGTCAGATCACTTGAGATACAAGGGAAAAATGTTACATGATGAGGGTGGTCAGGCCTTGGCCCAGGTTGCCCCAAGAGGTGTTAGAAGACCCATCCCAGGAAGCATTCAGGGTCAGGTCAGAAGGAGGCTCTGAGCGACCTGACCGTGTTCAAGATGTCCCTGCTCATTGCAGGATGTGGTTTAATGGCCATGGTGGTGTTAGGTCAGTGATTGGACTAGATGGTCTTAGAGGTCTTCTCCAAGCAAAACAATTTTGTGATTCTATGAGTTGGCCAAGCTGCACAAGTAACACATCACTGCTCACTGCCTGAGGAGGAAGAGTCTCTTCTCCCTAAGGCTCAACACTTTTTTCCCTCTCAGTTGTTTGGTGTCTTGTACTAATTTGATCATTTATTGGTGTGTCAGCCTGCACAGCCCTTTTCCAACTCTGAGACCAATGTGAGCTGCAGGATGGAGATATGGAAGGGGCTGCCTTAGGGCAGCAGAACCGCAACTCAGGAGCGATCCAAATCCAAGTGTCAACAAGGAACAGCTTGAATCTTGGCTGTGCCTGTGATGACAGCATGCTTGCTCTGCAGTTCCCTGCCCACAGTGTGCCCTGGAAAGATGTACAGTGCAGTAGGAACTTAAAAGGATCCAAGAGCTCTGTTTCTGGAGAGGAGGTACATGAAGTGGCCTCCAAGGAGACAATCCAGGATTTTGTACTTCTCACTCTGCTGTTCATTGCTGATAGAGCTGGGTAAAAATCCTCCTTTAGGAGATGGCTCTGAGCAGAAGGGTGAGGTAAACCCTCAGTGGGATGGAAGAGGAGTGTGAGTGCCCTCAGCTCCTCCATCCATATATGAGAGTACAGCTTGTGCTGGTTGAGGTGCCCGTGCAGGGGACAGCAAGCACCCTGCCACCCGCCTGGCTGCATCCCAGAAGGGCTGTGCTGTGCTGGCTACTCCTGCTTCTCTAAGGCTAGGGAGGAACTGCAGAATCATAGAATGCTTTGGATTGGAAGAGACCTTAAAGATCATCTACTTAGAGCCCTCTGCCATAGGCAGAGACACCTCCTACTAGACCAGCTTGTTCAAGACCTCATCTAACCTGGCTTTGAGCACTTCCAGGCCTGAAGCCTCCACAGCTTCTCTGGGCAATCTGTTCCATTGCTTCACCATCCTCATGGGGAAGAATTTCTTCCTAACATCTCATCTAAATCCAGCTTCTTCCAGTTGGAAGTCATCACCCCTCTATGCCTTTGTAACAAGTCTCTCTCCATAGAATTGTTTTGTCTGGAAAAGCCCTCTAAGATTATCGAGTCCAACCATCAACCCAACACCACCATGGCCGTTAAACCATGTCCCAGAGTGTTATGGCCACATGTTTCTTGAACACCTCCAGGCATGGTGACTCCACCACCTCCCTGGGCAGCCTGTTCCAGTGCCTGACCACTCTTGCAGCAAAGAAGTTGTTCCTCATCTCCAACCTAAACCTCTCTTGGTACAATTTCAGGCCATTTTCTCACATTCTATCACTTGATATTAGGGAGAAGCTCTCCTGTAGCCTCCTTCAAATGCTGTACGTGGGCTTTGCCACCCCCACTTGCCACTGGCATCCCGTTCCTCTGGAGCTCTGCTGGCTCATCCCTTCAGCCAGGAGTGCCCCTCATGGGTCATCAATTCTCTGGCTGGGTTGGAAAATGTTGCTGGAGCACAGCGTGAGGCCTCCTCCTCCACACTGCTTGCTGTCTCTGCAGCCTTCCCACCTGCTGCCAACCTGGAGAAGGATGCTGGGCAGAGGGACAGGAGCTGGCTGAACAGCAGGGTACGGCGCTGCTGTGCCCTCTGCATGGAGCTGGTGGCACACAAGAGGGTTGACAAAGCAGACTCGGGGAGAGCTCTTTAGTCATTGAATTCTCCTGCAGCTTCTCTGCTGTGGAGATTGGGAATTATACAGCAGCTGAACACAGACCTGATCCCAGGGGAGAGTTCAGCCCTACAGCTGCCAGGGAGTCAGCTCCTGGCATGGAAAACTCTCTGCAAATGCACATAAAGCAGGAAAGACAAAACACTGAGTTAATGCTAGAATGCACTGATGAAAATGTGAGTTTAATCCCAGCATTTCCTTCCTACCATGGCACAGAGCACTTAGCCTTGCAGAGAATTTTCTGGAGCTTGCAGATCTGTTGGGTGCCACCAGTGCATTGACACTTAGAGAAGGTGTAGCTGAGTGTGTGTGTGTTCATCCCCAGCCTCTGCTGTTACAGGAGGGATGTGTGGGTATTGTTGATCTGTTTAGATCAACATCATCTGAGCATGACTTCAAACTGCTTTGTTAGAACAGCTGCAGTGGAAGTCAAAGGCTTCTCTGGCCAGCAGGAGCAGTTTGGCATAGAATCACAGAATTAAGTTTCAGTTGCAAAAGCCTTCTAAGATCATCCAGTCCAACCTTCAACCCAACACCACCATGGCCATGAAACCATGCCCCAAAGTGCCATACCCACACATTTCTTGAACACCTCCTGAGATGGTGACTCCGCCACCTCCCTGGGCAGCCTTTTCCAGTGCCTGACCACTCTTGAAGCAAAGAAATTGTTCATCATGTCTAACCTAAACCTTCCCTGGCAGAATTTCAGGCCATTTCCTCTCATTCTATAACCTGATGCTAGGGAGAACCTGACTCCAGTCTCCTTTCAGGGAGTTGTAGAGATCAATGAGGTCTCCTCTCAGCCTCCTTTCCTCCATATTAATCAAGCCCAGTCCTCTCAACTGTTCCTCGCAAGACCCTCGTCCAGCTCCATTGCCCTTCTTCAGCTCCATCAACTCCTTTTTTGGAGTGAGGGCTCCAAAACTGAACACAATTTTGTCTGCTGAAGCACGAAGCATTAGACATTTGCTTTGTTATTCCAGGGCAGAAAGGGCCTTTGGGAAGTTCCTAAAGGTCACAGAATCACAGCATGTTGGAGGTTGGAAGGGACCTCCAGACATCATCGTGTCCAACCCCCCTGCCAAAAGCAGGATTACCCAGGGTAGTCCACGCAGGAATGCATCCAGGTGGGTTATGAAAGTCTCAAGAGAAAGAGACTGCACAACCTCTCTGGGCAGCCTGTTCCAGTGCTCCATCACCCTCACTGTAAAGAAGTTTCTCCTCATGTTGAGGTGAAACCTTCTATGTTCAGATTTTCATCCATCTGCCTGCCTTTTTTTCTTTTACATCCTTCCTCTCATCCTGTTCATTCTTTGGGAGCACAAGGAAGGGCTTTGCACTCTCCAGTGAGGTCCCCACCTATCCAGTGGGAACTGACTCAGAGTAATTCCTTCCATCTTCTGGTCTTTAGTTCCTTACTTGTGACTTTCATCTTTGGATGATTTTCTTCTTTCTGTTGGATGGTTTCCATACCTTTGACCCAGCTTTGACTTCACTCCCTGCCTTTCTAGGTCCATCTCAGTGCATATTTCCAGGGCACTGGCAGAACCCTTGACAGCAGTCAAAGGTTTGGTTTTTTTGGAACAGAGACACTTCTTCTAGAACATCCCAAAATAATGGCAAAAGCTTTCCACCAAAATAAGAGCTTTAAATCTTGTCAAGCTTTTGACACCTTCCACTCCTGACAAGGCTCTTTTTTATTGCTGTTCCTTTCAGTGAAGAACAATATCCAGGTGCTTAAGGTTGTCCTGTTTGCTGCTTCTGGAGGCTTGTGTTGCTGATGCATGTGAGAATTTTGACAGAGAGAGAATTTTTATGCACGAAATTAGATCCTGAGTGTCTGCTTCACTTATTAGATCCTCAATGTCTGCCTCAGTTATTGCTTTTGCCAAATCAGAAGAGGTTGTGGATGTGGTAGGGATTCCTAAAGGATTTTTTTTTCCTTTGGTTGGAATGCTTACTGGATGCTAGTAAGAAGGGATATTAAATTGTTTCTCTTAAGCCATTTAATTGAGAGCCCGTTTGGAGATAGTACTTTAGATGGTTATTAAAGGAAAAGGATTTTGTCTTGGAGCTTCTAATTTTTTACTCTCTAAATAATTGTCAGACACTGCTGTGCTGTGGAGGACTGCAAGAGTTTGTCATGACCTCGTAGTAGTCATAAGAATGAGGTGGCACCAAGCTGTGTGGCCTGG
>WBNM01005946.1:33111-49611 GCA_013399055.1 Ramphastos sulfuratus | reverse complement strand
ACAAGGGGCAGTGGACACAAGCTAGAACCCAGGGCCTGTTGTGACAGGGGTGATGGTTTAAACTAAAACAGGGAGATTCAGTCAATATAAGGAAGGAATTTTTGATGTTGAGGTTGCTGAGGTTACCCAGAGAGATGCACTATGGCCAGAATCGTTCCAGGTCAGTCCTTTTGGGGCTCTGGTGGTGACTTAAGGTGCCCTATCCTAGAAGTAATGCTGCTCTTCAGCCTCATGCTGGCAATGCTGTAGGGCAGGAGCTCCTTTCTGCACACCAGAAGTCCCTTTTGGACCAGTAAGGCTTCTGTGATGGCTGCCTGAAGCAGCCCAGCAAGAAAATTCTCCTTTCCCTTCATTCCTGAACAAGACAAAGCTCCCACTGTTGAGCTGGAGGGCCAGGATACATCCCTGCCCTCCAGCCCTGGGAATTATGGCTCTGCAGCACCTGGGCAGACCTATCTGCCAGCAACCCTGACCTGTGCTTCCTGCATCCAAGAGGATTTTCCTCCTGCCCTTCCCCTCACTTGTGGTTCCCCTCTGCCTGCAGAAGCCCTGGCTTGCTGCTTCCAGGCTGAACTCTTGAACCTTCCTCCTCCAGCCCCAGCCAGGTCATTACTTTTGACACTCTTTACCTCAACTGAGCTGAAAAAGAGCTTGGTGCTGGCCTGGCAATGGCTCTGGCAGAGCTGGCATCTCCCTGGCATTAACTGTGGCAGAGCTGGCATCTCCCTGGCATTGGCTCCAACAAAGCTGGCATCTCCCTGGCATTGGCTCCAGCAGAGCTGGCATCTCCCTGGCATTGGCTCCAACAAAGCTGGCATCTCCCTGGCATTGGCTCCAACAAAGCTGGCATCTCCCTGGCGATGGCTCCTGCAGAGCTGGCATCTCCCTGGCGATGGCTCCAACAAAACTGGCATCTCCCTGGCATTGGCTCCAACAAAGCTGGCATCTCCCTGGCGATGGCTCCGGCAGAGCTGGCATCTCCCTGGCAATGGCTCCGGCAGAGCTGGCATCTCCCTGGCGATGGCTCTGGCAGAGCTGGCATCTCCCTGGCATTAACTGTGGCAGAGCTGGCATCTCCCTGGCATTGGCTCCAACAAAGCTGGCATCTCCCTGGCGATGGCTCCAGCAGAGCTGGCATCTCCCTGGCAATGGCTCCGGCAGAGCTGGCATCTCCCTGGCGATGGCTCCGGCAGAGCTGGCATCTCCCTGGCGATGGCTCCGGCAGAGCTGGCATCTCCCTGGCGATGGCTCCGGCAGAGCTGGCTTCTCCCTGGCCATGGCTCCGGCAGAGCTGACATCTCCCCGACGATGGCTCCGGCAGAGCTGACATCTCCCTGGCGATGGCTCCGGCAGAGCTGGCATCTCCCTGGCGATGGCTCCGGCAGAGCTGGCTTCTCCCTGACGATGGCTCCGGCAGAGCTGACATCTCCCTGGCGTGCACTGCTCACTCCCTGCCAACTGCTGGCACCCATTCAGGTGAGCTCAGGGCGGTGTGAGACGTGTGAGAGGGTGATGGACAAGTGCCACGGTGGGGAAAGCAGCCTGCCATCTGCTCTTGCTACTTGAATGACTTCAGGAGTGTATTTTTCTTGACCTGGATCCCACTTTTAATTGTTTCCCAGAATATTTTGCTACACCAATGTCAGGCTTCTGTCTGCTTGGCTCACCCCAAGCTGAGCAGAGGTATTTATGAGTGGGGTTTTTTGGTGCATATTTTTCACCTCTTTTTTTAAATGCTTGGCACTCTGATGGATACTGGAACAAATCCTTCCTGTTGGAAAGAGAACTGAATGAAGGTAGTTGGGAATGGGAGAGGAAAGCTCTGGATTACCTACTTGGCTCAGGCTTGGTGATGCTAAGAGCTGTGTAGAGTCCCCACAGAGGTCAGGTCTGCTTGCCCATGCTGCTGTAATTCAGGAGTAATCACATTAGAAGAAGCTGCATCCTCCCTAAAAGCAGCATCAGGGAAACCTGGGCTCCCTGTGGCCGGCTGCAGAGTCCAGTCCCAGCTGCCAGAGATGAGTGGGAGCCAGGCTTGGGCTGAAGAAAGAGAAAAGAAAGTCTCAGGGAAGCCTTTCAGTGATTATTGGGGTCAGTGAGAAAGCTGGGGGGAAGACATTTGAGCAGGGCCCATTGTGATGTGACAAGGGGTGACAGTTTGAAACTGTAAGGAGATTCATGCTAGAGAGAAGGAAGGAAGTCTTTCAGTGAAGGTGGTGAGAGCCTGGCCCAGCTTGCCCAGAGAAGTGGGAGATGCCCCATCCCTGGACCCATCCCAGGGGCTCAGAGCAACCTGCTCTAGTCATAGGTGTCCCTGCTGGCTGCAGGAACAGTTGAAGTAGATGACCTCTGAAGGTCCTTTCCAACCCAAACTAGTCTGGGATTCTGTTGAAGTTGAGTGTGAAGGATTTGCAGGTGTAGCACATTGCCAGCAATGAGGAAGCAGGCAGTGGTGTGGTGTGGATAAAGACATTCCCAGGGTTGCCTTCTATTGGGAATCTCTGTAAAGAGGCTTCTGGCAAGAATTAGTCAGAGCTGGTGGCAGCCTTTTGTGGGGGCTGGTCATCTGAGACAAGTGCTGACCCCTCAACGTGCCCAGGCACTCCAGCTCCGCCCCAGGCAGCGTGCTGGGATGTGCTGGGGGGAGATGCCAGCAGCCATCCCTTTCACCACCCTGTTACAGCCTTGAACTGGGGTCGCTGGGCTGTGGTGGTGGTGGTGCCTTCTGGGTGAGATGCAAGGCCAAAGCTGTGAGCGTTGCCAGGCAGGAAGGCTTCCATGGCACCTGTCCCGTCGGAGCAGCGTCAGCCCCCGCGGCTTGGCCGAACTCCAGCGGCAATAACACCACACGTGGCTTGATTAACCCCTGCCACCTTCCCTGCCCTCTCCTGCCATTCCCACCAGCCATGTGAGCAGCAGCAGCAGCAGCAGCTCTTTGTGCTGGTATTTATCCCTCTGCCTGGCATGGCACTGGCAGGCAGTCGCAATAAATAGATGGGCCAAAACTTTTCATGTAGGAATGCAGCTGGGCGCTGCGGTGGATGGCCCAGCTGAGTGTGTAGATGGCTCACAGCCATTCCTTGGGGAGCAGCAGATTCATGTCTCCTGGGAGGGAGTGGATTTCAGACCCATGTGAGCTCTTCTCTCAGCTCCAGCAGGGCTCAGGAGGCTGGTGGTGGGCATTGCTTACAGGGTGACAGAGTAGGTTGTGCGCAGTAATAAGGCGGTGCACAGTAGTAAGAGAAGGAGCAGCAGCTCCAAACTTGACCATAGAAGGTTTCACCTCAACATGAAGAGAAACTTCTTCACAGTGAGGGTGACAGAGCACTGGAGCAGGCTGCCCAGAGAGGTTATGGAGTATCCTTCTCTGGAGGCTTTCCAAACCCAGCCGGATGCATTCCTGTGCAGACCACCCTGGGGGATCCTTCTTTGGCGGAGGGGGTTGGACTCAATGATTTCTTCCAACCTCTAATGTTCTGTGACTCTGTGCTCTGGAACAGGCTGCCTAGACAGGTTGTGGAATCTCCTTTTCTGGAGACCTTCAAAACCCATTCCTGTGCTCCCTGATCTAGTTGTAGCTGTGTCAGCATGGGAGTTGGACTAGATAACCTCCAGAGGTCCTTTCCAACCCCTACCATTCTGTGATGTAGTTAGGCTGTAAAGCTTGCTGGGAGTGTGTAAGAATCTCTGAGGGCCCCATGGCTGACCCCAGAGAGATGTTCCTTCTTTTATGCCTTGAAGGTGCCTGGACATTAGGAGTGNGCAGCAGCAGCAGCAGCAGCTCTTTGTGCTGGTATTTATCCCTCTGCCTGGCATGGCACTGGCAGGCAGTCGCAATAAATAGATGGGCCAAAACTTTTCATGTAGGAATGCAGCTGGGCGCTGCGGTGGATGGCCCAGCTGAGTGTGTAGATGGCTCACAGCCATTCCTTGGGGAGCAGCAGATTCATGTCTCCTGGGAGGGAGTGGATTTCAGACCCATGTGAGCTCTTCTCTCAGCTCCAGCAGGGCTCAGGAGGCTGGTGGTGGGCATTGCTTACAGGGTGACAGAGTAGGTTGTGCGCAGTAATAAGGCGGTGCACAGCAGTAAGAGAAGGAGCAGCAGCTCCAAACTTGACCATAGAAGGTTTCACCTCAACATGAAGAGAAACTTCTTCACAGTGAGGGTGACAGAGCACTGGAGCAGGCTGCCCAGAGAGGTTATGGAGTATCCTTCTCTGGAGGCTTTCCAAACCCAGCCGGATGCATTCCTGTGCAGACCACCCTGGGGGATCCTTCTTTGGCGGAGGGGGTTGGACTCAATGATTTCTTCCAACCTCTAATGTTCTGTGACTCTGTGCTCTGGAACAGGCTGCCTAGACAGGTTGTGGAATCTCCTTTTCTGGAGACCTTCAAAACCCATTCCTGTGCTCCCTGATCTAGTTGTAGCTGTGTCAGCATGGGAGTTGGACTAGATAACCTCCAGAGGTCCTTTCCAACCCCTACCATTCTGTGATGTAGTTAGGCTGTAAAGCTTGCTGGGAGTGTGTAAGAATCTCTGAGGGCCCCATGGCTGACCCCAGAGAGATGTTCCTTCTTTTATGCCTTGAAGGTGCCTGGACATTAGGAGTGAGTTCTTCATAATGAGGGTAGTGAAACACTGGAACAGTGAAACAGTGGAATGGTGGTTGGAGCCCCATCCCTGGAGACATTTTAGTTTAAAAAAGAGAAGGCTGAGGGGAGACCTCATTGGAGACAGCTACAGCTGGAGACAGCTACAGCTACCTGAAGGGACATTGTGGAGAGGCTGCTGCTGGGCTCTTCTCAGAGGTAATTGGTGATAGAACAAGAGGGAATGGCCTTGAGCTGCCACTGGGTATGTTTAGACTGGATATAAGGATTTTTTTTTTTCCCAGCAAGAGTGGTCAAGCATTGGAATGGGCTGCCCAGGGAGGTGGTTGAGTCACCAACCCTGGATGTGTTTAAAAGTCATTTGGATGTGGTGCTTGGGGATATGGTTTAGGGTGAACCTTATAGAGTAATCAGTTGAACTTGGGGATCCTGAGGGGCTTTGCCAACCTGCATGTTTCTGTGTGATTCAAAGTCAAACTTGATGGGACCCTGAGCAACCTGATCTAGTTAAAGTTGTCCTTGCTCACTGCAGAGGGGTTGAACCAGATCCCCATCAAAGGTCCCTTCCAACCTGATCCATTCTGTGATTCAGTGTTGGAAAGGGGAATGCAGCACAGAGTGCTGGGCTGGAGGTGCAAATGTTGAGGCTCAAAACCAAGTCAGGAAGCAGGACCAGCAGTTCCTGAGACCTGTGAGGTGTTCCTAAATCAACAGCTCCTCTCAGGTGGAAAGTTTCCAAGCCCCCTGTCAATCACAGCTCCAAATTGCCCACGTTGCCAGCACATCCAGGGCTCTCCTCTGCCTGCCTGGTGGGACAACTGTCTTCAAGCCCTCTTCAGCTAAACAGGAGCTTAACTGTGTCCCACTGCAGGCCAAGAGCTTTAGATCTGGCATAGTGAAACATGGTTTGGAGATGATTAAGCATCTGCCCACGCTGTCTATTATTGGACAGCTGAGGCTGGGGAAGCATTTTCTGAGCAGCCTTCCTGGCTTCCTGCAGTCGATGGGGAGAGTAAGCAAAACAACCATGCTCACATCCCTCTGTGCTGAGAGCTGAGCAGCTTCTCAGGTGCCACCTCACAGTTTATCTCCTTCTGTCTCCTGCCATATCCCCCCCACGCTACCAAAGCAGCCCTGAGGTAATCCATTTTCTTTCACATCTGAGGGCATTGCCTTTCAGTATTGCAGGATTTCATAGCTGATTGCAAACAAACAAACAAACAAAAACCCTTCCTTGCACAAATGTGTGTCATTTTTGACTGGAATACTAAACTAAAATCCTTCACTTTCTGCCCATTGAGACACTCTAGAACTGGCAGACTTCAGCTCTGAGCCTTCAAACCCAAGACTGAAGTCAGACCAGGAGCTGTTTTCTCCTTCAGATAGACTTCAGCTCTGAGCTTTTAAACCCAAGACTGAAGTCAGACCAGGAGCTGTTTTCTCCTTCAGGGAGGAAAAAAACCAAACAACAGTGCCCTACACTAAACCCCTTCATTTTCTGCCCATTGAGACACTCTAGAACTGGCAGACTTCAGCTCTGAGCCTTCAAACCCAAGACTGAAGTCAGACCAGGAGCTGTTTACTCCTTCAGGGAAAGCAAAGGGAAATCTAAGTGTGAGGATAAAACTTTGTGGGCTCAAGGTGTTGAGACTGGATTGCTTAGGAATAGTTCTGCAGTGGGTTCAGGAGCATTTCTTCCTGGTTTATTCTTTGTGTAGCATTAGAAATCTTTTTGAGCTCTTCTCCTGCAGCTGATTTCCTCCATCCACATGAAACCTTTTTCTGCTAGACTAAGCTGCAGCAAAGGTCTATTTCAACCTAGTATTTTCCACTAACTGCTCACAATATTAGCAGTGAAGAAGTGCTGTGCAGCATCAGGCAGAGCAACCCTTGCCCCTCACTAGCTGGCATAAATCAGAAAGAAACAGCTCACCTAAAGTCATGGGGGGGAAAAAAAGCCCCAACAGGAGGTTTTGTGCATGGAAATGACTACAGGTCCCATATGAACATCCCAGCAGAGGTCCCTTGCCCTTGGAGGTGGGGGTGAGTTTCCCCCCTGGGGAAAAGAATCTATTAGTTTGCCTTTTCTGAGTCACAACAGCCCAACTCTTTGCAGTCTTCAGCCAGCAGAAACTGTGTGGCCTCCAGAGTAAATCAGAATGGTCAACTTTGATTTCAAAGGAGGAAGCAAAAAAGGCTGATCAGCACAAGGGAATTTGGGGGTGACCTCAAAGCCACCCTCTGAAGCCTGTTCCCTGGTGTACTGAGTGATCACAGGCTCACAGGATGTCAGGGGTTGGAAGGGACCCAAAGGGATCAGCCAGTCCAACCCCCCTGCCAGAGCAGGACCAGACAATCCAGCTCAGGGCACACAGCAACACATCCAGACAGGCCTGGAAAGGATCCCGAGAAGGAGACTCCACAGCCTCTCTGGGCAGCCTGTGCCAGGGCTCTGGGACCCTCACAGTCAAGAAGTTCCCCTTGTGTTGAGGTGGAACCTCCTGTGCTGCAGCTTCCATCCCCTGCTGCTTGTCCTTGATGTTTCCCAGTGAGTGATACTAGAAATACAGATGCTGGGTTTGCCTTTCATGTCTTCCTAGTAAGTATCTGAATAAATATTTAGCAGTAAACAGAGCAGAGTCGTTGCTGGCTGAGTTTGTGCATAGTTCTGGGAGAGGAGGTTTTAGGAGCAGTGGAGGGAGCAGAAAATCATAGAATGCTTTGGGTTGGAAGACACTGTAGAGATCTAGTTCCAACACCCCTTCCACTAGCCCAGGTTGCTCAAGACTGTGTCCAACCTGGCCTTTAACACCTCCAGAGAGGGGACTTCCATGACCTCCCTGGGCAACCTGTCTCAGTGTCCTCACTGTAAAGAATTCCTTTCTAATACCCAGTCTAATTATGCCCTCTCCCAGCTTCGATCCATTTCCTCTCATCAGTTAAGAAGGATCAAACACAGAGCAGCAGGGGATGAGTTAACTTCCATCATCTCTACTACCCCATCTGGAGGAAGATGCCCCAACTCTCTGATCCCATTTTAACATCCCTGAGTTGGGTATCACCTTGACCAGAGCAAAGCCAGTTTGCTGCCAGTGAGCATCAGGACTATCCAGCCCCAGCAAGCTGAGCTGCTTGCCTGCACTCCCTGAGTTTGGAGGCTTCCCCACCCAGTAACCCTCACCCCTTTGTGTTCCCCTGGGAATGCAGAGCAAAGAGAAAATCTCCAGCTTCCCCCAACCCCTCACACATCTACCAAATGCCATCTTACCCTTTGGGGGACACAGCACTCTGGGGCATGATTTAATGGCCATGGTGGTGTTAGGTCAGCAGTCAGACTTGGAGATCATTTCCAAATGAAGCAATTCTATGATTCTAAGCAGGATGCCCACAAATGCCCTGATCCAGTCAGAAGATGAATGTCCCCTGTCCCCTTTCCCCTTTCCAGATCTGCCAGTATGAGCTGGCAGTTCCTTGGCTGGAGCCTGGCTAGAAGGCAATACAGCCTCAGCTCTCATTTTGAGGGAAGAGAAGGCACCAGAGAAATGCAGGGCATGGTGTTTATAGGCTGGTGCCTGATCCCCCACCCAAGGAGCGTGGCAGGATTCCACTTGATTGATTAAGCCAAAAGGAGAGATGAATCTGGAAGAAGAGGGAGCATGGAGTGCCCTACTGCTTTCCCAACCATGTGACCCATTTTGGTCCTTCTACAGGCAGAGCTGGAGAGGTGCAGCAGGTAGATGTGAGTGAGGAGGATGGAGGAAATCCCTGGTTTATGGGAACATTTAGCTTGGAGGGCTCAGGTTAGCCACATTTATCTCTGCACAGCTTTATGCATTCAAACCACAGGGGCTGAGTGGAGCCTTGAAATCAGTTATCCTGCAGTTAAATGCCTTGAAATTAGTTATCCTGCAGTTAGATGCCTTGAAATTAGTTATCCTGCAGTTAGATGCCTTGAAATCAGTTATCCTGCAGTTAGATGCCTTGAAATCAGTTGCCTTGCAGTCAGATGCCTTGAAATCAGTTATCCTGCAGTTAGATGCCTTGAAATCAGTTGCCTTGCAGTTAGATGCCTTGAAATCAGTTATCCTGCAGTTAGATGCCTTGAAATCAGTTGCCTTGCAGTCAGATGCCTTGAAATCAGTTGTCTTGAAATCAGTTATCCTGCAGTTAGATGCCTTGAAATCAGTTGCTGTGAAAATAGACAATGAAATTAGCACAGGAATAGGAGAGGGCTCTCATCCAAGAGGTTTTAGGTGACAACATGGACATTGTCCTGTCCCTTCCCTGTCTCCCTGCTGGAGTTCATGGGGAGTGGCACATCCCCAGGGTGTGTGGCAGGCCGAGGGAGCAGTGTTGCTGCTGTCTGGTAGCAGAAGCAGTGGAAAATGTGTGACCTGGGGTTCACATCACTGCTGATGATGATCAGAAGGAACTTGTGTGACCCTGGGAGCCCAGGCTTTCGCGCAGCGCCTGCTCAACACAAACAGAAGAATTCAAAGCTACTGGATTAGTTGCTGGTGTGGCTTCCATTAACCCAAGGGTTTTGCTGGGTTGACTCCTGGAAGAGCAGTGTCTCAGATGCAATGAATCAGAAGGGAAGCCCATACATCAGACAAGCTTGGTGACCCCTGGAGTTAGGTAGCATTGCTGACAATCAGCGTGGTGGGGAAAGGGGGAGAAAGGGCAGAGAAAACCAGGCTGGCCTTATCTTTATTAACTCCCTCAAAGTCTTGATGCACTTTCAGGTCCAAACTTGTTCATTTTCCCCACTGGATAACTACATGTTTGTCAGCAGTGATGGTTGGGGGGCTGAGTGCTTGCAAGCATTCAAACATGAAAACGAGCCAGGGAAGAGACTCTGCCTTGTAAGCAGGGAAGATTTTACTGCTCTGCAATTAAAAACAAAAAGAATCAAACCCTGCTGATCCCTTGCAGGGAATTCAAGGGCTCTTTGTTTGCTCTTTGCCTGCTGCAAATAGATACAAACATTGATGCATTCCTCGAGCATGCAGCTAAGCCTGGAAGTGCATTAGGGAACCCAAAAGCAATCCACGGACGCCTGCCTGGGTGGAAATGGATATTGCTGTGCTGAGAGCAAGGGGCAGAATCTTTCCTCAGTGGAACCAGATTAGTTTCCTACACTGATTGAGTTCACTGGCTGGCCAAGCCTCGTCTAAACTACTGGAGGCATTTCTTTTTTTAACCTTGGAGGGGATGGAAAAAAAAAAGGGAAAAGGAAAGGAAAATGCTTTAACTCCAGCAATAGTTAGGTGAGCCCCTGGCCAGCTCGGATGTGCCTGCACGTATGGACACACAATAACTTGGTCCATTGCTGCCATAAAACTAAAGGCAATTCTGTATGAGGGTGAGAGGTCAGGGGAGGCCTTGATTTAATAACAGGGGAAATATTATTTTTCTGTTATTAATTATGCATTATCCCATAGTACATTTGCTGCGCTGACTTTAGATAAGGTTACATCTATATTTTTGTTAGGGCAACTTCTCAGGTCACCTAAGGGAAGTTGGCTGGAAGGCAGGAAGAAGAAGTCTGCCTGAAAAAGCTGCGAGGGGGGGAATGCTGTGTTGCTGTACAGCCTCTCCCTTCTCCAACCACTTTTCTGGGGACTGATCCTTGCACATTCCTCAAATAGTTCACTTGGTGCGTGCTAAACGAATTGAGGCTCCCAAAAAACTTGGGGCAGCCACCAGCTCTGAATTCCCAGAAAAGTCCAGGGGAATGGATACCTCTTTTACATATGTGATCATTCTCTGTAGCTTATAGCTACTGGATCAGTCAAATTCAAAGTGAAAAGTCATGCTCGGTGAGAGGGAGACTTAAAAGTTCAAATCCAGGTCTGGTTCAGTGCATTCCTTCTCTTTTCCTCCCCTTCAGCTGCTTTGGAAGAGTCTACTCTGAGTACTTATCCCATCCCTGCAGCAGGGGGGGGACACTTCACAGGCCCTGGGGATGAGGAGCAGTGGGTGTTGTTACAAAAGGAAATGTGAGGGTCATCTCCAAGAGTTGGCCCAAACTGAGAAGCACAGGTGGTGCTGTGCTCCCCTCCCACCACAAACTGGGAGATGAGAGCATTGCCTTTGGGGGGATGCATCCATCTCCAATTTCCCATCTGAGACTCTGTGCAAGAGCTGGGGAGGGGAAGGGACAGGGCAGCTGATGTGAAAGAGGGGAAAAGTGGTAGAAAATAAACAACTCTCAAGGAATCCACTCCACACAGATGGATGGTTTGTGTTACAGGGAGGTGAAGAAGCTCTTCACCTGGCGTCAGCACTCGGGAAGCCTTCCCTCTGTAAGTAGAGCTTCCTAAGGGGAGTTAAAAAGGGGAAGGTTTTGCTTTCTCAGCCTAGTAAGTATTGGGATTTATCTGCTCAACACCTGAGATCTCCATCCCTGGGAGTGCAAAGGGTTTGCCTCCTCCCTGGGCCAGCAGACTGGTTTCCAGGCATTTAATCCCATGGGAAAGGACTACTGTTTCTCAGTGACCCCGTACGGATTTGTTAAGGTTGGCAGGCCAGGCAGTAAAAGTGCTGGGTTGCTGTTATGATCCAGTGTGGCTTCTCCCTGTGCCTGATGGACAATCCAACCCTTAATGCCATGCTCCAGCCCTGCCTCCATGGGCACACCAGGGAAATGGGCATCAGCAACTCATAGAATCATAGGTAGTCATAGAATGGTAGGAGGTTGGGAGTGACCTGTGTGCAGTTCTGGAGCCCCCAGCACAGGAAGGACATTGAACTGTTTGAGCGNCTGCAGACTTGCTGAGGCTGCACTGATTCCTCTGTCCATGGCACTGACAAAGATGTCAAACAGCACTGGTGCCAGCACTGACCCCTGAGGGACACCACTTGGTGCTGGTCTCCAGGTGGACATTGTGCCCTTGATCACCACTCTCTGCGTGCCACCATCCAACCAATTCCTTATCCAGGGAGTGGTCCACCCAGCAAGTCCATGTTTTTGCGGTTTGGTGACCAGAATGTCATGTGGAGCATTTGGCTTTGAGAACCTCTGAGCCCTTCTCAAGAAGTAAAGAGAAAGAGCAAGCCCTCAGCGGCAGGGCTCTCGCTCCCCCATGCAAAGCGGAGCCATTAAAAAACAAAACTTTACAAACAAAAAGAAAAAAAAAAAAAAAAAAAAAGATGCTTTTAGTTTAAGTGTAGAACCAGTCCTAAGAGGCACAACGGGGAAGTACTTAATAGGGTTTCAGCTTCACAACAGTAATGAGAAATGATGTTCCTCTGATTGCTCAAGGCCGCGTTTGTGATGGGTCATTCCTCAGCCGGGGCTGGGTCTATGTGATGTGGAGGCCCATACTTGCAGTGTTACAAGGCAGGCATGCTTTGCTTTAATCATTATTATTCCAGTTACAACCCAGATGAGTGATCCCAGCTGGTAGATAAGAATCAAACACACACACACAAATAGGGCTCATCTTTCTTAACCATATGGAAACCGGAATGGCAGAAGTCGTCTCCATCTCAAACCCTGCTTCCCACCACCCCCTCCCCATCCCAGGCAGTGTTTCTGTCCACTTCTAGCTGCAGTTCATTGATGAGCAACTACCTAGCCCAAGCACAGCTTCTGACTGGTTTTAGAGGCAGGGATAGCTCCATCTGTAAGTCCTGCCTTGGCTCTTCTCTTCTGTACCTGGAGTACTGTGTGCAGTTCTGGAGCCCCCAGCACAGGAAGGACATGGAAGTGTTGGAGCGGGTCCAGCGGAGGCCACGAAGATGCCCAGAGGGCTGCAGCAGCTCTGCTCTGAGGACAGGCTACAAGAGTTGGGGGTCTGCAGCCTGGAGAAGAGAAGGCTTCCAGGAGACCTTAGAGTAGCCTTCCAGTATCTGAAGGGGGCTCCAGGAAGGCTGGGGAGGAACTATTGACAAGGTCTTGTAATGCCAGGACAAGGGGCAATGGGTTTGAAGTGGCAGAGGGGAGATTGAAAGTGGATGTTAGGAGGAAGTTGTTTGCAGTGAGGGTGGTGAGACACTGGCACAGGTTGCCCATGGAGGTTGTGGCTGCTCCCTCCCTGGAGATGGTCAAGGCCCGGTTGGATGAGGCCTTGAGTGAGCTGTCCTAGTGGGAGGTGTCCCTGCCTATGGCAGGGGGTTGGAACTAGATGATCCTTGAGGTCCCTTCCAACCTTACCATTCTATGATTCTATGATTCTCTTGAATAGTCTTGTTTTGGTTGGAAAAGACCTCTAAGAGCATTGAGCCCATCCATCTTCTCCTACATGCTCTTTTCTGTTTGCTCCTTCTCCTTCTTCTTGATAACAGCTTCAGGCCTCAGCTCTCAGCTATCCAGAGAGGGGATTTTTTTCTTTAAATTCAGGTGGAAGTTGGTCTTCCTTGTATGAGATGTTTCCTATCCCAAGTTTTGGAGGGGATTTGCAGGTTACTGCACGATCAGAGCAGTGACAGGATGGTCTCAAGGCATCTTCCATATGTCAAAATACTTTGCCCTCTCTATTAAAAGACAGAGGGGGTAAAAAAAAAATCCCTGATGAAGGGGAAGGGGTAACAGTGTCTAATCACTGCAGACCCATCTTGAGCTAATTGAGTTTGTCTAAAACTCATCCAGCCTTTAAGGTTTAATAGAAGATGATGGTCTTAATGCATCACATGCCTTGGAGTAAGTGGATACTCTGCTTTAAAGGCCCTGTTGATGTTATGTGAAGGGGAACAACAGTTGTTATGATTCTGAAACTCAGATTGAACCCAATTAATCAATGCTGAGATGATTTGAATCATGTGGCATGCATGGTCACCTCTCTGATATTCTATCCTCATCCCTCCCTAGACTGAGACATGATTGATGTCAACTGTACACCGAATTTTCAGGGGGAAGGCTGAGCCAAGTCACTTGGACAGAGAAACAAATTAGATCAAAAGTGTGATCCAGGGGAAAGGAGATTGCTTTCAGGGCAGCAGCTTACATTTCTGGTTTGTACCCTGGGTGCTCTGCGAGGGTTCACATGCCCTGGGGATGGCGCCGTGTGTGCCAGCAGCGGGACAGGAGGTGGAGCGGGAGGTGACCGCAGATGCCTGGGTGGAAACCCAAAGCACACAGCTCATCGGGAGGCACGTTCGCATCTTCGGGAGGCTCTCCGTGTAAAAATAATCTCCCAGCCAGCCTCAGGTCTTAGGTTACAGCCAGCCGCTGCTACCTTGTGACTTGCCTTGGAGAAAAGGGCTCTGGAGGAGGGAAGGGGAGGTGGAGGGGGACACACCGCCAGGATTAGCTGCCTGGAGTCAGGGGGAGCTGCACTTCTGGCCCCCAAAATGAACTTCACACCCGCTGGACACCTTTCACTCGCGGCTTTTACACCCTCCCCAGCCTGACAAGCTTTGGCCAGGGGTAACAGGAGGAGGAGTTGGGGGAGGGGATGGGGAGTGGGGGTATTTTTGATCTTGTCTTTTATTGCCTTGGGCTTCTCCTGGACCAGAAAGTGGTGGGAGGATTGGGCAGCTCGATTTGGATGTTTCTAAGTGCTGGGGTGTTCTTGGAAACTTTCTTTTCTTTCTTCTTTTTTCTTTTTTCCTTTTTAAATTTTTTGTTTGTTTGTTTCTTCTTTCTTTTTTCATGTTTTTTTCCCCCTTCTACTTTTTCTTACTTTTTATTCTTTCTTTTTTTCATCTTTATTCCTCCTTTTTGTGTCTTTTGTCCTTTTTCTTCTTTTTTCATTCCCTTTCTTATTCCTTCTTTTTGTGTCTTTTCCCCCCTTTTTCTCTCTTCTTTTTTTCTTTCCTTTTCTTATTCCTTCTTTTTGTGTCTTTTCCCCCCTTTTTCTCTCTTCTTTTTTTCATTCCCTTTCTTATTCCTTCTTTTTGTGTCTTTTCCCCCCTTTTTCTCTCTTCTTTTTTCATTCCCTTTCTTATTCCTTCTTTTTGTGTCTTTTCCCCCCTTTTTCTTTCTTCTTTTTTTATTCCCTTTCTTTTTCCTTCTTTATGTCTTTTTCCCCCTTTTTCTTTCTTCTTTTTTTATTCCCTTTCTTTTTTCCTTCTTTATGTCTTTTTCCCCCTTTTTTCTTTCTTCTTTTTTCATTCCTTTTCTTATTCCTTCTTTTTGTCTTTCCCCCTTTTTCTTTCTTTTTTTTCATTCCCTTTCTTATTCCTTTTTTTGTGTCTTTCCCCCCCTTTTTCTTTCTTCTTTTTTCTTTCATTATTTCCTTTCCTTTTACTTTTTTCCTTTATTTTCTTTTTTTGTTTGTTTGTTTTGTTGTTTTCGTTCCTTCTCCTGTCTCTTCTCTTGTTTGCTTGTTGGTTGTTTGCCTTTATTACTGTTGTCTCTTTCTGGGTTTTTATTTTGTTTTCCATAAAGGACTCCACTCTCATTCCCTCTCACCACCCCAAATCTCACCTGACAAGTTTACAGGTAGCCAGGCTGTTCTTGCCACGTGTGGGCACCCAAGTTTTTCCCAACCACGAGTCTCCACACCCTGCCCCGGGGAAGCAGAAGGTATCCAGCTGCTGCCCCCCACCCTCCATGTGGTTCAAATGCTACACTCGTGAGTTTTTTTCCTGCTGGGTGATGGAACCTCACCTCCACGGTTCCACTTCCCACAGTCCAGCTTCACAAAAACTGGGGGGGGAGTGTGAAGAAAACTTGCCCAAACCCCTCTGATCTGAGCAAGGGACGGGTTGGAGTGGTCCAGCTCCCTCCTTGTTTCCTCCGGGCTGCTGGGGTGACTCTCTGGGATGCTGCGGTCCAGGCTGCTCCCTTATCTTGTCGCAGTCCCCTGCCAGCGGTGGTAGGTCACCTTTCTTTCCTCCAAGGAGCTAAAAAATCACTTTCCTTTCATCCGATAGCGGCTGCGGGAAGCGAGGGGACCGCGCAGGGAAGGGGAGGGGGTGCCAGAATCCCGCGGGGACCGGCAGCGGCTGCGCAGCTGCGGGAGGTAGAGGCGAGGGAACCCCTTCGGGTTCTCCTTAATGGGATTTAAAAACCTTTGTGGCCACCGAATTTTTCGGTGTCTCCAGCTGCCGGCGAGG
Organism: Ramphastos sulfuratus; assembly: GCA_013399055.1. NCBI lineage: Eukaryota > Metazoa > Chordata > Aves > Piciformes > Ramphastidae > Ramphastos > Ramphastos sulfuratus. Next base: position 33,993 of record WBNM01005946.1, on the reverse strand, counting down.
CTTGGAAGAGAGCGAGCTGGTAACGCTGAATTTTGCTGATGCTCCGAACTAATTAATTTTTATTCTTTTTTTTTCCTCTTACATAGGAGCTTTCCTTAATTATTATTTAAAGCGATTTCATCTAATTTTGATTAAACCCAACGCTGTAACAGTTCAATACGAGCCCGCCTCATCTCTTTAATAGCTTTCAGAGCATCTGCGGGGCAAAGATACCTTAAGGAAGTTAAAGGATGTCAAGATTATTTTTCATTACCGCAGTTTTTGCGTAGTTAGAAAAGCAACAAATACTGTTAATCTGGTTCAGTGAGGGGGCAAAGCCTTTAACTACTCCTTTTTTTCCTTTCCTTTTTTTAACTCATTAAGCTCATTTGTGCAAAAACTCTTGGTGTCTAATTGCCTGTTTATGCTACCTTTGCTCCTTTTGCCTTGGTTTTGTTGTTGGGTTTGGTTTTGGTTTTTTTTTTTTTCTTAATCCCTAATCGAAAGAGAAAAAAAAAAAAACAACCAAACTGCTGCTGAAAATGGTTGATTATCCTGACACATTTCCACCCCCCACCCCCAACTGGAAACGGCGATGGGCTAAAGCCCAGGGAATAGGAAATTCTGACGGGAGATCCATTGTTTTTCCCAAAGAACTAAACAATAAATGTCATGTAAAGGCTCCGCGCGTGTGTATGTGTTAATTAGAGGCTGTATAAATAGGTGCACAGAAGTATATAAGTAGTTTCCTCAAGTTTCCAGAGCTAGGCTATAGATTATATGAGAAACAAAAGAAAATTTGGCTCCTCCTTTTTTTTTTTTTTTTTTTTTTTTTCTTTTTTGACCGCCCCTAAAATTTTTTCCATTCTTTTAGGACTGGCCATGCAGCCCTTCCTGTCTCTC
>WBNM01005946.1:19469-33039 GCA_013399055.1 Ramphastos sulfuratus | reverse complement strand
ACAAAAAAAAAAAAAAAAGAAAAGAAAAAAGAAAAATTTAAAAATTAAAAGAAAAATTAAAAGAAAAAAGAAAAATTAAAATAAAAATATAAAGATAAAAAGAAAAAGAAAAAGAAAAAGAAAAAAGAAAAAGAAAAAAGAAAAATTTTAAAATTAAAAGAAAAAATTAAAATAAAAAAGAAAAAGAAAAAATTAAAAATATAAAGAGAAAAAGAAAAAAGAAAAAGAAAAAAGAAAAGAAAAAAATTTTAAAAGAAAAAAGAAAAACTAAAATAAAAAAGAAAAAGAAAAAATTTAAAAAGAAAAAAGAAAAAAATTAAATAAAAAAAGGAAAAAAGATAAAAAAGAAAAAACATTAAAAGAAAAAAAGAAAATATAAAGATAAAAAGAAAAATAAAAATAGAAAAATTTTAAAATAAAAAAAGAAAAGAAAAAGAAAAAATAGAAAAAATAAAAATTAAAAAGAAAAATAGAAAAAGAAAAAAGAAAAAATAGAAAAAACGAAAAAGAAACTAGGGGAAAGGGAGTGTCTGGAGAGTTTTAATCCCTTCCCACATCTTTCTCAGCCGAAATCGCTGCTCCATGCCTCCGGAGGAGGGACCGGGGCCAAACCCACCGTTTTCCTTAATACCTGCGAAAGGAGGAAGAGGAATATCCTGGAAATGTTGAATTTTGGGCTGCCAAAATGGTACTTTTCCCACTTTCTCCCCCTAGTCTGGAGGGGGGGAGGAGGTGTCGAGGGGTGCGGGGATTTTTATCCCAGTTCTCCACTCATCAGGGCTTCCACCTCACCACCAGCATCACCCATTCGCTTCCCAAAAAACCCTCAACCCCCAGCCCTTGGGATGAGAGGAGCGTCGCATCCCGCATCCTCAACCTTCCCGGATTGCCTTTTTTTTTTTCCCCTTTTTTTTTTTTTCTTCTCCCCTTGCCCAGAGCCTCTTACAAAATCGCATTTGCTGGGGTGGGTTGTTGGTTGTTTTTTGTTTTGTTTTGTTTTTTTCCCCTTTTGCCGCGATCTGCGTATTGTCACTCAGCGGCAGAGCTCCCTCCATCCTCCCTCCTTTTGTGTCCTTCCAGCCTTCTGCCTTAATTGTATTCCCAATTGCATTTGCTTTGATGGATTTACTTCCTTTTATAATTTCCCAGTTGTTGACCCTGGAGTGGTTTTTTTGTTTTTTTTTTAATTGGTGGTGGTGGTTTTGTTGGGTTGTTTTTTGGTTTTCTTTTTCTTTTCTTTTTTTTTTTTTTTTTTTGCTTCCCAACGCTCGGTGTGGAAAAAATGTCCCTTCTGTGCTCAGTTCGAGGAGGAGCAGCTTTTTTGAAGGACTGGATGGGAAGTATGAGGGAGTTTCCCCTTTTTTTTCTCAGACCATGATATCTCCCCCCCCCTTTTTTAACCTGTTCTCTGGGGTGTCCCCCTTCCCTGCTTGATTTTTACACAGCTCTAAATCCCTCACAATGCAAAAGCTATAAGAAGGAAAATTAATCTAGACCGAAGTGGAGAGCAAGAGTTAGACTGAGATGGCAAAACCCAGTCGCTGCCCTCTCTATAGGTGGCTGCGCACACAGGTCTCTATAGGGTGTGATGTATAGACCTGATTGTCTGTAACCTGGTGTAGGTGGGGATGGGGGAGGGCAGTACTCGCTCTGGGCGCTTAGAGAACGCGAAAATACAGTAGGCCTGGGGGCTACTGGGAGCTACCCATGGAGCCGCCGCCTCTGTCCCGGCTCCTGGGGCAGGTGCTACCCCGGAGCCTCGGAACATCTCTGGGATGAGTCCTCGGGAGCATCCTGAATCCCCGGGAGCATCCTAAGTCCCATGTGCCCCACCTAGGCTGTCAGTGAGATCCCACTGCGCCGTTCCACCGAGGAAACGGCTGCGGCGGTAGTGGGGAACGGGGCATCGTCACCATCACCATCATCACCGTCCTTCGGAATAATGGCCCATAACGCTGATGCTTAGGAGATGCAGGCAGTGCACGGAGCCCCGCGGAGCTCCGGATTAGAGCTGCGGGGACAGAGAAGGGACCCGCACGGGAGCCGCCAACCTTGCCGAGCTGGGGGATTCGGGAAGGGGGATTCCGCTGCGCTCCGCGGGCTGGGGGTAGTTTCCAATGGCATGCTTTCAGGCCGTATGAGCGGCTTTGAGGAGGAACCTCAAGCCTTGTCCTGAAGAAAAGGATGGATTTTTCTCTCTGGGGCAGTCCCAGCGCTGCCTGTCTGTGGCTGGAGCCAGCCCAGGCTACGAGGAGGTGCCCTGCTTGAAAGTGTCAAGGGACACCAACCCTTTTCCATCAGAGAGGGCTGTAGCCGAGGGGTACAACACCCCCACCCCAGCCTCGCGGGGAAGCAGCCCCCGATGATATGGGAGCAGGGACCAGGAAGGCAGAGCCCCGGCCGGTGCCCTGGCAGCCGCAGGCGCGGGAGCGCTCCTCTCAGCAACTGGCGGCGGGGGGGGATTTCGTTTACCGAGGAGATAAAAGGTGTGGAGTTGTTGGGGAGATGCTTTCTCCCCCCCTCCCAAGCCCGGTGGGTCCCGCTTTTAAATTTTTGCGACGTTATAAATAAGAGACCTTTTTTTAGAGGGCGGGGAGCGGATAACTGTTAAAATGAGGTTAGGGAGGAGGAGGAGGAGCCCAGGGGGTGCTAGAGTCCCCATGCTAGTCCACTGTCACCTTCTTAGCCCAGGAGGGCGTTTCCCCCGACCGCCTCACACCACCACAACCGTGGACCCTGCATATGCCGGGACTGGAAGCAAAAGCTCAAAGGATGCTCGAGTCGAAGTGATAGGGGGCTGGGACTCCCCGCGAGTGCCGTGTGACTCTAAAAGAGGCAGAGAACTACCCAAAAGGTAGAGCTGGGAGGGTAAGGAAGGGAGATGGAGATGGAGATGCTCCGCGGGTGGCTTGGAGGGAAGCGGACACCTCCGCGGGAAGAGGAGAGTCGCGAAGCTTTGCCTCATTTCGATACCGAGAGCAGAGCAAAGTAAAACAATTCCTTCTCTTTATCCCTGCCTTTCCCAATCTCCTTTGTGCTGAGCCGGGATGAGCGGGGGCTAGGAGTGGGCTGCACCTCTGCGTGGAGGTTGAGCCCCTGTACTTTGTGCCACCCCCTCCCCAGTCTCACAGGCAGAGGTGGATGCCCATGTATTGGATTTAGGTGGGGGAAAAAATCGTTTAAAACCCCTCCCAAGCACCTTTTTCCCTCCTTCCCTCCCCTCCCGAGCGAGCAACTCGGGCAGTGGCCAAGCCACCCCCCCGGTGAGCTCGTATGGGAGAAAAGAGGTCAAGCAAAAGGTTATTGAGGCTTCAAATAAATCCCAACACCCTGTTCCCCTCCAAGTCCTTTCTCCCCCCCCCACCCCCATCATGTATCAACAACAACAATAGCAGCCAGGCTGACACTCCAGCCTGTTTGGGGAACAATCCTTTTAATCAGGGAATAATCCACAGGACACTTTAAAGAAAAGCTGAAGCATTAACCCTATGCCCCAGTATAATTCTTCCAAGAAGCATCTGGTACTTATATCACAACATGGGATTAGCTTTCTCCTTGCAAGTCCAGGAGATCAAAGGGGTTTTCCCGTGCTCTACAGGGACTTTAGTGAGGTGCCACTGCTTACAGCATCCCAACGGTGTCCCCATGAGCCACAGGACACACGTGGGTTCCTGCAGCATTTCTTGGAGGAACAAAGTTTGATAGGCCCAGATGAGTTTTCAGTGAGGTCAAGAGGGAGGTTCAGGACTTCTCTGGGTGGGAAAAGAATGTGAAATATTTGGGTGTTTATTCCACCCTCTTTCTGCGTCACCAAAAGTCTCTTCTGGGCATGATGACTCCAAACTTCACAGCTTTTCAGGCTGACAGGGATCAAGGAGAGGGAGACAAGTGCAAGAGTTGCATTTACCCTGTCCTCACTGCCTTACTCATCCTGCTCTAGTTCCAGTTGAGGCCTCATTGGTGTTCCTGGGCTGGGTCGTAAAAAGATTTACAAGACACTGTTAAACCAGCAATAAAAACAATTAACTTTAATGGCACCTTGGTCGGGTTGTTCTCTCTTCTCCTTTTCCCCCAGAGCCAGCAGCAGGCCAAGGGCAGTGCAGGACCTGCCTGCTCCTGGATTCTCAGACAGAGAATGCCCAGTGCCCAGCACCTTGCTTTGGATGTCTGAGGAGCAGAGTCGACTTAGCCAGCCTGGGATTTGGGAAGTTTGATGTGTCCCCTGATCCTGGCATCTCTAAAGGAGCTGCTGAACACTCCCAGTACCATCAATGGGACCTTTCCTCTGTACCTCAGGGCATCCCCATAGGGCATCCTGGCCCTTCCTGGGGCAGGGATGGAGGAGGAGAAACCTACTCCCTGGCCTGGGACTCTACCCTTCCTTGCCCAGTGGGGCCAGCATGGCTCCTGCCCCACTACCCTGGCCAAGATACTGTGGGACTAATGCTTTGGCTGGGAAGTGAATCATAGCCTGGTTTGGGTTAGAAGCAACCCTTAAAGTTCATCTAGTCCAACCCTGCTGCAGTCAGCAGGGACATCTACAACTAGAGCAGGTTGCTCAGAGTCCCAGACAACCTGAACTGGAATGGTACCAGAGATTTACACTTCTACCTCATCTCTGAACAACCCAGACCAGTGTCTCACCACCCTCAGCATAACAAACATCTTCCTTTTATGTAGTCTAAATCTGGACTAGAGTGTGGAGGAGATGCTTGACTGACCCTTCTTGGTTGAGTGCTGTCAAATATTCCCCTCCCAACCAGGCAGGGAATTTTTCTTTCTTTCCCATGAAGGAATTGATTTCTAAGAAACTGAAAATGTCAATGACAGATATAAATCAAAAGTGGCCAGAAGATGAACATTACCCAAAGTGAAGCAATTTAGCAAGATCATCTCTTTCCTTCCATCTTCCCTCCAATGGAGATAAAACAATTAGCCCAGTATAAATGATAGTGCAGCACTGGTTGGAGATGCTGCTTGGGGTAGATAGATGGCACAGAAAACAAACCAGCAGCCAAAATACAGATTGATGTTTACTTCTGCTGATCACCAAAAGGGGAGTTATCTGTCAAGAGTGTGTGATAGCAGATATATTTCTTTTAAAGCTAGAAAGGAAGGCCTTCTTTTCTTGAAACACTTCTGTATTTGAACATCTGGACCGAGTGTTCCAAGCAGGCTCAGCAAACAGCATGGCTTTGGTGAGCTCAGAAGTTATTAAAAAGAAAAGAGCTGGCAACAGAAACTGGATTATAAAGTACATTTGGATTTCATATGAAATTTCCACCCTAAAATAAAACTCCCATGTTTTACGGAAGATGAGAGATCCCAACCAAGTCAGGCTGCAGGAAAAAAAAAACAAAAAACAAAAAAATTTTAAAAGGCAACCTAAAGATTTCAACTGCTCCTAAATAATTTGCTTCTCCAAAAGCTTTTGCTGATGGAGAGAAAACCTGTCCATAAAAATAACTCCATCCTGGGCAGCAGCCTGGCTCAGCTGCACTGGTGAAGGTGGCAGTCCCATGCCAAAGCCCTGCTGTTGCATCCAAGACCTCCATGAATATCTGTTGTGAGGCTTCAGCCCTCAGTTCACCTGCAGGAGGTGGACAGAGAAAGGCTTTGACAGGGGATGGGTTAAGCCAGGTTGAGCAGGGACATCCATACCCATGGGACAAGAGGGGAGGAGCATAGAATCCTAGATTAGTCTGAGTTGGAAAGGACCTTAAAGATCATCTAGTTCCATCCCCCCTGCCATGGGTAGGGACACCTTTCACTCAACCAGCTTGCTCAAGGCCTCAAGATACTTGCCCTCTGTTCATCCTCCTGCTTTTTCAAGCCCAGCCAGCTTATTTCTCACGCTCCCAAATGCAGAGGCACCTTATTAGCACACAGATGCCACCATGCAATTTGCTGTGGGTTTTGTGCCTCCAGCTTTGCCTCTGTGCAAATGTCCAGAGAGAAAGAGAGAAGTATAATTATCCAGCTCCAGCTTTGCTGACACAGGGCAGGGCCACGCCAACATGCCACAGCCTGCCAGCTGCTCAGCACTAACTGTCCATGGAGCAGCTCTTAACCCAGTCCAAATGGGAAGTCACACTGAGCAGAGCCTCCTCCTTCCCTTTTCACTTCACATAACTTCTGCCACCTTTCTCCTTCCCAAAAAACATTTGCTTTGCTTCAAAAATGCTTTGAACACATGAAGAGAGCAAATAAAAGTAGCTGGAGCAGAGGGGTGGTTTTTTTTTTCCCTCTGGAGTTTCCCCTCGGTTCCAACACAGTGGAAACTTTCCCCTGAGATGGGTGCATGAATTGCTTGCTTATTTATTCCTTTCTCCCTCTGGGTGCCCTCACACTGCCTCTAAGAGCAGAGAGTGGCCACTGCGGTTGGCACCATCTCAAGGCACTCAGGGAATTAAAGCAGGGAGAGGTAGTTGCCTGCAATTAAACATCAGGAGCTACTGCTTAGCAGTGGGGCTGCCTTAGCCAGCTCAGTGCCTGCTCCTGGCATGCCGTTGCCCCAGTGATTTCCACCTCAGCCCAGCCCTCTCATGCTGTTGCTCTCCACTGGGTGTGGAGTTAGCGGTTTAACCCTGGTGACAGGGTTTGAGGCTGGAGAAGAGAAGGCAGAGAGAAGATTTTTTATTAATGTTTATACCTATCTGAAGGATGAGTGTCAGGAAGAAGGGGTCAAGTCTCTTTTCAGCAGTGTCCTGTGATAGGATAAGAGGCAGTGGATACAAACTGGAACACAGGAGGGTCTACCTCAATGTGAGGAAAAACTTTGCTGTGAGGGTGATGAAGCACTAGAGCAGAATGCCCAGAGAGGCTGCAGAGTCTCCTCTGGAGACTTTCAACACAGCTCTGGATGTGTTCCTGTATGACCTGCCCTAGGTGATACTTTGGCAGGGGTGTTGGACTCAATGATTTTCAGAGGTCACTTCCAAGCCCCACTGTTCTATGATTCTATGACTTTGTGATTCTATGACTCTGTGATTCTACGACTCTGTAATTCTATAATTCTATGATTCTTTGATTCTATGACTCTATGATTCTGTGACTATGATTCTGTGACTCTGATTCTATTTCTCTATGACTCTATGATTCTCTAATTCTTGACTATGATTCTATGATTCTGTAATTCTATGACTATGATTCTATGATTCTATGACTCTGTGACTGATTCTATGGCTCTATGACTATGATTCTATGACTCTTTGATTCTATGACTATGACTCTGTAATTCTGTGATTCCATGACTATGATTCTATGACTCTATTATTCTGTGACTTTGTGAGTCTATGACTCTATGATTCTGTGATTCTATGACTCTATGATTCTACGACTCTGATGCTGTGATTCTGTGACTCAGTGTCATAGAATCAGAGAGTCACAGCATTATAGAGTCACAAAGTGATTTGTTTTCCAGTTACATTTACAAACCTGTTAGAAACCAGCTGCAGGTTTGAGGCTGGAAAATGCCATCCCAGCCCACTCCTGATACAGATCAAAGGCGTTTGCCCCAACTATCCATAGGGAGCAGACAGGCAGGCAGTTAATGCAGGTTGCCTAACGAGCAGTAACTCGTTAAGTTTCAGTGACTTAGTCCTTTATGTTCGCCTGTCTGTAAGGGAGACCACACAGAAGCAGAAAGAGCAGCCTGCTCTCCGTGGCCCTGCTAGCCAGAGTCAAGGGGGAGGTGATAATTACTTGTTTGGGCTCTCCTGTTTTGGCAGAGTCACCGTTTGTTTATTTTCAAGCCGATCAGGAGCTGAACGCTCTTTGTCTTGTGGCTTTTAAGGCAGGTTGGTGAGAGAGTAGAAGTCTCTGAGCAGGGTGTCAGAGTGAGGAGCAGAGAGGATGCACAGGATGCAGGGGTGGGACCATGCTGGGAGCCGATTTGGAATCTGAGCTAATGATAATTGTGTCTCAGAGGTGTTGCATGCCTGCTGCCGGTAGGCTGCGAAAGGCAGGCACTCCTGACAGCCTTCTCTCTGGCAGGAAGGGGGATTAGGGGATGGTTTAGTGGCATTTAAGCTCCCTCCTCCCCCAGCTTCACAACAGATAGCTAAAAGGAAAAAGGAATATTCTGTTTCCTCACTCTGCTCTCACTAGAGCTCTCAGCAAAAGGGAGACAAAGCCCAGGCTTATCTCCCAAGTGTTTCCCATCACCTTGCTTAGCTCTTGGCCTCCTCTGATTCCAGTTGTAGGCCCTGCAGTTCTCCTCTGGTGTTGTAGAGGTTGAAGACAAAGCTGGGCACTTTGCAGGACCCACATGCCCATGTCCCACTTGATACAAGGAGATGCATGCAGCAGGTCAGGAGAAAGCTGAGTGTTGGAGGTGTGGGTCAGGGAAAGCTGAGTGTTGGAGGAGTGGGTCAGGGAAAACTGAGCATGGGAGCTGTGGGTCAGGAGAAAACTGAGTGTTGGAGGTGTGGGTCAGGGAAAACTGAACATGGGAACTGTGGGTCAGAAGAAAGCTGAGTGTTGGAGGTGTGGATCAGGGAAAACTGAACATGGAAGTTGAGGGTCAGGGAAAGCTGAATATGGAAGCTGTGGGTCAGGAGAAAGCTGAACATGGGAGCTGTGGGTCAGGGAAAGCTGAATATGGGAGCTGTGGGTCAGGAGAAAGCTGAGTGTTGGAGGTGTGTGTCAGGGAAAGCTGAGCATGGATGCTGTGGCTCAGGCATACAGCTGCTCTCCGCCAGCAGAACATTAAAGGTCTGCTGTCATCAACCCTGTGTTTCTGCTGGTAACCTGAGCCCAAACTTTCTTATCACTTCCCACGGGAAGGACAACAGCAACATCACACATAACAACTTGGGGGCAGGAGAACAACAACACTCAACTGCTACTTCAAAAAGCCAGGCCCAGATAGGCTTTTCTGCTTTTCCTGTGCTGGTTCTACAAGAGCTAGTTAGGAAAAAAAAAAAAAAAAGGGAGTGGGGGAGAGAGGAGAGGAGAGGAGGGGAGGGAAAGGCAAAACAAGCAACCCAACATTGGAGACAGACTGGAAACAACTGCAGTCTGCTGGGAGAGTGTGCGTGTGAGATATGGGCTAGATTACAGCCTGACACGGCACGTAAAAACACTCTTTCCTTTTAACACCTTTATTGCAAGTTTTAAAGGGTAATCAGAATCTGTTCCTAGCTGTTTGCTTCCCTGCTATAAAAGGACACTCATACCTGTGAAATCCTATGACCTACAAATAGTAAAAATGGTGCTTTGCTTTTTTATTTTTCTTGTTTTCTTTCTGTGCCAGCGACCTTTTGCGCGAGGCTACGGAGAGGAAACCTAAGCGAAGTGTTGGGGATGTGTCGGAGAGCAGGAGGATGGATGGTGAGGACAGTGCTGGTTTCCACCAAAGTGAGTGGAAAAAAAAGGAGTGTCATCACCATTTGCTTAAGGGGAAGATAAAAAAAAATGGTCTCAAGGTAGCAAAGGTTCCTCTGAAGTCAGTGGAACGATGCCAGTGTGTGTTGGGCCTCGGAGAAATGCACAATTCCGCTTGGAGGAAGACACCTGTGCATGTGTTTAAATCCTTCCCTGCCTCCCAAATCTCCATCCCAAGGTTTCCCTTACTGCTGGTTTTTTCCCTTACTGCTGCTTTTTTCTCCAGGAGGTCTGGAGAGATGGATTCAGACCTGACAGCCTTCAAAAGGAGTGGTGGAAGTTTAAAACAAAGCAGCTACCGAGGCTTCTGCCACCACACCCCTTCAGCTGCAGCCCAGGGGAGGGTCTGGGTAGCAATGGGGTGCAGACACCTCCAGTTTGCCCACTCCTGCTTCCCCTCAGTGCCTGGCAAATCCCTCACTGCCCATTTTCCTGAGATCTCACCCATGAACCTTTCCATTGCTTGCAGTGGCAGCTCCCCAGCTCCCCAACATTTTGCAACTGCAGGTGGGAGGAAAGGGCAGCAAGATTCCTGTTCCTCCAAACTCTGTTCCCTTTGGTGTTATTTTTATCTCTACCACTCCACTGTTTGTTGGTTTGTGTTTGGGTTTGTTGGTTGTGTTTTTTTTCCCCTTGAGTCAAACTCAGTGAAAGTCTGAGAATGAAGTCAAACAGGTGAATTTCGTGGCCTTGCCCACGCAAGGTCATAAGATTTTGCAAGAGAGCAGGGCCTGGAGTGCCTTGAGCTCCTGATGGTTGCATTCCTCCACAACTCAGCAGCTCAGGAGGGTGCTTTGTAGCACACAGGGATCCTGCAGGGACGTGGTGGTTGGAAGAAGGTGCAGGGAGCAGTGGTAGCACTGGTTCGGCCAGCTGGAGTCTGACTCCATCCCTCTGTCTGGAAACGAAGCAAATGCTTCTGCCCCCACTATCAGCTCTGTGCATCATTATGATTCATGCTCGAGGAGTCCCAGAGTTACAGCTGTGAGGCACATTGTGTTTGGGCTCACTAAAATCATTCTGTCATAAAAGGGTTGGCATTGTGGGCGTGCTGGGGAGGGAACCCAAAGAAAACAGAAAGGCTCACCGAGAGGAGGCAGGCAACCAGCCAGCTTGTGCAAGCAATATTCCAGCACCGTTTTCTTACTCAGAGTCTGCTGCTTCTGAGATTCCAAAGCCACTTTCTTGCCCAGAGCAGCTACTTTGCCCTTCCCCAGGGGCGCAGATCCTCCATGAGCGTCTGTGCTGCCCTTCGTGCCCATGCAGCAGTGCCACATCCAGCCCTTCCCTGCTCCCAGCCTGCCTAAAATGTATCCATTTTCATTTGCTCCCCAATTACCCTGCCATTGCATGACTGGATTAAGGGCTGGTTGAAATGCACAGTGCAGTCTGGTTCATCTCCACACTGCTCTTTTAGGAGGAGGGGGGAGTTTGGTCGTGGGCAACAAGAGGCATGGCTTGGCATGAAGGATCTTTTCCAAGCCTGAATCTCAGAGTGGAGCTGTCAAGGTAAGGGGATGGGAGCAGCCAGTGTGTGGAAAGCATCCCAGGTAGTTGATGTTTTCCTGTGTTTAGGAAATGAAAAAGAAAAAAAAATTCAGCATCAACTTTTCTGTACCTATTTTGGTAAAGAAAGCCCTGAGTTTGTTGGTGTGCCCTGTGCCATGTGTGGCACCTGCAGAAACTCAGCATCTCCTCACAGGAGAATTGCTTTGGTCAAGTAAATCCCCATCCTCTCTCCTTGCAAAGCACCTGGAAAGCTCCTGGGCCAGGCTGTTGTCTGGTCCTGGTCATCTGAGTGGGTGAGGCACTTAGGGCTTCAGGAGGTCAACGGGAGCAGCTGTTCTTAAGAGTGGTTTTAAGAGGATCACTTCTCCCTTATCCCTTACCCCTTTCCAACTGAAGGTACTGACCTGAAGTCCAGTTTTGCTTGATCTTAGCTGCTGCTGAGCTTTCTTTGCTGGCATCCCACACTGGGTTTGCTTTTGGGCCATTCACTACAAGAAACACACTGAGGTGCTGGAATGTGCCAGGAGAAGAGGAACAAAGCTGGAGAATGGTCTAGAGGTCTTGTGAGGAGCAGCTGAGGGAACTGGAGTTGTTTAGTCTGGGGAAGAGGAGGCTGAGGGGAGACCTCATTGCTGTTCCTGGAAAGGAGGTTGGAGTGAGGTGGGGGTTGGTGTCTTCTTCCCAGTGTTAGGTGATAGGAGAGGAAATGGCCTGAAATTGTGCCAGGGGAGGGTAAGGTAGGAGATAAGGAAAAAAAAATCTTTGCTGCAAGAGTGGTCAGGGATTGGCACAGGCTGCCCAGGGAGGTGGTGGAGTGCCCATTTCTGGAGGTGTGCAAGAAACCTGTGGCTGTGGCGCTCTGGGACATGGGCAAGTGGGCATGGTGGGGTTGGGTCAATGATTGAACTCAACAATTTTAGAGGTCTTTTCCAACCACAGCAGTTCTTGTGTAATATTCCTGGCTCTCCACCACGTTAGCAAGTGTCCTCACCTGGGCTCAGCTTAGCTAAACCATCGCTGGTTGCCAGTGAAGCACATCACTTGCTCCCTTCCGAGGCGGTGGGTAACAGCCTGTAAGAGCTCAGGAAAGGCAGTGGGTGAAGAGAGGCAGGAGTGAAGGGGAAGGAAGTGCTGAAAACTTTACTACAATTGAAAGCCAACAACAAAAAAAAAAACAACACCAAATCCTGCTCCTCCACTTTGCTGGTGCCAGCTATTCTCTGTCGGCATGCTCTGAAATGCCTGCCCGAGGAGGGAGTGTGGGAATGGAGAGGTGGCACTGAAGTGTTTCTTTCCTTGCTTTTATGGGGAATGAATGGGAATAACAACACTTTTGGTTTGGGTTGGTTGAGGGTTTTTTTTTAATTATTAATTATTATTCCCCTGAAGTAATTAAAACAGAGCAATGAGTTGTCGTAGATCAGACTCGTTCTTTGTGGTAGATCAGACTCTGCAGCGCACGCAGGCAGTGAGCACAGGATCAACATTAGTATGCTCCTGTTTATTATTCTGCCAGGTCTAACTGCTGTTAGTCATAAAGTCATCCTACAGTTAACCACTTTCCAAATTCATCCTGGGGACACCTCTCCTAAATTATTTCCATGCTGGTCATTTGCCGTTTATTTCCTTCTCCTCTGTTTTCTGTCTCAACAAGTTTTTAATCTATGACAGCACTTTATCTCCCAACCCCATGATTATAAAATTTCCTTCAGAGACTCTACTGAAGGGCTTTATCAAAAGCCCTTTGAACCTCTCCATAAATTAGAATCTCTGCTCTCCTTTTCCTACTATTTAGTTAACTCTTTCAGGGGTGCAGAGGGATAAGGAAGGTTTCATTCACCTTTACCAGGACCATGTTCCCCTCTCTTCCCTTTTACTCAAGGCAGTTAATTTACCTCACTATTTTGGTATTCTTTTCTCTTTTCATCACCCCTCTCTCTCCCTACCCAACACATCCAGATGGTCTTAGGACCATATTTTGGTGCTTTCCTGACCGGGATATGGCCTTGGCTGAGCTCACAGCTCCCCTCTTCTCTACCTGGCACCAGTGACAGAACCATTGCTGATCTACTCCAGCCCACATGTAACACCATCACGTTTTTGCTGGCAACAGACACTTTATTCTCACAAGTATTTGGCATCTCAGCTAGTCTTCTGGTGGTATTTCTCCTTTTGCTGCTCTTTGGCTGCTGCCTGACTTCTCAGTGTGATAGGAGGTGGCCCTTGCTCCCTGACCTTTTGAGCAGATCAAAGAGGGAGGTAGGAGCAACCTTGTCTGAAGGACAGAGCATTGGACTGGCACTCTGGAGCCTTGGATTATTTCTCCCTGCCTCTCTTCTTGACCAGATAAGTAACCCTGAGTGAGTCACTTCAATTCTCCTTAACCCTCCCATTTTCCCTCCCACACTCTCTCTCTGTCTCTGTGGCTTAGATTTTAATATATCTAGTGCAGGAAATTGTCTCTCACTGTGTGCACAGTGCCTACTGCAATCAGATCCTGGAGCACAAAGCATAAGTCAGCTTGGAAATGCCTTCTTTGCATATTTGAATCTCTTTTCCTTCCTTGATGGATTCTTTCCTGTAGCTTCTTCTCTGGCCACTTGTGGATAACACACAATTATTCGTTTTATTTTATTTTATTTTATTTTATTTTATTTTATTTTATTTTATTTTA
>WBNM01005944.1:2687-20586 GCA_013399055.1 Ramphastos sulfuratus | reverse complement strand
AGGAGTGTATTAAAAAAAAAAAAAACAAGTTTTAAAAATGAATAAGCATTCCCTGGTGAAATGTTTCTGAAGTTTAGCAAAATTTTATACTCCAAGTTATTTTTTCACTAAATCTTTAGGGAAAAAAAGCATCACACTCCAGACACTAAACTGTCGGTAGATGAAGTAGCATTTAATGACAGGTTATCTATGTTCCTGCTTTACACTGCTGTGAAAGCTGTATGGCAACATTGACAATTAAATACTGCAAAGCTCCCTAATGCTGTATCTTCTTACAAACTCAAATATCAGAACAAGTCCATCAAAAGACTTGCTAAAACTTAGGGACATTTTCAACCTACCTGGGCCGATTTACAGTTATGCATCAAAATCATGCAAAAATTGTAAGCTTGACACATCAGCTGATGAAACCTGGCTGATTCAGATGGGGTTTTGCAGTCCCTCTGAACTCAAATTTAAAATAATGTTCAAGTGGTGTGAAGTCAGTTTGAAAATTAAGAATAGAGCTACACAATGTTGTACATTAGGAATGTCTGCTTTCAGACAGATGTATGAACCAATGATACATTCTCTTCTCAACTAAGATATCCTTCTACATAGGACCAAGTTCCCCCAAGGAAGGAAACTAGCAGCAAGTAGAATCCTGTAAGAGAAAAGCTCTCTAAAGGCTTACTCCAATTATTTTATTCTGTTTTGCTGTACCACCAGTTCCAGACATTCATGTGGGCAACCTCAAGAAACAGAACTTCTACTGCTAAAAACGTACGTTATAACTCAAAAAGGAGGCAGTGTCCAGTTAGTCCACTGCAGATTTCACTAGATTTTGGCAACAGGTGCTTTAATCCTCGGCTGGCTGGCATCTCCTGACAAATTCTCAGCAAGTGCTGTGGTGGTATTTTTTTTAAAAGTGTGAATTGCTGTATTTTACAAGGAGTGAAAATCCAATTGCCACTATCACAGGCTCCTTAAATCATCCTTCAGAATTTTGGGGTTTTTTTCTTCCCATTTAGAGTACTTAGCCATGAGTCACAGAAGACTACAGGAGGTAGCTCTCCGCATACTAGTACTGCAGCTCTGGAGCTAACGCAATTAGCTCTGGGGAACACCCACTTTTTGGGCAAATCCTTCACTACATGTATCTCACATTCAGACAACACATTGTACAGGGTGATCTGGAACTCAGCATCTCATGTCCAAGGTCATAAATCGGTTACCTTCAAGAATTCCTTACTCTAGATGTGAGCCTGCACCAACTACCAGGAGACAGCAGGACTCAGCTCCATACCAATATACTACAATTACCCAATTAGTAGTATCCAATTAGTAGTAGACAACTGCCATTGGGAATTGCTCCTCCAAAGCCATCAACCTAAACAATTAGTGCCTACCCACAAGCTTAAAGCAGCAGAAAGAGGAAATCTAGCAGAGAACCCAGTCCTGTTTTAGGACTGCAGGAGCAGATCTTACGATTACAACTCCCTGGGAAACGGAAAGTCCACAGTTTGGTAGCAAACTTCGGTTAACCCTCCTTTACAGTAAGCAAACATGAAGGCAGAAGTAAAAAATAAACTAATATGCCTGCAATGCAGAAATTAAGGAAGAAGATACTATATTTAGAGGCAGAGAAAACACAACATAACACTCTTTGCCTTTCTTAAGTTTCTGCTTTGGCCTTAAGGTCTTCTCTACAAAGAGCAGATTATCAAACAGAGCAAACTCTCAAGACATTTCACACAAATTTCCAGATTTAAGATTCATGCCCTTCACAAGCTCCACCTTCAGCATTTCTTTCTCCAAAACACATGCAAAGTTTATTTAACTGTTTTCTCCATTCACCTGTCTACCTCCTTGACCTCCATGGGATTCATGTATTTAATATTTCATCAAAACATATTTCATCAATTTTTGAAATTTATCCAGAGGTCAACTGACACCTACAGTTTATCTTTCCTTAGCAGAGATATTCAGGAAATGCTGATATTCCTTGATACTGTCAGGAATAAGTATCAGCGGCCAGACAATAAGCTGTTCTTAAGACAGAAGTTCTGTCTTAAGAATTGACCTTAAGTATACTTATCTCTGAAACACATTTCATCCAGTGTGTATGAAATAATATCAGCAGACTGTTAGGAGGAGGCTTAAACTTCTGTGAGATCCTTTAATATACACATCAAAAATCAAACAGAAGGAGCGTACTGAATGTGGCTTTTTATTAGTTCTCAACAAAAAGTAAACAGAGAGCTATTATTATTATTATTATTATTATTATTATTATTATGCTCACAAGGAAAAAAATCTTCTCAGAGGAATGGATAAATACTAACAAATACATGTGACATTTATTTCTCCTACAAAACCACCTGGTGTGGTGATAGTGGTAGCACAACAACTTTGTTTTTCAAAACCTGCATACACTACCTCTATCTGTCAGTGGCCTTGATGCAAATGAGAATGACAAAACATCAGTTTTATAACAACACTGTAAGAATGCCTTTATATATATCTTTTCAGGTTCCTCAGTGAACCAAAACATTGAAGCATCTTGTTTGATATCAAAACCCTTGAATTTTCTGCTTTCCAGGAACCTATCTCAGTCAGTGACTTTGTGCAAAGCATTTCTGAAGTGAGTTTCACATTCTTCAGAGTTAGACAAGTACCTGTTGACATAAATCAGTATGCTTTACAATATTTATAATATTTTTCCTATCTCCAGGTTCGACATGTTCAGTATTCTCAAACTCTTTGATTCAATTTAAGAAATTCCTATTGTATACTTTTAACATAATTTCAAGTATTGAGTTTGGCTAAGTTGAAGTTAATTCTCCCCATCTTCGTAGTGCTGTGTTTTGCAGTGCTGTAGCTGGGTGTTGATAAAACACCACCGTTTTGGCTACTGCCGAATAAGCACCTAGGCTGTGCCTTTCCAACAATTCCCTGCCCCCAGAGTATGCTGAAGGGTGGGCAAGTTTTCCAAAGGGAACACGGCCATGCCATCTGACCCAAACTGACCAAAGGGGTATTCCATGTCATATGACATCAGCTCAGATATATAAGCTAAGTGAAATAAGGAAGTGTCAGGATATCTGTGATAGCATCTGTCTTCCAGAGCAACTGCTACATGTAGAGTCCTGCTTCCCAGGAGTGACCAAAAACATCGGCCAGCTTGATGGGAAGTACAGAATAACATCTTTGCTTTTGCTTCCATGTGCCCTTTGTTATATTTTTCCATCTCCCCGTTACCTAAAAAACAGTGTGATAGAGCAGTTTAAGCGGGCATTTGGCCTCCAGACAGGGCCAAACCACCACACTTTATCATCTCTCCTTCAAATTAAACCCTCACTCTGTATGAACATCTCTCACAAGGTGACATATTTTGCTACAGCAGTCTTCAAACTTCTTCACGACTTCTGCAAAGCTGATGACTTCTTACCCACCACTACTTTCACAGCATTTCTCAGAATCACAGAAATACTCCAGTAGAAAAAGACCCCCAGGATCATCAAATCCAACAGATAACACTGCTCTACAAAGTTCACCCTTAAACCATATCCTCAAGCACCATATCCAAACAGTTTTTAAACATCTAGGGTTGGTGGCTCAACCTCCTCCCTGGGCAGCCCATTCCAATGCCTGACCATTCTTTCTGTGAAAAAATATTTCCTAATATCCAGTCTAAACATACCCAGTTGCAGCTTGAGGCCATTCCTTCTTGTTCTATCACTACTTACCTATTTACTTTTACAATTTTTGTCCCTGCCACTGCTTATTAGTAGAGTAATATTTTTCTCATTCACCAGCTTGTTTCTCCTTAAGGTTCTCAAGACCAAATCACACCCCTTCACACACCTTTCAGCAGTTCTCCAACCCATACACTTTTGCAACATTCCTCTTGCCCTAGGATGTGCATCTTGGAGGTGAAGTGTTCAACTGCAATTACAAAAGACCAAGCAGGTATTTCAATGACACCTCCACCCATTGGAACTCTCATCTTAATCTTTCATTTCAGATACACACTGTGAAAAGCAAAACTGCTTCAAGTTAGACAGGTCATTAAAAGTTGTAAGAATACGTAGAAGTGATCTACAGCAAGAAAATAACTATGCATACAACCAGATTAAGCAAACAAAAGGAATGGATGCCTTGTCTCAAATCAGATAGGAATGCCACGGAGGATTGGCAGAAACATTCAAGGCAGAACATGATCGACCGTCTTTATTCCACTTACACTCACCTCCAGGACAAGTGGTATCTATTTCTGCAACTCTGACACTTAGCTCCACATCCTCCTGATGACACAGGGTCCAGGCAACAAGACAATCACTACATGCAAACATGGTCCAGGACCTGCAGTGATGTCTAGCGCAGAAATACTATCCAGCATTAGTATTTTTCTGCTTAGGTTCCTTGACATCATGTGGATTTATGCCAATTCAAAATATTTGTAAATTTATTTTAATCTAACCCCAAAAGCTTAACATTTTGTGTATATGTATACATATGTGTGCAATACATAGATATTTATAGCGCTGCCACTCTCAACTGTGAAATACTTCAGCATATGCGTAAGTATAGTTAGTCCCACAAAGTCAACAGAACTCCTCCCAGCAGGAGCACAGTCTCTGTGTTTATCAGGTGAGGATCACAGCATGCATAATGTATTCCAAAACCTGTTTCTAAAAATTAGGAAGAGGCAAGGCTGCAAGGGGGAGTAGGAGATGAATATGCAACAGATTATTCACCCACCTAGTTGGGGGGGGGGGGAGGGGAAGGAAATTTCTCTTTCCTCAACTAGATCCATATTCAGCTAACGGATAATTCTGCTTTAAAAAAAAAATAGAAAATTAAAAAAGAAAAAAAAGTTAAGTCTGTGTGACACAGGACCTCGCAGATTTGGCAGAAATGCTGAAATAATACTCCAGTAGCATCAAGGAACTCTTCTCCCTAAGGGAACACAGTCCATGTCTTTCAGAAGATACCATACTATAAATAAAGCAAGCTGAGAGAGGACAGTCTAAAGCTTACCTGTTTATGTAGTTCTAATTTTTGCTGTCATTTGAACACTCAGTGCAGCAGGGCTCACCTGTCTCACTACACAAACAAGCAGCAGAGTCACTTAGCTCAACAAACCATCTTGCTCTCTGACCCAGAAGCACATTTAAATACTCCCAGCCAAGTAAGGCAATTCAGACAGGAAGAATTAAGGCAAGCCCACATCTGTACACCACACAGGACAGTAGTTAAGATGCTGACATGCAAGATCCATGTTCTGCTTCAAGCAGAGCAGCTCCCCTCATGTGTTGCTGAAGTGCTCGTCTGGGAACACAAATCATCTTACTCCACAGTGTGACCCTGCTTGCTAAAAGGAAGGTCTTGCTTTCTCCACTCACTCCAATGAACTAAGTCCCCAAGGCTTTTTTATACGGGGATGCCTCCATTGGTAATTTGCAGTAGGAACCTAATTTAGCCTCCTGAATCTCTTCCTGGAAGAAGTAAGCTCTCCATTGCTGCCAGGCAAGTAGCCAGCTGAGTTAAGTGCCTTTGCTACACAGTCTGCAGGTAGAGTTAGGAGATTTTAAATGCTAAGACCTGCGACAGTCCCCAATATGATTAGCAAGTCCAGCACATGGCATCCACAGCACATGATATGAGAAGTCTCCCAGTCCTTGCCCAGTAAATCTGGCATCCCCACATGATTTATGCACATATGCTTGGTGTGCCCTATACATTCTTCATATAAAATAAGGCATCTGGTTGTGCATATAGGACATCCACACTTCACAAGATAACTACTGGAAACAGTCTTCATTATTTTAACAGGAAGTTTTGGGAAATAAAAAAGGTAAAAATAATTTTATTTAAATCTAAACCTGGAAAACTTCTTTTGGTTTAACTGTCAAACCATGAGGAAAAATAGGTTATTTGCCCAGGCACAACTACACCTCTATGCACAAACTCTCCCAGAAGGAGCTCAAACGTGTTGCCATTTCACAGCTTGTCTGTTCTAGTACTAATTTGTACTGCCTATCTTTTATTTATACATCAGACAACTGTATACAGCGATTTACATGTCTTCTACAGATCCACCACAAGCTTCCATAGTGAATGCAGCTCCTACAGTTTTGCACAAGTGCATGAAGATTCACTTCAATACAGAATTATCCAAAACTTTGTAAGAGATCCCTCTAAAACTCAATCTCAATTCCTCCTACCTCAACATCCTTAGTCTTCAGTCAGGAAACACTCGAAATCCAAAAAAAGCTGCAAGTCAAAAACACATCAAATAATGGAGCAATAGGCCTACTTCTTCCAAATGTAAACCACACAAAATAACAACCTGAATGAAAGTTCCTTTTATCCTTTCATCCTAAACCGCTGTACCTTGGTGAAAAGCAACTACCATCCAGTTTTGTCACTTTAACAAGGCCAGAAGCAGCCTTGACTTCCTCCTACAATAAAAGATATCTAAGTACCTTGATGGATCGGGGCTTAGCAAATTCTGGTTCAAGTAATACCATTCAGAGATTACTCTTAAAGTACACTTAAAGTACTCTTAAAGTACACCTGAAAATGCCTCGGGCCTCTAGTTGTCTTCTTTCACTTTCTATCACTTCTCAAAAAAAATCTCATTTCTTCAGATCTTGTCTAGAAACCAAAGAATATTGACCTGAAATTTTATGTTCAAGAATGTACTCTACTGATGACAACAGAAGCCAGAAACAGGAACAGCTGCATGTATTAAATATATTTAAGTTTCAGCTATAGATTCTGTCCATGAACACCCAATGAAAGTCCTTTTATTTCAGGAAACTTACAAAAAATGCATATTCACAACATGATTTCCATGTCATGGCACAACAGGATTTCCCATATCATGGCTCCCTTTCTCAAAGTTCATTAGGATTGTCTGATTTTTAAGAAACAGGATCTCCACATGCATACTTCAAGAGAAGGAGTAGTTTCATTTACTTTTTGCAGCTTCTGAAAACACAGGTTCACAGTAAAACATTATATTATATTTGATTTTAATAGCAGCTATATGCTTACATGCATTCAGATGAAGAGATCCTGGTAAACATTAACACTGTCTAATAACAGAGCATATTTACATCCCAGACAGTGTGGGCTTTCAAAGCCCTATGAATTTACTTCTCCATTTGAAATGCGTGTAAATCAATGAATTTACACAATCAGTGCTTCACTTTTTAAAAGGTATTTTTCAAAGAGAGGTTTTTCAGATGTAACACGACAAATACATGTTTAACGCCAAGTACTGAGATGGTTTTACAGTTCTGTGCTCTGTTTTCCTTCTTTTATTATTCTTCGTTACCTGTTATATTCATTGAACTTGGGCAAGGATATTTGGACGGCCGTCATCACTGACATACTGTTAGACATTTGTGTAGTGACAAGTGATAAACATAGGAGGAAGAGAACTGCAGTCCAAAAACACAGGGACAGGGAATTCTTTCCTCCTGCTTTAAAATTAAATCCAAAATGGAGAAATAAGGCCCTTGTTTGGTTTTGTTTTGCAATGATTTGGGATCCAGAATCTTGCTAAGCTACTTTATCCTCTACACTGCAAGCATAAAAATAATAAAGGAAAAATAGAACCTGAAAAATCTGGAAAATGCCATCCTAAAGATATCACAGGCTGGACTGCCAGGTCCTCTGTGTTCTCTCTAGCGTGGAAATAAATGGAATTTTCTTGAAAGCAACATAATCAAGACAAAATTCCTGAATTAATTTAAACAGCTTTCTTTTCAGTATGTAAGTCCCAAACACCTCTCATAACCCTTGAGTGACCTAAGATGTTGAGTTTTCTGCCAGCCCAATCCTGCCCAGTGCTGAGTGCCTCCTGAAAGATGCTGTCCTCCTCCAGCATAAGCTGTTTCATCATAGTCTGCAGGAGGCAGCTTCAGTGGAGACACTGAGTGCCACCAGTTCTCATCAACCAGAAGAACAAGGACTAAAACAAGCCATACAAGATTTCCTGAGAGAAAAAGATAATAATAATAAATATATGCAAAACCTAATGCTTTGTGGTATCTGGAGTATATTTAGAGTCTAGAAATTATAAAACTGTTTTTCATAATGATGACTCCTTCAACTTACCTTGACCAATTACTCACATCTTTTAAGGAAACTTTAGAAAATTAAAAATAAAAACAAAACAAACAAAAAAAAAAATACAGGGACAGTTTCCTAAAAGCAGATACTGTATTTCCACTGTCCAAAACCTGTTTAATAATTTGTAGCCTGATGCTTCATGTTTTATTCCAAGTCACCAGAAATAACTTTTCAATCCAGCCAAGTCATGCAATACTGCACAGCCAAAAACTGTTTTGAGGAGGAAGGGGCTGAGAGGTGAGAAGCCCTGCAGAGAGTTTTATACAGCCTAGAAATCTAAAATGATAAAGACCCAAAATATCAATCATTGTGAGTTTCATAGAAATTTAAATATGCCTCTTTTTATTTTATTTTTTTAGCTAAAGCTCACATTACTTGTTAATAATTTATGCTATAAATCACTTATCCTGTCTTATTTATTAACAACTCTAAAGTGCTTTATATAACTGAACGAGAAATTTATTTTGTGGTTTTGAAATGTACTCAACACACAATCACCTCTTCTTTAATAGGCAAGAGCTTAAAAGTCACCTACTGTTTTGTTGGCATGCACTTCTTCCTGAGATACATCAATTAATTCCAAATCCCATTCATCTGAATAATTGTAAGTCAACATATTAATGATTTGATACCAGAACTATGAAACTAGGCCAGGAATATACTCGCACTGCAAGACACTTCAAAATCAGAGTTTTTGGAGAGTCATATATGCTGAGACATACAAACAATACATTTTACTTAATGAGAAAATATTAGACCAGTGCTTTTACAAGAAGTCTTGAACACTTCAAAAATTACTCATTTACTATCCTATTAATATTTTGCTTAACTGATCTCACCAAGGACTACATATCTGCTATTGTGCTTACAATGCAAGGATTTTACATTACTTATATACTCATTTTGCTCCCACAGCTCTTGGTCCTTGGTTTCTAAGGTAAGCATCAATGACTGATATCATTATTTTAAGGCAAGATGTCACTTGGAAGTTCAATTAATCTATAATAACATCAAAACTATCAAACAATTACTACAACTAAGTTGTGTTATGATTAGCAATTTCAGCACTGGCATATGCTCTCAAGATAAAGACCAGCTCACAGCAGCACCTCAAATAACCAGACAAATCAATATCTTCTTAGATACAGAGAATTTTCAAAGTCAAGCAATTAGGGCAAGAGTGAGCAAGATGACTAAGAACAGCACCAGGCACAAATACTCTTATGCCCACCCACACCAAGTTTCAGCAGCTGGTCCTCCCAGGGCTGATGCAGATGTGCCCTGGGTGTCTTTCTTATGCTCTCTGATCCAACTAGGATACAAAGAGTAGTTGGACTGGGAGCAGAGTGTTTACTAAGGTTTAAACCTTTATTTTCCTACAGGCCACAACTGGAGCTGATCCACCAGGGTATCAACCAAGGGTTGGTCTCTTCTCCCAGGCAACCAGTGACAGAACAAGAGGACACAGTCTCCAGCTGAGCCGGGGGACATTTAGGCTGAATGTTAGGAAAGTTAATCACAGAAAAAGCAACTGGTCATTGGAACAGGCTACTCAGGGAGGTGGTGGAGTCACCACCTGATGGCGTTTTTAAAAAGACTGGATGTGGCACTTCATGCCACAGTTTAGTTGATTACATGTTGTTAGGTAATAGGTTGGACCAGGTTGGACATGATCCCAAAGGTCTTTTCCAACCTGGTTAGTTCTGTAATTCTGTGGTTCTGGGATCATGTGTTGGAGGTTGGTTTATATGTGGGACTACGGCTCCATTATTCCCACTTAGCACCACCCTTGATTCTTCTCCCAGCCCTGGGAACTATGGGGAAACCCTCACTGCACTCTCACGTCCTGTCTGGTCAGTGCCATCCACCTGGCCCACAGCCAACCCTCTGCAACACTATGGGCTTCACATGCCCACTGTAATCAGGCAGTTATCCCAACACTCTCAACACAAATCGCCCAGGTTAAGGATCTTGTCTCAGTCCACGTGCCTTGAGTGCCTGCAGATGCTTTGCCTGGGACTGCAGAATCCATTTCTATTCAGAGTAGGACACAAGCAACAAATGAAGGATTGTTTTCAACAGACATTCACAAAATACATGGGAATATATTCCTCAAAATTAGTTGTCTTACAGTCTTCTCAGTTATTTTTACCAAGAGTAATTCCATGACACACCAATGAAACTGTGCTCCTGTATCTTAAGAGCATATAAAAAGACAAATCAGCCACAAAGCTTCTCAAGTAAAACACAATGCCCGAGCCTCGCAAATTTATTTCTTAGCTGGAATAAAGCAAGATGTACAGCATTAAAAACTGTTCCTGCAACCTGTATCTACCAGATTAGAACTCCTTCCCTAAATATTTACTGTTTACTGAGCTTCTACAATGAAAAAACATGACAGCTATTGCAGTCCAATTTTTAATTTATGCCTATAAGCTAATTAGGGGGCCTCTGTGTTTTGCGTTAGAAGTACGCATGAAAAGACCATCTTAAGGAAGCGCAACAGTATCTCCTGAGAAATACATGACTCAAAATTATTTTTAGATCACCAAATACAACAATATGCAATGTCACAGAATGATACAGTGAAAAGTGAAAAAGAACTGTAAAGACAGTGATGCTCAAAAAAACACAGGAAAATTAAAACCAAAAGCATCAATATAATGACTAGACATGTTTTAACTTGATCATGGCTTAAATACGTATTTACATATGTGTCGTCTTCTCTGGCCTCTTAAAGAGTCTAAATTCTAGATGGAAATTGCTCTGTTACCTCCAAATTGAATGAACAGGACAAGGATAGCGAAGCCTGTGAAAACGAGCACAGATGCATAGTTCAAAGCTTTTTTTTTTTTTTTTTAATGAAGCAATCCACAGAATATGAAACAAATATACAAAACAGTAACTGCTAAAACAAGTCAGAAAGGCTATTCCCTTACCCTGGGTCCTAAATTCTACCAAAGGTAGGCTGTATATGAGTAGCAGAAATTAATGTCTCCAGCTTTTTCCCCGAATACATGCAGGGAAATGCAGCAAATTTGCTTCAGCAAACTGCAGAAAGGCAGTGCAAAGGCTAGAATTTAATCTGGAATTACATAGTATTTCGTGGTGTTTTTCTGTTCTTTCTAAAAGAAACTGGAAAAGGGAAGAACGATGGTGAAGGAAAATAGTGAGAAACCTGCACAGACAGCAGGGAAAACATTCTGGTGTCTTTTATATTACATGCCATGAAAAACAATCCAGAAACAACACAGACTGCAAAATACGGAGATGAACAAAACAGCCTGAGAAAGCTTTTCTCCCCAGATTTATCACGTACACATTCAGAATTTAATTTTTCTTTTGCTCAGCAAGTGTCTTTGAAGCTTTTCTCAGGCAGCATTATGTGGATGCCACCAAGCACAGAGTCAAGAAACAATGCTAGATTGAACATGGAAGGCTACAGAAGCCCCTCATCAGTTATTTTCTGCAGGCAAGCAAGGATGGAAGGAACACACAGGTAAGAGACAGGAAAAAAAAACAAAACCAAAAACAAACAACAACAACAAAAAAATCTTCTACACGTTCCTCACTATTAACGACCATGTCCTAATGCTTTGCACTCGCTGAGAGACTGCACGTTGTTCATTCCTCTGCAGGCTTAGTATTTTCTTCTTCCAGCCACCTTACTGAGAAGGGCAGGCTCGCATACCTATGGTCAGGTCTAGAAAGACAGTTTGCTGTCCCTTCCAGCAGTGTCTACCCCCATCCTTCCATTTTTTGTGTTTGTTTACGAGTTTTAATAGAAGAAGAGATAGAAGAGATCTTTTGAGAGGAATGGGAAGCCACCTACCCAAACTCGCCATTCGCAAGAATAAACTGAGAGAGCGAAAGCAAAACAAAAAATAAAAAGAATACATACACACACCCACTCCGCCCCCGCCGCTTCCAGACCCGCTGCCGCCGCAGAGGTGAGTGAGGTCTGGGCCGGGTCGGGCGGCATCCAGCGCCACGTCCCGCAGATCGCGGTCCCGCTGCGGCCGGCGGCGACCCTCACGCCCACGTTGCCGCGCCGCCCGTCCGGCCCGGGAACCGCATCTCGGGCAATCAGGCTTCATTACCTAAATGGGGTCGCCGCGATATCTTTGGAAAGTCCCGTCCAAATTAAATCACACCCGCCTTTTATGCTTCCAGCTATCTCACCCGCCCGTGAAGCAAGTGTCTTTCGACACGGAGAAGTTCTCCCTCCCGCAGCGTCCCCTGGCTGCTCTGTCCCGCCGCCCCCCCGCACCGCGTCACGGTCGAGGCCGGGCCGGGCCCGGGCCGTACTTACATCTCGGTGACATTGTCGCCCTCGGCGCTCCGCTGCGGCACGGGGAAGGAAGCGATGCCCGGCACCCGCTCCGCGCACCAGATCCGCCAGGAGCTGCAGTTGCAGGACGCGGGGCAGCCC
Organism: Ramphastos sulfuratus; assembly: GCA_013399055.1. Classification (NCBI taxonomy): domain Eukaryota; kingdom Metazoa; phylum Chordata; class Aves; order Piciformes; family Ramphastidae; genus Ramphastos; species Ramphastos sulfuratus. Next base: position 8,027 of record WBNM01005944.1, on the reverse strand, counting down.
AGCCCACCCCGCCAGCAGCCCAGCACTAGGCAGCATAAGCCCCACAGCCTTGCCAGGCCGGGCCCCGGCCTCCGCCGCCAGGACATCATGCTGCCCCCGTTCACTCCAGCGCTGCCCCGACGGCCTCCTTCTGCTCTCGCTGCCGCGGCTGCCTGGGCTCAAGCCCCGAGCGTCCGCAGACTTCCGCGACGCAGGCGGTAACCCCGCTGCCGGGGCTCACATGGGCGCGCCGCAGCCGCCCCCCGGCGGTGTTCGCCCCGGGGACCCGGCGGGAACAGCACTGGAACGCTGAGGCGGAGGGTGAGCGAGACTGCCCGCGCGGCGCGGCACCTGCCCCCGGCCCCACGGGCGGGCGGACAGCGGCGCCGCCTGCCCCTGCGGCGGCTCCCGATGATGCTGCAAAACGCGCGGAGCGGGGGCAGGTGGCGGAGCTGGCGCTGCTACCTGCGGGGGCTCGGACGGCCCCTGCCCGCCAGAGGGAGGGAGTGCGGCCGGCGAGGGAGGCGCAGCCCGTGGCGGCAGGGCTCGGGGAGCCGTGCTCGGCGCTTTACGCACCGTCTCCTCCTCCCTCCAGCTGATAATAAAGCAACCCCGGCTCCTGCTCCAGCCCAAGCCGGGGAGCTGCCGGCGAAGTGACGTGGGGCTGACGCAGAGAGGGGCAGAAACTCCACCAAATGAGCCTGAAATCCGAAAAAAAAAAAAAAAAAAAAAAAAAAAAAAGCAACAAGGGAGGGAGGAGGGAGGAGGGGGGAAGAAGGGAGGATGCCGATGAGCAGAGATACCAATAGGCAGCTTGCGCCTCAGCCTTCAGACGCACACATAGAGACACTGGCGCACACGCGCTCGCGAGCCCCACGTTCTGGAGAGGCCGCCGCCGCCGCTAGTGCGGGCTGTCCGCCCGCCGGCCGGGCGGGGAAACCGAGGGGCACTAGGCACTCCTCGCTGGGGCAGGATTTCATTGTGGGGTGGTAAATGGGGATGTTAGCAAAAGCTGAGGAAGACGACGGATGAGCGACTCTAAGCCTTGTTCTTTGCCCGAAAAAGTGTGCGGCCGGGGACGCACACCCTTTCCCTGCCCCCGCCCCGGGTGCGGGTTTTGCGCAGCGACAGGGGGGCCGCCGCAGTGCCTGGCGCTGTTCGCGCCGCAGGCGCCACCACGCGTCCCGCCGTCGACATGCAGCGCGCTCACATCCGCACCCCACTGCGCTCCGCCGAGACCCTCGCACTGGATCCCGTACGGGGCACCGGCTGCAATCAGTACGACAGTTAAATAACCCAGACGGCCCTGTGTCCCAGTACAGTGACCACTGTATGGCGGGAAGAAGCAAGGCGTTGCCGGCTCGTTGCATCTTGCCTGAGGCAAGCCTGACTTACACGTGCACATCGCGTACTCGCAGGTGCTAAGAAGAGCAAATCTGGGAAACTGAACCTAATAACGATGTTCTTGTCGCTTCTAAGACTGTGTAACTGCTGTCCTGGTACGTGACAGACAGTCCTTGTTTCGTGTTGGCAGACTGCTGACTTACCTCTGTGCCATTTTATTCGAGGATGGTGACGGTGCTTTCTTACCTTATCACCTGAGCTGGGTGTTTTGAAAGGAGTAAATCAGGATGAATTAATGAAAGAAACGCTAAAGAATTTTTGTTACAAAGATGCAGAACAAGTCGTCAATGAGTGGTTAGAATGTGCACAGAAGTCAATTTGACATGGCACTTACTAATTGAAAACACTATTCTTTTGCTCAGACTTCAGAAATGTCCCACTTTTACTGGGTGCATTCATAGGCCTGGCAAGGTCACAGATAAGGTTGATTTTGTTTTCAAAGAAAGTCATAGACATATCTACCTTAAACAGTGATTTATACTTCACTATAAGGCAATGAGAGACAACTAAAGAGGATAAAACAGAATATGTTGTCAATCATGCTACCATGTTTAAACCAAATTTATTTGAAATTTAAGTAAAATTGATATATAGATACATTTTTTCTACTCAAAATATATTTATCTACTCCTTACCAAGTTCGGCAGCTTATCCTTTCTAAATAGAAGACAATGGAGATCAAGAGAGCCCCAAGAAACAACAAAGCCACAGTGCAGCATAAAAACATGAAAGGGCCAGAAAAAACATTATTTAAGTACAAGGCACTTTGCCTGCAAGTAATGCCAAATTGGGTGAAAAAGGGCACTTATAGCTTTAAAATAAAATCTTTCTTTTAACAGAAATATTAGTCAAAGGATAGTAAGTAAGTATGGCCTAACCAGTGCTGAGTACAGGGGCAGAATAACTTCCCTGCTCCTGCTGGCCGCACTATTCCTGACACAGTCCAGGATGTCATTGGCCTTCTTGGCCACCTGGGCACACTGCTGGCTTGCGTTCAGTCAGCTGCCAAGCAGCATCCCCAGGTCCCTCTTTGTGGGTGCTCTCCAGGCACTCTGTCCCCAGCTCGTAGCGCTCTATGGGGTTGTTGTGGCCAGAGTGCAGAGCCTGGCACTTGGACTTGTTAAAACACATAGCATTGGACTGCACCAATATATCCAACCTGTCCAGGTCCCTCTGCAGAGCCTTCCTGCCCTCTAACAGATGAACACTTGCTCCCAATTTGGTGTCATCTGCAGACTTCCTGATGGTGGACTCAATCCCCTCACCCAGATCATAAGTGAAGATATTAAACAGGACTGGGCCCAGCACTGATCCTTGGAGTACACCAGTAGTGACTGGCTGCCAACTGGATGTGGCACCATTCACCACCACTCCCTGGGCCTCTACTACTACACAGACATGTATGTGTCTATTGTTTGTGACTCTAAGAAACTGAGAAGTTGTGAAAGAAGTTTTGGATAAAATCCTGCACTTTAATAAAACTGGCAAATTACATAAGTCAATGTTGTTCAAAGTGTTCTACAGGTAAATAAACTTGCACTTGTAAGGCTGCAGATTAAGCGTTAAATAATGCTAGAATCATCGAAAAATTTGGGTTAGAAGAGACCTCTAATGCAAGCCCTCCTGCCTGAGCAGGGATGCCTGAGCAGGGATGCCTGAGCAGGGACATCCTCTACTAGATGAGGTTTTTTAAAGCCTTGTCAAGACTGACCTTTAATATCTCTAGGGATGGGGACTCAACTACTTCTGCAGGCAACCTGTTCCAGTGTCCCACCACTCTCATGGTAAGGAACTTGTTCTAGCATCCAGTCTAAATCTCCTCTAATTTAAAACCATTGCCACTTGTCCCATTGCTACCAGCCTTTGTAAACAGTTCCTCTTCAGCCTTTTTGTAGGGCCCGTTCAGGTACTGCAAGGCTGCTATTAGGTTTCCCCAGAGCTTTCTGTTCTCCAGGCTGAACAGTGCCAGATCCTCCAGCTTGTCCTTGTAGGAGAGATGTTGCAGCCCTCTGATCATTTTTGTAGCACTTCGCTTCTCTGGACCCACTGCTTCAGGTCCATGCCCTTCCTGTGTCAAGGACTCCTGAGCTGGACACAGTACTCCAGGTAAAGTCTTACCAGAGCAGAGTAAAGTGGCAGAATCGCCTTTCTGGATTTGCTGGCCACATTTCTTTTGATGTAGGCCAGGATGCAATTGGCCTTCTGGACAGCAACTGCACTCTATTGGCTCATGTCCAGCTTCTTATTCGCCATTACCTCCAAGTCATTTTCTGCAGGGCTGCTCTCAACTTCATCATCCCCCCAGCCTCTGTCGATATCTAGGTTTGCCCCAACCTAAGTGCAAGACCTTATACTTTGCCTTCTTTAACCTTACAGAACATACACTGGAAAGGAGTACCTGTTGCGGTGAACATCAGTTTGTATTGTCTGCAACTCAGAGATGTTTCTCCAAGAGTGCTCCTGAGTTGTACAGTAATCATTTCTTAGAAGGGTTGGGACTTAACACACATAAATTTCTGCATAAGAATGCCAAAAATGATCAGGTGCAAAAACAGATTGGCAAAATACCCAATTCTGTTAAAAATATATTTCTCCCCAGAATTTGTATTTTACCAAAATAGATTGGGGGCAGAATGTGGGAGAGTAACAAATTGAAAGTGTAGTATGTTAGGGCCATCACAAATGCCAAAGTGACAGCTAGGGAATACTACACCAAGAAATCCTATTGGTGGCCTCCTGAGGGGAACAGCAGCTCTCTCAATAGGCACTCCTAGATGCTTTGAGTCTTTTAATTCTAGATTTGCAAAAGGATAGCTGCACAAAGAATTGCTGTGATAGTGACTTTATTTCTACATAGATAATTTTTATTTAGAAATTTTCTTCCTTTTTTTTTTTTTTTTATCTACCTACATGATCATAGCTGGTCTTTTGCTCCTGAATAAATGTGGGTTTCGAATTTTGTCTGTTTCAAGCACTGTTAAGGGCTTATTTGCTTTAAAATGAAGCTGAATCCTGCCACCTTGTGCTCAAGAAAATTAGCACATCTCTTTATTTTAGGGAGGAGGGAAGGAAGGGGCAAGAAAAAGTTAGTGGTAGCTATCATATTTCTAATAAACAAGGAATTAAATGAGGGCGTGAGAGTCCAGTGGTTGGATCCAATTTGATATTGCTTAAGACATCTACCTGAGACATCTTCACATGGGCGATCACTCTTCTAGGGGCATTATTCACACCAGAGTGGGCATATGCCCGCTGGATTTCAAAGCTGTGGCCTCACCCGTGACGTCATGCTGGCAAGGAATTTAACCTCTCAGCCCTATGAGTCTGTATCTCGTCTGTGTCCTGGTGATTGGAGCTATTAATCACAGAGTTCTTGGTAGCCCTTGGACACATTTGTTTGTTATGAGAGCAGCACTACTTTCTCTTCATCAACATGCAATCACATCATAGGGTGGGGAAAGGTTCCTTCTCATTTATTTAAAGCATTTTTGAGAGAACAGTAAAAGTAATGATGATAAGGATAATGGATGTCCCTTTTCAGCTGAAGTACAAGGCAGCACTCCGGCTGACAGGGCTCCACAAGTCACTTTCTGCTAATGCTAAGAGAGCAAACATCATCCTGAAGGTGGTAAAACTAGAACAAATACTTGAAAAGGCTGACTTCCTCCACAGTGTACTTGTGATGGTTTGGGAGTTACCCACCCCCACACACTTTGTAAAATGACCCAGACTAGAACTCAGCCGGCTGGAAGTTAAGGAATGAAGCTATATTTACAGCTTAGCACAATATACAAGCAGATACATACACTATATACAGGAATATTTCCAGAAATATACAAGTTAAAGGTAATACAGAAACACAACACCCCTCCCAGAAATCAGAGACCCCAGGAGGGGCTTCCAACCACCCTTCCACCTTCTCCCCATGCCTCTACCTTACCCCATGGTTTGCCTTAT